>CM074727.1:29249847-29789847 GCA_037306005.1 Rhinophrynus dorsalis | reverse complement strand
GAGAGGAAAGGAAAGGAAGAGAGAGGAGAGGGCAGGAAAGGAAGAGAGAGGAGAGGAAAGGAAAGGAAGAGAGAGGAGTGGAAAGGAAAGGAGGAGAGAGGAGTGGGAAAGGAAGAGAGAGGAGAGGGCAGGAAAGGAAGAGAGAGGAGAGGGCAGGAAAGGAAGAGAGAGGAGAGGGCAGGAAAGGAAGAGAGAGGAGAGGGCAGGACAGGGAGAGAGCAATGTACAGGGAAGGAACATAAGAGAGGGCAGGAAAGGAAGATAGGAGAAGGAAGAAAAGAAGAGAGGAGAGGGAAGGAAAGAAAGAGAGGAGAGGGAAGGAAAGGAAGAGGTGAGAGGGAAGGAAAGAAAGAGAGGAGAGGGAAGGAAAGGAAGAGAAAGGAGAGGGCAGGAAAGGAAGAGAGGAGAGGGAAGGAAAGGAAGAGAAAGGAGAGGGAAGGAAAGGAAGAGAGGAGAGGGAAGGAAAGAAAGAGAGGAGAGGGAAGGAAAGGAAGAGATGAGAGGGAAGGAAAGAAAGAGAGGAGAGGGAAGGAAAGAAAGAGAGGAGAGGGAAGGAAAGGAAGAGAAAGGAGAGGGCAGGAAAGGAAGAGAGAGGAGATGGCTGGAAAGGAAGAGAGGAGAGGGAAGGAAAGGAAGAGAGGAGAGGGAAGGAAAGAAAGAGAGGAGAGGGAAGGAAAGGAAGAGATGAGAGGGAAGGAAAGAAAGAGAGGAGAGGGAAGGAAAGGAAGAGAGAGGAGAGGGCAGGAAAGGAAGAGAGAGGAGAGGGCAGGAAAGAAAGAGAGGAGAGGGAAGGAAAGGAAGAGAAAGGAGTGGGCAGGAAAGGAAGAGAGAGGAGAGGGCAGGAAAGGAAGAGAGGAGAGGGAAGGAAAGGAAGAGAAAGAGGGGGCAGGAAAGGAAGAGAGGAGAGGGAAGGAAAGAAAGAGAGGAGAGGGAAGGAAAGGAAGAGATGAGAGGGAAGGAAAGAAAGAGAGGAGAGGGAAGGAAAGGAAGAGAGGAGAGGGAAGGAAAGGAAGAGAAAGGAGTGGGCAGGAAAGGAAGAGAGAGGAGAGGGCAGGAAAGGAAGAGAGGAGAGGGAAGGAAAGGAGGAGAAAGAGGGGGCAGGAAAGGAAGAGAGGAGAGGGAAGGCAAGGAAGAGCGGAGAGGGAAGGAAAGGAAGAGAAAGGAGAGGGCAGGAAAGGAAGAGAGGAGAGGACAGGAAAGGAAGAGAAAGAGGGGGCAGGAAAGGAAGAGAGGAGAGGGAAGGCAAGGAAGAGAGGAGAGGGAAGGAAAGGAAGAGAAAGGAGAGGGCAGGAAAGGAAGAGAGGAGAGGGCAGGAAAGGAAGAGAGGAGAGGGCAGGAAAGGAAGAGAGGAGAGGGAAGGAAAGGAGGAGAGGAGAGGGAAGGAAAGGAAGAGAGGAGAGGGCAGGAAAGGAAGAGAGAGGAGAGGGCAGTAAAGGAAGAGAGAGGAGAGGGCAGGAAAGGAAGAGAGAGGAGAGGAAAGGAAAGGAAGAGAGAGGAGAGGGCAGGAAAGGAAGAGAGAGGAGAGGAAAGGAAAGGAAGAGAGAGGAGTGGAAAGGAAAGGAAGAGAGAGGAGTGGAAAGGAATGGAGGAGAGAGGAGTGGGAAAGGAAGAGAGAGGAGAGGGCAGGAAAGGAAGAGAGAGGAGAGGGCAGGAAAGGAAGAGAGAGGAGAGGGCAGGACAGGGAGAGAGCAATGTACAGGGAAGGAACATAAGAGAGGGCAGGAACGGAAGATAGGAGAAGGAAGAAAAGAAGAGAGGAGGGTGCGGGAAAGGAAGAGAGAGGAGAAGACAGGGAAGAAAGAGAGGAGAGGGCAGGAAAGGAAGAGAGAGGAGAAGACAGGAAAATAAGAGAGGAGATGTTAGGAAAGGAAGAGATGAGGGAAGAGAGAGAGCAGGTGAAGAAAAATATAACAGCAAGGAAGTGAGAGAGCGGGGGGGAGAGAAGGACAAGGGAAAGAGGAGAAACCAGGTGAGAGGAGAGAGAAGAGAGTGAAGACGGCAAAGAGGAGAGACCAGGGAAGGCAGAGAGGAGAGACAAAGACAGGAGAGATGAGAGCAAGGAAGGGAGAAGGAAGAGGGGAGGGAGAGAGGAAGAAACAGAGAAGAGAAGAAGGCTGCAGAGATAGCAGGGGAAAAAGGGTTAAAATGTATGAAATGATTATGAGGAAGATAGGGTGAAGCGGTACTGAGAGCTGGTGGAGGGCATTGAAAGATATGGAAGAGATGTTACTCTTGTATGTGCCAGGGGTGTGTGCTTAGCAGCAGCAACAAGGAGATTCACACACTCAAAGAGTTCAAGGGATAGTAATACTTCGTTTTAACTTTATTTTATTTTGTAGGCATTAAAAAAACAAGAAGAACGATATAAGTCTTATCTCTCAAACCTTTATGGTTTGAGAGATATTCACAAGCAAAGTTTCCCCTCCCGCCCCTTTTACCTAGTGTAAGCCATCTCTTCTCAGATGTGGAATACAGTCCATAGACCAGACACATAACAGAAGGGGACAATCTTCTTCCTATGAGAACAATGAAAACCCTGCCCCCCTTGACAAGTTTTTCAGCTTTTTCCCTTATCTTAATTGAAGATTGTCCCTCTCTGCAGTCTACCTGGGCACCTCCCTTCTGCTCTGGCTGAACGGGGGGGGATACTTTGTTTGTGAATATCTCTTAAACCATAAAGGTTTGAGAGATAAGACTTATATCATTCTTCATGTTTTTTTAATGCCTACAAAATAAAATAAAGTTAAAATGAAGTATTACTATCCCTTTAAAGATATGAAGCGCACAGGAACAAGATGAAAGGGGCGCTGATAAGAGGCTCTGAGCTATGATAGAAAGGAGTCCATGTCTACTGTAGCTATGAGGAGAAGACACAGGCTGGGAGCGCTCATACGGATCCACTCTTCTTTGTGCCAATAATCAGTCATAACTAAAAAGTATAAACTTTTATTTCTAGAAACTAAAAATCTCCAACAAATAAATGAACTCCGGTACGGGTACAACAGGTCAACCCACCCTAACGCGTTTCGGGAATAAATCCCTTAATCAAGCCTATGATTAAAGGATTTATTCCTGGAACGCGTTAGGGCGGGTTGACCTGTTGTACCCGTACTGGAGTTCATTTATTTGTTGGAGATTTTTAATTTCTAGAAATAAAAGTTTATACTTTTTAATGATGACTGATTATTGGCACAAAGACGAGTGGATCCGTATGAGCGCTCCCAGGCTGTCTTCTCGTTTGCTGAAGCCCGTGCCGGGGCTGTTGGGGGTTGCAACCGGGTCCACGTGGGCCTTTGAGGCCGGGTGAGTGTATACTTTTATGTATTGATACAGGCCCGGACTGGGACAAAAAATAGGCCCGGGCATTTAAGGCTGAGCAGCCCATGGGGGGGGGGGGCAGGGGACCCAGGGCCAGTGCAAGATTCTTGGTATATACAGGCGAAGGTGCATTTTGATGCCCCCACCCCCCTCCGACCTGGACACAATCCTATGCCCCCGCCCACATAATCACCTCCACACTCTGCCCACCTTCACACTGCCCACCCCATCCTCCTCCCCACCTCCACATTGCCCACACTGTCCACCTTCACAATGCCCCTTCCACAATGCCCCCTTCACCTCCACATTGCCCCTTCCACAATGCCCCTTTCATCTCCACATTGACCCTTCCACAATTCCCCTTCATCTCCACATTGCCCCTTCATCAATGCCCCATAAAGCCCCTTCATCTCCACATTGCCCCTTCCACAATTCCCCTTCATCAATGCCCCATAAAGCCCCTTCATCTCCACATTGCCCCTTGATTCCCTGCCTTGAGTCCCTGGTAGTCTAGCGGTATGCTATAGACTAGATCTGTGCCTCCTTCAGCACAGAGGTGAAGCTCCCGAGCGCGGTTCTCAGTAATACAGGGCGCTGGGAGATTATGTCATCTCCCAGCGCTCTGTATTGCTTCAGAGTCTGGGTCGCCGGACCGGCCCACCGGTATGCCCGATGGCCAGTCCGGGCCTGTATTGATATAAATATTATTGGCAACAGTAGCAACCCAAGTTTGTTTATACTTTTATGTAGCTATGATGAGAAGACTTGAGGGGGGTGATAGTGAATGTTGATAACCCAGATCTTTCAGAATGATTGACCCACTATTTGACACACCTGCGTTCAGAAGGGCTGGCAACTTGTGGCCTGGGAGGGCAAATACAATCAAGTGGTCCATTTCTACTATTGTTAGAGTCCACTGTCCCAGCCCACCACTCTTTGTTAATTTTAAAACTGGAATTAATGTTATAAAGTAAGGTAAGAGATACCATGTAGATGACAATTGAAAGGTAGCTACATTAGTGATACCACAGAGCTTACAATTTAAAGGAGCTGTAAACTTGTTTTTTTAGGAAAAAATATATATTATAGGGTGTTTCCTGTTGAGTAAAATAAGTGTACTGCCTCTAGTGATAGATGCATATTTCCAGTGCTATTACTGTTTAAACCTGTGTTTTTTTTATTAGCAGTGTCCTCTAGTGGTCAAATTCCAATTAGTTATTCTGTTTCATTCTAAAGGAGAAGAGAGTCAGTGACATACAGTTCTCCACAGAATGTGATAGAAACTGCTGAGTCACTTCCTGTCAGAACTATCAGGAAGTAAACACACTAAATTCCCTTCCTGATTATTTATTGAATAAAACAACTGACAGTGGTGGCAGTACCCTTGTTTTACTCAGCAGGAAAAGCTCTATTACTTAGAGGTTTTCATTAAAAAATGTTTACTTCTCCTTTAAGTAAAGCTGTACTAGTGATACCACAGAGCTTACAAGGGAAATGGGCTATGCTACTAGTGTAGCTCCATTTAAATTGTAGATTTGTGGTAGTATTTGTGCAGCACCATATCAATTGCAAGTCATATGTTATCACTAGTGTAGTTCCATTTACAGCAGCATGTGGGAGATTGAGTGAGGCAGTGGCCCACCGGCCCAAACATATGACTGGTCCAGGGGGCAGCCCTCCCCGGCCTGTGTTCATGTGATTAGATCCTTAAAACCTGGACCACTGTGTGGCCTGAGAACATGACTGTGAAGATTTATTCTTCACACTAATGTGAAATTTTCCAAAAGTAGATGAAAATGCTGTTTTTTGTTCCATTTTGAAGAAATCTTAATACATTGGCTCCATAGAATAACATGATCATGAGTACGAATGAAACGTGTTGATCATCGCTGGCCCACTGGCCCAGACATATGACTGGCTCAGGGGGCAACTGCCCTCTGTAGATAAAAATGCTCTGGTTTTTTTGTTCCATTTTGAAGAAATCTTAATACTTTGGCTCCATAGAATAACATGATCATGAGTACGCATGAAACGCGTTGATCATCACTGGCCCACTTGCCCAGACATATTACTGGCCCAGGGGGCAACTGCCCCCTAGGCCAGCCCATTCCAGCCTGCAGTCATGTGATTAGATCCTTAAAACCTGGACCATTGTGCAGCCTGAGAACATGACTGAGCTCTCCTGCCTGAGAGCCATAAGTACTAAAGAAAAGCAGAGAAGTTCTGCAGCAAACCGTTTGAACTATAGCGGATAACTAAATATTAAGGGAGAAAATATTTAGCTGCTCAAAACACAGCAGTATGACTTTAAAGAAGGTCAGTGAAAGAAAACACCAATGTTGTATCTCTTAAAATATTTCCTGCTAATCAAAGTATTGGGTTACGTGTGTACTGCTTTAAGCTTCCCCAAAAGCTTTATCATGACCATCAAACAAAAGGAAAAAGAGCACCATCACTTTAAGAATCCCATTAAGAGAGCAGCATTGCAAAATCATTGCATCTTTATTAGTATACAAATAGTTAAAAGATATGAAAAAAGCACTTAGCGTGTGACCAGGAAAATAGAGTAATCCGATGAGGACTCCAAGAATCCTGCCAACAAATGCCAGCGATGATCAACGCGTTTTGTGATCATAATTATGCAAGAAACGAGTTAATCATTGCAGCATTTGTGGGCAGGGTGCTAAAAATTCCCAAACTTCCGCTTTTGATTTAAATGGGGATTTTAAGCCCTTGAAGGCTGGAGACGTCTGACTTCTCTAGCCTTCAAGAGGTTAAAATACCCATTTACGTCAATGGGGAATTTTTCGCTCTTCCCTATAAAGCAAATGTCCACTTTTCTTCTGAATATACGACCCTTAGTGCATATTTCCCCTGGTGAGTTACAGTAACTCCTGCTGACTGCTCTGGCCATAAATCTATTGCTGCTCTGACTTCTCATTTGCAGTCACCATAAATTCTCTTTTTCTATAGATTTTTTCCCTAGGATAAATGTCAGGCTATTTTCAATGTTGTGTTTAAATTTAACCCCCTTTGATGCTAGAGATGTCTCTAAGACATTGATCCACAATGCAATGAAAACAAATGGATTAAAGGGATAGTAATGGATTCAAATACATGTAGCTCCAATTAATACTCCTATATTATGGGTCATGTAGCGCTGTATATAAGTTGTGTGTGACATGTAGTTCAAAAGTAAATCAATTTTAAAGTATCCCCCCTCCCGTCCCTTTTACCTCTTCTAAGCGCCTCCCGCAGATGTGGAATCCGGTCACTTGACCAGACAACTCACAGTGATGGACAATCTTCTTGCTTTGAGTATAATGAAACCCCTGCCTGCCTTGACGAAGGAGGGCAAGATTTTCATTATGCTCACTGAAGATTGCCCTCGCTTCATGATGTCCGGACCAGCTTGGGGAGCACATCCAAGAGGTAAAACGGGGCGGGATGGGGACACTTTAAAGTGTATTTACTTTTGAACTATAAGTCACACACTACTTATGTACAGTGCTACATGACCATGGCTGGATTTACATCTCAAATGCCCCTAGGCACAGCACCCTCTAGTGCCCTTAGCCCTTCCTTGGCCCCATTACTAACCACACCCCCTCATCTAACCACACCCCCTCATCTAACCACACCCTCTGGTGCCCTTAGCCCTTCCTTGGCCCCATTACTAACCACACACCCCATCTAACCCCACCCTCTTTTGTGGCCAAACCCATTTTTAGATTTATTCTTCACAGTAATGTGAAATTTTCCAAAAGTAGGTGAAAATGCTCTGTTTTTTTGTTCCATTTTGGAGAAATCTTAATACATTGTCTCCATAGAATAACACTGGACTTTTTTCTTTATTTTTTTTGCTCAGTTTTCTTGCACAAAGATGGATCCAATGTATTAAGATTTCTGCAAAATAGAGAAAGAAAATGGAGCAAAAAAGGTGCAAAATAGAGCAAAAATTGAACAAGAAAAACGGTGCAAAAATGGAGCCATAAAATGGTGCAAAAAAAGATCCAGATTTCTCCAACATTAGAGATCTTAAATCCTGTCCTGTTAGTGATCCTGGAGGACTGAACCTGGACACCCATGCACTAGGAGCCAATGCACTGAGACCTCTAATGTTGGAGAAATCTGTGGGCATTGGTTATATAGAATAACATAGGACTTGAAACTCCATTTTTTGCTCCGTTTTCTTCTTGCTCTGTTTTCTCTTCTTGCTCCACTTTTTTCACCATTTTCTTTTTGGTTCACTTTTTGCTCCTTTTTCTCTTCTTGCTCCACTTTTTGGTCCAATTTCTTCTTGCTCCACTTTTACTCCATTTTCTTCTAGCTCCGTTTTCTCTTGCTCCACTTTCTGCTCCTTTTCTTCTTGCTCCATTTTCTCTTGCTCCACTTTTTGCTCCATTTTCTTCTTGCTCCATTTTTGCTCCTTTTCTTCTTGCTCCATTTTCTCTTGCTCCACTTTTTGCTCCATTTTCTTCTTGCTCCATTTTTGCTCCATTTTTTGCTCCGTTTTCTTCTTGCTCCATTTTCTCTTCTTGCTCCATTTTTTGCTCCAATTTCTTCTTGCTCCGTTTTCCCTTGCTCCACTTTTTACTCCATTTTCTTCTTGCTCTGTTTTCCCTTGCTCCAATTTTTGCTCTGTTTTCTTCTTGCTCTGTTTTCCCTTGCTCCAATTTTTGCTCTGTTTTCTTCTTGCTCTGTTTTCCCTTGCTCCAATTTTTGCTCTGTTTTCTTCTTGCTCTACTTTTTGCTGCCCCGTTTTCTTCTTTCTCCGTTTTCTCTTCTTGCTCCACTTTTTGCTCCATTTTCTTCTTTCTCCGTTTTCCCTTGCTCCACTTTTTACTCCATTTTCTTCTTGCTCCGTTTTCTCTTGCTCCACTTTTTGCTCCATTTTCTTCTTGCTCCACTTTTTGCTCAGTTTTTGCTCCGTTTTCTTTTTTCTCCGTTTTCTCCTCTTGCTCCACATTTTGCTCCATTTTCTTCTTGCTTCTTTTCCTTGCTCCACTTTTTGATCCGTTTTCGCTCTGTTTTCTTCTTGCTCCATTTTGGAGAATTTGCTCCATAGAATAAGATAAAGATCTTTACTTTGGTCTATGGATCCAGTGCACTAAGTCCTATGTTATTCATTGGAGATCTCTCTAGTATCCAAGGTGATAATAACAAACTGTAAAGGGGTATGTAACTGGTTCAGAAATGTTAAGATTCCTCTGACCACACCCACAATTCAGAATGTGGGTGTGGCCAGCACAACTGGGGCACCCCTCAAAATCTGGAGCTCTAGACAGGCGCCTACTCTGCCTATTGGGATTTCCCAGTCTGTCCCTGTACCTGACCCATAATATAAGGGCATTAATCGGAACTACATGTATTTGAATCCATTACTATCCCTTTAACATAAAACTGGCACCTCCTAATAATCATAACTGGGAACTCTACTGAGAACGGTCTACAAAATGTGCCTGCAAACCAGGCACACTTTGTGGACCGTTCCAATGAAAAAGTTCTTTTTACATTGCGCTATTTCGGCTCTGCTGAAGAGCCGCCTCGAGTCGGCCGACTCGAATCTCCTGCTGTCAGCTTTACAGCTGACAGCAGGGAGAGGGGAACTTTAAAATGTTCTATCTCTCAAACCATAAAGGTTTTAAAGGTATAGTAATGCCTGCTGTTAGCACACTTTAATATGGTAGATATTAAAAATATGGATTCAATGATGTATGTGTTACAGGGCCGGCTCAAGACTTTGTTCTGCCTGGGTCAAAGGATGAAATGCTTCCCCCTCTCCGCACACCAAAACCATGCCCACCAAAACACGCCACATCCTTAAAGGGATAGTAATACTTAAAATGAGCCTATGGACACCTCTAGTCCCGGGACCATAAATCTCCATAGGATTGTGTAGCAACAGCGCCACTGTACAATTTCAGGCCACTGTGATATTGCACCTAAAAAATTAAACTTTGAAAATTAATAACTTTTGAATGAAACACCTTTCAGCAGTGGGAGTACTCTTGTTTTACTCAGGGGGATGAACCCTACAACATATTTTTTTTTACATTTTAAGTATTACTATCCCTTTAATTATATTAACCCCTCTCCTGCCCCTAAAACCACATAGAACTGTAGTTTTTTTTTTTACACCCCTTGTACCTCTTTCTCCCCCCTTACCTTTTTACACCCCTTGTACCTCTTTCTCCCCTCTTGCCTTTTTACACCCCTTGTACCTCTTTCTCCCCCTTGCCTTTTTACACCCCTTTTCCCCTCTTTTCATCCCTTGTGCTTCTCTTTTCTGTTTGTCTGGCTCTTCTCCTGCTTTTTACTAAGTCTCCCCATTGCCCCGCACTGATGACAGCCAGGACCGTGGCACATGCGGAGACGCCGCGTGGTGCATGCTGGGATTTTCTTTGTCAGTCTGGATGCCAGTTTTAAACTTGCGCTGGCCTCCAAACAGAGGAAGAAAACTCCGGCATACTCCACACGGCGTCTCCGCATGTGACACTGTCCCAGCCGTCATCAGTGCGGGCAGTGGGGAGACGCTGAGCACGAAATAACATGCCTTGGGGTGGCAAATTGCCTACCCTGTAAGAGTGCCGCCTGGGTCCATGGCCCCCCCGGGACCCATGTAAGGGCTGGCCCTGATGTGTTAAAGGGTTAATGAAATGACCGAGATTCTGATTAACTCACCTGTATTCAAACAGGGAAATCCAAAAGACATGGTCTATCAGTGGACCCTGAGGATAGAGCTGGGAACCACTGCTTTATGGAGAGTTAACCCTCTGAGTGCCAGAGAAGTACCCAACACATTGCAATACAATCCGTTGCGGACCCCTGGCACTCAAACAGTTAAAGGTGATAAACACTCCAGCGAGAGACACTTTCCAGTTCTTTTGTCAGTTTATGGAGTTTAACAGAGATCTTAGTGCAGTGAACCTCAGCTGCAGCTCTTCAGGACACACAAGTCAGGCACAGAGGAATTTATTACTAGTAGGGCACGAGTCGATTGGTTACAGTGACTGATCTGTGATTAAGTAGAGATAGGCTAAAGACATAGCACATTAGTGGGCACTGAGGATGGAGCTGGGATTCACGGCTCTATGGGGAGTTAACCCTCTGAGCACTGGATACCTCTATGACACTCAAAGGGTTTTTAAAAGTGAGAAACTCTCAAGTGACAGACATTCTCCAGTTCCTCAGCGCTGTCTATGGTGCTGAACCTGTATTTCCTGAGACTGTGCATTCACGGCAGGGAAATGGATGACCAGGGACCTTGGGCATAGTAGGCATGGAATGATTTAGTAGGTGACAGTAGAGAGCAGGACTCCGGCCTTAAAGAGATAGTAATGTTTCACAATAAAGCAGCTCCAATAAATCTTCATAGTATTTGAGCCATGGAGAGTGTTATTTCAATTCTGTCAGAGTTGTAGTTCAAGAGTAATTGAATGATAAAGTATCCCCCTCCCGCCCCTTTTACCTAGTGTAACACTGTTCACCTCAGAACAACAAGACTGTCCGGATGGGTCACAGAGAATGGCAGTTTTCAGTGAGAATAAGGAAAAACCTGTCAAGGAGGCAGGGTTTTCATTGTTCTCACAGTAAGAAGATTGTCCCTTGCTGTGATCTGTTCGGTCAAGTGACCAGATTCCACATCTGAGGGGAGGCGCCGAGGCGGCTTACACTAGGTAAAAGGGGCGGGAGGGGGATACTTTATCATTCAATTACTCTTGAACTACAACTCTGATAGTATTGAAATAACACTCTCCACGACCCAAATACTATGAAGATTATTTGGAGCTGCTTTTATTCTGAAACATTACTATCCCTTTAAGACTGGAGCGCTGCTTCCTACTTTATTGTGTGTAGTGCCATGACTCACTCCTATCTAACTACAACTGTCCACACACACTAATGAAAACACTGATAAACTGTAGTTCTCGATGTTTTACACTCCTGCAGCTCCTGCCGCTTCATTTCAGGGGAACCAAATAAAGTATTCTGTCACATGGGGCATTCAAAATTCCCATTAATTTAAATGGGGCTTTTAACACTTTGCTTTTCAGTGCATTAGAGACCTCTCTAGCTTGAAAGGGGTTAAAAACCCCATTTAGCCCCATAACGATCACCCAGTCATGCAGGGGAGGGGGGTGGCCCTAGAGGACCACAACATTTTTTTAAGCTGGGATGCATTCTGGGACGGCAGAGTGGCGTGCAGCCGCACTGCCGTCCCAGAGCTCCATGACGTGCCAGGACCGTTACCGGTTCTTAAAGGAGCAGTAAACTTTTTTAATGAAAACACATATTTTACAGAGTATTTCCTGCTGAATAAAACAAGGTCACTCCTATCGCTGTCAGTTGTTTTATTCAAAATTTATAGCAGTTCAAATAACCAGGAAGTGAATTTACTGTGTTTACTTCCTGATAGTTCTAACTGACAGGAAGTGACAGGCAGTTTCTATCACATTCTATGGAGAACTGTATGTCACTGACTTTTCTGACTTTCCTCTCCATTATAATCTAACAGGAAATCTAATTAGAATTTGACCACTAGAGGGCACTGCTAATGTAAAAAAAACCCCTGGGTTTAAACTGTAATAACTCTGGAAATATAAATCTCTCTGCAGTGGGAGTACCCTTATTTTACTCAATAGGAAAATCCCTACAGTATATATATTTTCATAAAAAAGTTTACTGCTCCTTTAATGTCCCGACCAGCATGACAGTCCTGGCACGTCACGTGGCCTTAACGTGTTAAATCAAAGGGAATTAGCAAGATTTTCATTACAACTCTATAGTGCAGTTGGTCTGCCCCGGATTTGTATCTCCTTGGCTTGATAATATGGCTGTATGTTTCTGTTGAATATACAATACCCACATCCAATCTCGCTGCTCCTCCAGTGGCCTCGCTCCTGCCGTTGTGTTATTAAGTATGAATGAGGTGTATTAAATTAGAGGAGCTGCTTCAGCTGTGGTCTCTGCAGGACTTCCATTGGAGCGCATTAATATTTCTGCCCCAGGGACATTAGAGAGCAGCCTGCAGGGCCTCTCAGGACATTTCCCAGGCCCAAAGGAGCTGACAGTGCAACAGAGTGACTTTGCATATTTATAATGATGCTAAATACAGCATGAACTGAAGTGGCAATAATGGGACATTTGTGCAATGTGTAGGAATCATTTTTTATTGGGGCATGACCCAGTATTCTCTCCTGGCGCTCTCCTCTGAATATAACCATTCTATCCCAAACCAAACACAATAAAAGAAGGAGACAACACACCATCGCTGGAGGAATTGGCCACAGCTTTTATTTAACCCTTTAAGTGCCAGATGGCTACTCAATGCATTGATTTGTGAGTTGCGTACACCTCTGGCACTCAAAAGGGTAAAGGGATAGTAATGTTTCTTAATAAAAGCAGCTCCAATTAATCTTCATAGTATTTGGGCCTTGGAGAGTGTTATTTCAATTCTGTCAGAGTTGTAGTTCAAGAGTAATGGAATGATAAAGTATCCCCCTCCCGCCCCTTTTACTGATGTAACACTGCTCACCTCAGAGCAGCAGGGAGGGTCCAGGTAGACTGCAGAGAGGGACAATCTTCAGTTTAAGATAAGGGAAAAAGCTGAAAAACCTGTCAAAGGGGCAGGGTTTCCATTGTTCTCACAGTAGAATATTGACCTTGATGAGAGCTGTCTGGTCTGTGGACTGGATTCCACATCTGAGGTAAACAGTGTTACACTAGATAAAAGGAGCGGGAAGGGGGAAACTTTATTGTTTAATTACTTGAGCTACAACTCTGACAGTATTGAAATAACACTCTCTATGACTCAATTGCAATGAAGATTAATTAGAACTGCTGTTTTTGTGAAACATTACTATCACTTTAAAGACAGGGATTTTTTACAGTAAGGGTGGTAAAGCTATGAAATCTGAGAGCAATCTTTAAAGGTACAGTGGAAAATAACTCACCAGATGAACGCTTGGCCCGTGCACGTGTCTGAAGCCCGATCTGGCTTGAAGTCCCAACATCTTTGAAAGATCTTTGATGGGCTTTTGGCTTATACAGATATATTCTTAGATGGTTTTGATGTATTTGCATTAGGAACCCTCTATTATCCCCCTCCTCTCACCAACGCTGAGCTCTTGAGTGTCTGGGAAACTATTCTTAATGATTATCTTTGAGTGGTGACTACTATCAACTCTGACATGTAGCAAATTTTATGTGCTTAACTTACAAGAATATATCTTGTAAGTAGAATCATTGCTTATTATTTAACACTGTACCTTTAAAGATTGCTCTCAGATGGTGTGCGCTTGTTTTTTTCTGTTTCTTCAGTTTCTGCCATAAGAGAAGGGTGCTACCATGAAAAATAGCTGCCACCTAAGAGACTGCTCTCTTTCTTTTATTGGGACTGTACATCTTAAGTTTGATTCAGCCAAGAGAAAGGTTATATGATTTTTTTTATATATATTTATTCACAAGTATTTGTGAGCAGTGGCGTAACTATAGGGGCCGTGCACTCCAGGGGCCCGGCCTCCCCCTGCGGCCCCTCCACCTGGCGCCCGCAATCTCCTGCCGGTGCTCTAGTAATGTAGATCGCTGGGAGATGACATCATCTCCCAGAGCTTTGCATTACTAAGAGGGCAGCGCAGGAGCTCCAGGTAAGAGATGGGGGCATTGTGGAGGGGGTCAATGTGGTATTATATGCACTTTCCTCTTTTCCATAGCTATGGAACTCTTTGCTTCTGGATGTTGTACTTGAAGATAATGTATCTGCTTTCAAAAAAGTAATGGATACCTATCTAGCACAGAAAAATATAGATAATTATGACAGATGGCTTCAGTGCAGATAGGATGTTGACCCAGGGAACTATCTGATTGCTATTTGGAGTCAGGAAGGATTTTTTTTTTTTACCCACTTGGGGCTAAATTGGAAATGGCTTCTGGGTTATTTTTTTGCCTACCTCTGGATCAACAGGGTTTTTTTTGGCATGGGCTGGACTTGGTGGACGCATGTCATTTTTCAGCCTCGTCAACTATGTTACTGTGTTAGACTACATACCAAATGAAACTTAATTGTGAAGGGAGTGCAAGGCAAATACTAGCATTGTGGGGTACACCCCTGCATCAGGGCCGGATTTGTAAATGGCCAAACTAGGCACTTGCCTAGGGAACAGAATTTCGAGGGGCACCTGCCAATAACCTTGTCACACACACTGGCCCACCTAGCTGCCCGCTCACCAGCCTGCCCATTTATACCCCCACTCCCCCTAGAAAATGTATTAAATCCCGTGCCTACAAGGGCATTTGTTTTGGCTCCCCCCCCCCCCCCCCGTGAGTCTACTACTCATTCACCTATCATGAGCTCCTGCATCAAGTCAAGTGGTAGAATGCGGCTGTGCACTATGCCCTTAGTGAAGAGGTTTGGCTAAGCGTGGAGGTGTGATTAGGATGGGGTGAAGGCGGGGCTAGGGGCCCCTGAAGGTGTTGTGCCTGGGGGCTCCTGAGATGTAAATGCGGCTCTGTTTGCAGTATCTAGTTGTCTGCAGTAACAGATGAGATAGCAGCCTCTCCTCATACGAAACAGTCACCATCCTCCCTATAACTCCTCCTATTGTGCCATCTAACTCCTCCCTATAACTCCTCCTATTGTTCCATATTACACCTCCCTATAACTCCTCCTATTGCTCCATATAACCCCTCCCATTGTTCCATATAACTCCTCCCTATAACTCCTCCTATTGTTCCATATAACTTCTCCCTATAACTCTTCCTATTGTTCCATATAAGCCCTCCCTATAACTCCTCCTATTGTTCCATATAACCCCTCCCATTGTTCCATATAACTCCTCCCTATAACTCCTCCTATTGTTCTATATAACCCTTCCCTATAACTCCTCCTATTGTTCCATATAACTCCTCCCTATAACTCCTCCTATTGTTCTATATAACCCCTCCCTATAACTCCTCCTATTGCTCTATATAACTCCTCCCTATAACTCCTCCTATTGTTCCATATAACTTCTCCCTATAACTCTTCCTATTGTTCCATATAAGCCCTCCCTATAACTCCTCCTATTGTTCCATATAACCCCTCCCATTGTTCCATATAACTCCTCCCTATAACTCCTTCTATTGTTCTATATAACCCCTCCCTATAACTCCTCCTATTGTTCCATATAACTCCTCTCTATAACTCCTCCTATTGTTCTATATAACTTCTCCCTATAACTCCTCCTATTGCTCTATATAACTCCTCCCTATAACTCCTCCTATTGTTTCATATAACTTCTCCCTATAACTCCTCCTATTGCTCCATATAAACCCTCTCTATAACTCCTCCTATTGCTCCATATAACTCCTCTATAACTCCTCCTATTGCTTCATATAACTTCTCCCTATAACTCCTATCGCTCCATATAATTCCTCCCTATAACTTCTCCAAATACTCCACATAACCTCTCCATATAACTCATAATATTGCTCTGTATAGCTTCTGTGTATAACTCCTCCCATCACTCTATACAATCACTCCCTATAACTCTTCCTATTGGCCATATAAACTCTTTGTATAACTCCTCCTATATTCCACATCTCCATACTCTATAACTCTTCCTATTGCTCCATATTTCCCTGTTACTATTTCTCAATGTTCGTGCTCCCCTTTGACTGAATCCTTATTCTCTGCAATATTTACCATGTAACAATAACAAGAAGCTTTCCAAGTCACATAGATTCAATACATGTACTTTATTGTATAGTGGCCATTTCACCTGCAGTGTTGCATTGCTGATAAAATAGGTTTGTCACAGCACAGAAAATGACTGGTACTGGTACAGAAATAGCTTCCCTCTTTATCTCCTCTGAACAAAGCCATGCTCTCCACTGTGTTAAACAGTCTGCAGCTTTGGACAGGCTCGGAGATTTTTTTTTCAGACAGCAGTGAATTATCTTTTGAATTTCCAAGTCGCTTGTTAAGCTAGAATGTGGGACCCGCTGTGTGACATGAGGCCTGCCTGCCATTAAACGTAGGCTGTACTAACGACATTGCCATTTGAAGGGTTAAATCTTTGTGACAGATGGCCATTAGATGCTGGGGGATGTATTTTCCAGCCAATTTATAAAGCGAGCCTTATGAGGAGTTTGATTTCCTCTCTAGCTGTGCAGGAAGAAGGCAGTCATGCCTATCCTCCAATCTTTATTGTTTCCACGATAAGGACAGGATTGGACAAGTGTGAGATAAATTAAAGGGAAAATTGAAAGAACACTAACTCCCAGTAATAGACTCCCACTCACCTTAATCTGGGCAGGAAAACATAATGACCCTCTGAATCATTTATATGTGGATTTCTTCTAAAGGGATAGTAATACCTGGATTTAAGAAGGTTTAACCCCATCTCAACAATTGACTTACCAGGTACGTCCCGCAAAAACTGTCACTTAGTGACTGAGGACGTACCTGGTAGGTCCCGGAAGTCCGGGTCTCCGTGCGGCTGCACGCCGTTTGGGGACTCCGGAATCATTTCGTAAAAAAAAAAAGAAAATGCTAGCCAGGCGTTAAGGTGACAGCCGCGTATGCACACGGCTGTCACTAAGGGGTTAATATTGTTCATATGAAAAAATAAATGAAATTAAGATTGCTTAAAGATGTATATTTTAAGATTTATAAACTTTTAAAGTCTTCCCCTCCCGCCCCTTTTACAGACGTCAGCGCTCTAGCTGACTGATCGAGATTCTGGTCATTTGACCGGATGGCTCTTCAGCAGATCCGAAATAGCGTTATCTACAATGACATTCTTCATTAGAATGGTATACAAAATCCAGGTATTACAATCCCTTTAAAAGTGCTGTAAGCTCGAACTGAAAAAAAAAAAAATAAATAAAAAAAATTAAAAAATTAAGAATATATATATATATATATATATATATATATATAATGTGTGTGTGTGTGTTTGTTCCTGAACTTTTCCTACTTAGTAAAACAAGGGTACTCACAATGCTGAGAGAGGCTTATCTAAAAAAATATTATTACAGAGATAACGTGGCATTTTTCTGATAGCTTGGGTTCAAGCTGGTTTGCTGGCAGGTGGCGCTGTTGCTAAATCCAAAAGCTTGTGTATGTAACACTCAGCATTTCACAGGCAGTAATAGGAACAGTGCCACCTGACTGTAAAAAAAAATATTGCACTCAAACTCTCAAAAAAAAAAAAAATGTGTTTACTGTATAAAAACTTTTGACTGACACATCTCCACCAGTAGACATAAACTTTTTTTTAACTCAGCAGCAATGCCTTTCTATGTAAATATTTTCATTATAAGTGTTTGCTTCCACTCTAACCATTTTTGTGCCAAGGAGGTTATCCAACGTGATACCTCCTTGGCACTCAAACGGTTAATTTGTACTAGATATGTCTGTGGAAGGAGATATGATTCTTTCTTCTTGGATTCAAGGATTCCCACCTCCTCCCACTGGAGTTTTTTTTGGAAGGAAGTAAAACTTTGGTGGGAGGAGTTTGGGATCTTGGAATCCAGCAGTAAAATATCATGTCCGCTTCCATGAATGTGTCATCCAGTAATGATTAAAGATTCATTTGGAAGATAAAAATCCACAGAGAATTGATACACATTCCTGGGAACTCTCCGGATATGCCCTGGAGACTCTGGGTTTTTTAATTAAATTACTGGGTCTTCGGGGACAGAGGCTGATTCTCTGGTGGTGGTGAGTTTCTTATGAATCTCTGCCCACTTCTCCTCCTTCCCCCTCTGTTCCTCCCACTTCCCTCCCACTTCTCCTTCTTCTCACCCTGTTCCACCCACTCCCTGCCCACTTCTCCTCCTTCCCACTCTGTTCCTCCCAGTTTCCTCTAACTTCTCCTCCTTCCCACCCTGTTCCTCCCACTTCCCTCCCACTTTTCCTCCTTCTTACCCTGTTTCTCCCACTTCCCTCCCACTTTTCCTCCTTCTTACCCTGTTTCTCCCACTCTCCACACAATTCTCCTCCTTCCCACCCTGTTCACCCACTTCCCACCCAATTCTCCACCTTCCCACTCTGTTCCTCCCACTTCCCTCCCACTTCTCCTCCTTCCCACCCTGTTCCTCCCACTCCCCACTCAGTTCTCCTCCTTATCATCCTTTTCCACCCACTTCCCTCCCACTTCTCCTCCTTCTCACCCTGTTCTTCCCACTCTCCACACAATTCTCCTCCTTCCTACCCAATTCTCTTCCTTCCCATTCTGTTCCTCCCACTTCCCTCCCACTTCTCCTCCTTCCCACCCTGGTCCTCCCACTTCCCGCCCACTTCTCCTCCTTCCCACTCTGTTCCGCCCACTTCTCCTCCTTCCCACCCCCTTCCATCAACTTCCTGTTCATGTCACAAGTATAAGGCAGATAAGCCCCACCCTGGTTAAGCCACACCCCTTTAATATGCAAATAGCATAATTTACATATCCCAGGTCACAGCTTATGAGCCCTCTCCTGAGTGCTCAAGTGGATGAAGTTCCCAGGTATGGAGATAACTTATGTCAAATGGCTACTCAAACATGTAGACATAAAACACAATGGAAACAGTCTTTATACCGCTGATCCCACTGTGTAATCTCTAGCCGAACTATTATGATAGTATAATGTCTATTGGTGAAGAGGTATAGGAAAAAAACTAATTTCACACAGAATCCACTAGAGATGCCTATGTGGCCACTAGGTGATGCTGTTATTAACATCAACATCAAAATACAGTTTGAGCTGTAATAATTGTAGAATGAAGCATTTCTCCGCAGTAGGAAGACAGTCTCTGTCATATCCCTCTGTCACTCAAAGTGTTAAATAAACTACGATTCATTGTGTGGTCTAATCAGAACTGATTTGTTATTTTTCTCCAAAGGACTATGAGAAATCTTCTCAGACTGAGCAGTTTGTGACTCGTCTCCTCCTCCGGGAGACGATGAACCAGCTTCACTCCCTTCAGAACTCCCTGGAATGTGCTTTGGAAACAGTTGAGGTCCAGACTGGCCGGGAGAGGTAAGTCACTGTCATTCAGTACAAATACACAGTTCAGCGGCTCTTACTTCTATGGAAGACACTAACTTTGACATGCAAATGCCTTAGCCAAACCTCATAAATAAAAGTCAACACAAGGCAGGAAAGCAGGACTCAAAAGTAAGGTGGGCGCAGTGAAGGAGCTTCCCTATAAAATCCTAACAAATTATTTTGAATCATGAAAAGTCACGCACCACCACCACCACCGCCCAAAAAATCTGATGAAGTCCGTTCATAAAACAAACATTTCTTTATTCATATCTAGTTGAAGAGCCCGTTATACGGGCCTCAGTGCCACTGCCAGCCGGTCGCGGGGCAGTCATGCACAGTAGAGACTGCCCACGCCGTGGCTGATACAAAGCTGGACGCTCCTTCAGAGCATCCAGCTCTGTATCAGCCGTGGCGCGGGCAGTCTCTACTGCACATGTCTGCATCGTTACACACTTTTTAGCATATAATTAAATAGGATTGTAAAATGTACCTTAAAAGTCTTCTGGCCATAACAGAAGCTAATGGAGAGACTCAGTATTAAAAGACACGCAGCTAAATGGAATAAAGCATCATCTCAAACATATCCACGCGTTTCGCTTATAGGACACTTACTCATAATCTCTTTGAGATGATGCTTTATCCCATCTAGCTGTGTGTATCTTTTTCCGCTGAGTTTCTTCATTAGCTTCTGTTATGGTCAGAAGACTTTAAAGGTACATTTTACAATTATGATTAAAGAAATGTTGATTTCATGAACAGACAGATTTTTTTGGTGGTGGTGCGTGAGTTTTCATGATTTGAAACAGGTCACTGGCATTGCCATAATTACCAGCAGTGCTGCCATCTTGGTCTGTTTTAGTGATTTGTTGTAATGGACTTAAAAAATGCTTCAAGTGACAGTCAACTTTTGACGTTACATATTCTGCAAGATCATTTTATATAAAGTCAAATTGCCTATACTTTTTTTTTCTCCTTTGCCTATTTTATTATATTTTTATGTACCTGACATTGAGCTTACTAGATTCCTGTTTCCAGACAGCTTTCTGTTGGGACTGTGAAACCACATATATTTTTGCAATGCTGCAAGTCTTCCCGCTGCACAGGCTGGCTTTTCTATCTTGTTTCACCATCTTTTTGCATTGTATCTTTTCTACATTGTTTCACTGTCTTTTTTTTACATTGTTGTATTTTCTCTGCTTTCAAAGTCCCACACAGAAACCTTTCTGGAAACAAATTCAGACAGCTCCCTGGCAAGGACATAAATGTTAACCCTTTGAGTGCCAGAGGGGTACTCAACGCATTGCTTCAAAATGCATTGGGTCCCCCTGTGGCACTCAAAAGTTTAAAAAAAAAAAACTTAAATCAATAAAAAACACAGGTAATTTGACTGTGCAGGATATATAAAGTCAAGAGAGAGGTTGAGTGTCACTTAATACATAAGGTGTCCCATGAAAATGCTTATCTCCTGCTTTGTTACAGAGACACTTTGGGCCTTATCCATTAACCCCTTAAGGCCCATGACGTCCTAGGACCATCAATGGAAAACTTCCCTAAAGGACCAGTGGGGGTCCTGGCACGTCATGGATTTCAGGGCTCCCAGCACGGCTGCACGCCATTCGGGGAGTCCTGAATTCTATAGTGTAAAACAAAAAAAAGGAAAAAAAAATGTTAACTGGCCGTTAAGTTCCGGCCGCTCCCTTAAAGGGATAGTAATACTTAAAATGTAAAAAAAATATGTTGTAGGGTTTATCCCCCTGAGTAAAACAAGAGTACTCTCACTGCTGAAAGGTGTTTCATTCAAAAGATATTAATTTTCAACGTTGAATTTTTTAGGTGCAAAATCACAGTGGCCTGAAATTGTACAGTGGCGCTGTTGCTACACGATCCTATGGACAGCTCTGGTCCTGGGACCATAAATCTCCATAGGATGGTGTAGCAACAGCGCCACTGTACAATTTCAGGCCACTGTGATATTGCACCTAAAAAATTCAACTTTGAAAATTAATAACTTTTGAATGTAACGCCTTTCAGCAGTGGGAGTACTCTTGTTTTACTCAGGGGGATAAACCCTACAACATATTTTTTTTTTTACATTTTAAGTATTATTATGCCTTTAAGGGGTTAAAGTAAAGAGATGCAATTCTGGAGAAAACCAACTACATCATAGAGTTGAAATGAAAATTTAATAAAGTCCATTTGATTAAAATGGTCTTTTAACCCTTTGAATGCTAGAGAGGTCTCCAATGCATTGAGAAGCTTAACATTGCATTAGAGACTTCTATAGCATTCAGGGAGTTAATTGATCCATTTAAATCAATACCAGTTTTAATTTCCATCATATGGTGCAATTGTATATTACAGGTCAGAGATGCTCAACTAGGAACGAACCTGCAATACAAATCTGCAGGCTCTATAGGAATGGTGTCCTACCCAGAGTGCAGTCTCCTTTCAACCACTAGTGCCTTTCACAGATAGCAAATATCTCAAAGCATATTATATCAGTCCTACCATTAGAGCAGTCCAGCCACAAATTGCCAGGCTATTTCCCTCTAAAAGAGAGCAGCAGCCAATTCCAGACATACATGTTGGCCTTGTTGTTGCTCATCAGTGAGTTGCAGCTGATCCCTCTAAGCACTATTACCAAGGGAGTCCAATGCTGGATTCCCCCTATTACCCTTGGGGTGACTATCCCAAGAATAATTTGCATATGTATATTAAAACTTAGAGATGCTCAACTAGGAACAAACCTACAATACAAATTTGCAGGCTCTATAGGAATAGCATCCTACCCAGGGTGCAGTCTCTTTTCTCCCACCTGTGCCTTTCACAGAGAAGAAATATCCTAAAGCACATCATACTGGACCTGCCATTACATCAGTCCAACCATGAAATGCCAGGCAATTCCTATCTGAACGAGAGAAGCAACCAACACCAGTCATACATTTCGGCCTTCTTGGGTCTCGTCAGTGAGGTGCAGCTGATCTGTCTAAGCACTGTGAGCAAGGGGTCCAGTGCTGGATTCTCTCTATAACCCTTGGGTTGACTAATCCCAAGGATAACTTGCAAATGTGTATTAAAAATCAGAGACACTCAACTAGGAATAAACCTGCACAGCAAAATTGCAGGTTCTCTAGGAATGGTGTTCTAACCAAGGTGCAGTCTCTTTTCACCCACTAGTGTCTCTCACATAGAAGATATCTCTTACAGCATGCCTACCACAAAGTGCCAGACATTTCTTCTATGAAGAAGAGAAGGGAGCAACCCCAGCTGATTGCAGCTGATCTCTCTAAGAACTGTGAGCAAGGGGTCCAATTCTGGATTCCCCCTATTCCCTTTGGGGTGACTATCCCAAGGGTAATTTGCATATGCAAATTAAGCCAGTCACACTCAACTAGGAATTAATCTGTAATACAAATTTGCATGCTCTATAGGAATGGTGTCCTACCCAGGGTGCAATCACTTTTAGACCACTCGTGCCTTTCACAGAGATGAAATATCCAAAAGCATAGCATATTGGTTCTGTCATTACAATAGTCCAACCACAAAATGCCACACAATTCCCTCTGAACAAGAGAATCAGCCAACCCCAGACATGGTTTTGGCCTTGTTGAGCTTCATGAGGGAGATGCAGCCCTGTGAACAAGGGTCCAGCACTAGATTTTCCCTATTACTCTTGGAATGACTATCTCCAAAGATGATATACATATGTATATTAGAAGTCAGGGACCCTACTATACAAATTTGCAGACTCTATAAAAATAGTGCAGTTTATTTATTATTATTTTTTTTTTTTTTTTTACCTACTACCACATTTCAAAAAATGGAAATATACCAAACCATATTATTCTGATCCTGAAATAACAGCAACCCAACTGCAAAATACCACACAATTTCCATCTAAATAAACAAACAAAAAAACCATCACCACAAACATACATTTTGTCCTTGTTGGGTCCAATGCTAGATTGTCCCTATTACCCTTGGGGTGACTAATCCAAAAGATAATTTGCATATGTATATTAAAAGTCAGAGATGCTCAGCCAGGAATGAACCTGACTCTTAGCACATATATGTAGATTACCCTTGGGTTTAGTCACCACAAGGATAATAGTGGGGATTCAGCATTAGACCCCTTGCTCACACTGGTAAGTGAAGTCAGTGGCACATCACTGATGAGGTACTGAAGTCCAAAATGTTCAGTGGGGGTTGTCTGCTTTTCTTGTTTACAGAAAAAGTCTGTTGCTGAATTTCTGTTATAGTAGAACCAGTATGGTGTGCTTTTGCATAATTTTTCCTCTGTGATAGGCACTAGTGGGGTAAAAAAAAGACTGTATCTTGAGTAGAATACCATTTTTAAAGAGATTGCAAATTTTTATTGCCGGCTTGTTCCTAGTTGAGTGTCTTTGACTCTTAATATACATATGGTGCATGTGATTTGCTCCAGAATTTTCTCTCTTTATCCTTATTTCAGACTATTGCCTATAGAGCCTGCTAATTTTTATTGCAGGTTCATTCCTAGTTGAGCATTTTTAACTTTTAATCTACATGAAATTGTACAGTAGCGCTGTTGCTACATCATCCTATGGACAGCTCTGGTCAATTGACCATAAATTCCCATAGGATGGTGTAGCAACAGCGCCACTGTACAATTTCAGGACATTGAGATACTGCTCCTAAGAAAATCAAGTTTGCATTTGTATATTTTCCATATTAAGAGTTACTATCCCTTTAATTGCTACATCTACATTCAAGTGTAGTAACGACTTATGAAATTTTGGGGCCCAGTACATATATACAGCCAGGGCTCCCCACCCCATATATTACACCCATCTGACCCACTGCTACACCCCCTGACATCTCAGCCTTGTTCCAAGGGCAGTAGCAGATCCATACATACACTGTCTGACCACTTCAGTTTGGTTCCATTGGTAGTCTCAGATCCCCACATACATTGTCTTCCCCTCAGCCTAGTTTTACTGGTAGTTACAGTCCCCACTAGGGTGACCACATGTCCCGTATTTCCCGGGACAGTCCCGGATTTTAAGTGTGTGTCCCTTGTCCCGGGCAGCTCCCTTCTAGGACAATAGAAAGTCCCGGAATGAAGACTCCAGAACACAGAGATCTACATACTAGAATGAGAACTTCCCATTGTCTACTGTGACAGTAAGTGATGTCTCTGCTGAGCTACACAAAAATGGCTTCCAGACAGCGATCTATACACTAGCAAACTGAGCCTTGATACGGGCATCAATCGGGAGCTTCATTGCTTTTTGTGTTGTAGTGTAATGCTAATCTAAAGCTTTGGGCTTGATGTACATTTTCCTGTAGTCCACCACAGACATTGCCTTCTGTCGGAGCAGTCAATGGACAATTCTCCCTCTAGTGTTTAGTGTGGTGAGCTCTTCTCTCCACAATGTCCTTGAATGGCAGAATTGAAACATGGTCACCCTAGTCCCCACATGTATAGGGCCTGGCTATGTAAGGTCACCTCAGTGCAACCTGGAGATTTTGGGTAAGAGGGAGGAGGCTGCAAAACTGCTGCACTATAGTGGTAAATAATAGAGTACAGTGTGTCTGCAGTAAGCTCAAGTTTTTCGCTCTCCAAAATATATAGAATCTGAAGTCCCCTTTTGATACAGGGGCTCTCTGCATCACAGGGGGTTCTGTTACTCCCCTGAAATGTGGGTAGGTGGGCCCCCCTGCTTGGTTGTGCCCCATACATGGGTACTCCTTGTACCACCCCCCCAATGGCCACCCTGCACCCCAGTTTGTGGAGACTACAGCTCCAATGATCATCAACAAGCCGTTGGCTGGTTGGGGATAATGGGAGCTGCAGTCTGGAGTGCCAATGTTTGCTTACCTCTGCTTTAAAGGGATAGTAATACCTAAAATGTAAAAAAAAATATGTTGTAGGGTTTATCCCCCTGAGTAAAACAAGAGTACTCCCACTGCTGAAAGGTGTTTCATTCAAAAGTTATTAATTTTCAAAGTTGAATTTTTTAGGTGCAATATCACAGTGGCCTGAAATTGTACAGTGGCGCTGTTGCTACATGATCCTATGGACAGCTCTGGTCTCAGGACCATAAATCTCCATAGGATGGTGTAGCAACAGCGCCACTCTACAATTTCAGGCCACTGTGATATTGCACCTAAAAAATTCAACTTTGAAAATTAATAACTTTTGAATGAAACACCTTTCAGCAGTGGGAGTACTCTTGTTTTACTCAGGGGGATAAACCCTACAACATATTTTTTTTTACATTTTAGGTATTACTATCCCTTTAAGAATTCTAATGCTGGGAGATGTTTCACTCAAAGAAAATTACAGTTCAAACTGCCATGATGAGGAAGTGCTCATACTTCCTTCCTATGGAGTGAAGTTACCTGAAAATAAAACCAATAGAAATGCAGCAAGAAAAAAAAGGCACCTGGACACGAAGTGGCATAAGTATTAAAAATTCAATCCTCTGAGTGCCAGAGGGGTGCCCTTCGCAATGCGTTGGGCATTCCTCTGGCATTCAAAGGGTAAATGCATTAAAAAAAAAAAAAAAAAACAGTCTGAGCTGTAATCATTTTTGAATGGATCATCTCTTTACTTACAAGAAAAATACTATAATTCATAATTCAACATTACTCTTTTAAACTTTTATCTACCATTTGTTGGTTTATGTCCAACTCCTATTTATTTGTATCCCCCCCAAAACAAGACAAGATGTCAAGAAGACAGAGCCCCAGCGAGTTGGACGCAGGTGCAATCGCAAATCCCAGAAGTCAGTTTGCCTCTCTCCAACTGACCCTTACTCTGGAATTCTGACTACAGGTAATGTACCATCGATGTCTCTGTAACGCCTCTGTGTCACCTAAACTCCATAGTAGCTGAATTTGCTGAGAAGTGCAGCAATTGTGTGTCAAACCTGCTGCATTATTGTCCATTTGCATTGGCGACCTCTCTAACATTCAAGCATACCTCCCAAGTGACCCTCGTTAGGAGGGACAGTCCCTCTTTTTGAACCAAATCCCTCTGTCCCTCTTTCCCACACTAGTGTCCCTCTTTTTAGGAGATCAGACTATGCGGTGTGTATATTAGTGTATTAAATTGCTCCACAGCCATAAAACTCACATTAATGTTTGTATAAACTTTAGTATATGTGTATATAAATTAGTATGTGTAAATAAAATATTTTGATCTTGTTCTAAGTCATTTATTCACAGGGCCGGATTTAGAATTAGGCAGAGTAGGCATCTGCCTACAGGCACACCCAACAGAGGGGCACCTGTCACTGGGATTATGTGTGTTTTTTTTTTTTTTTTTTTTTTTTTTAACTAAATTCTCCTGAGTCACCTCCCCGCCCGGCGCCATGAAGACAGGTCTGTGCCTCCTTCTTCGGCACAGACCTGTAGCTGCTGTGCTTCCTCGTCGGGTTTTTAGTAATACAGAGCGCCGGGAGTTGACATCATCATGACATCATCACCCAGAGCTCTGCATTACTGAAGACCGCGCGGGAGATCCAGCAGCTACAGCTCTGCAGAAGGAGGAGGCACATACAGACCTCTCTTGCCGCTAGACCACCAGGGAAGAGGTAGGAAACGGACACTGGGGCAAAGTGAGGGTAATATGGAGATGATGGGGTAATATGGAGATGATGGGGGCAATATTGAGCTGATGGGGGGCAATGTGATGATAATATGGAGCTGATGGGGGAAATGTGAAGATGATGGGGGTCATTGTGAGGGCAATGTGGAGCTGATGGGGGGTAATGTGAAGGCAATATGGTATATGGAGATGATGGGGCAAGTATGGAGCTGATGGGGGCAATGTGAGGGCAATATGGTATATGGAGATGATGGGGGCAGTATGGAGCTGATGGGGGCAATGTGAGGGCAATATGGTATATGGAGATGATGGAGGCAATGTGAGGGCAATATGGAGATGATGGTGGCAAGTTGGAGCTAATGCGGGGCAATGTGGAGATTAGGAGCACTGTGGAGGTGTCCAGTGCAGATGGCCCACGGGGGGCGGGGGGCTTCAGATTTCTGTGCCTACAGGCTCCTGAGATGTAAATCCGGTCCTGTTTATTCAGTTACAGAAAAAGGAGTCGATAGGTCATGAAATAACCTAAATATACTCTGTAATGCCCCACCCACCAGCCACGCCCCCAGAAACACCCCCTAAAATTCGTGTCCCTCTTTGGCCATTTGATATGTTGGAAGGTATGTTCAAGGGTGTTAAAACATGTATTTAAGTCAATGAGAGTTTGTTATTTTGTCCACACTGGTATAGTTAGTTTGACCCCTAATTAATCCCCCATTGTCTTTGTGCATATTAATTTTAATGTTGATCTTAAATGATCAAGTGATAAGGCCTTTCCTGCTGAGTAAAACAAGCGTCCTTCCACTACTCGGAGATGCTTTGCTCCAAAGCTATTACCGTTTATTTTTAAATTAATAGTGCCATCCAGTGTCCAGACCGCTTACTGTAATGTAGCCAAGGAGTTAATAGCTTTCTCTATGCTTATTTGTTACAGGGTAAAAATAGGGTTGCCACCCAGCCGGTATTTTACCGGCAGGCCGGTAAAAAAATTGACTTCTGTCCAATGTTAAGTCTATGGAGGGAATGCCATGGCCGGTATTTTTTTTAAGAAAATGTGGCAACCCTAGGTAAAAATAAGTTGTGTGTCAGGAAATAGTGGGTTGGGCTAGTGGGTGGAGTCTTTAGAGGAAATTAGGTACGGCCATGTCTGAAGCACAGGGCGCCTTTGTTGCTTTTCCTAGGGTAGCATCATCATCCTATATAATAATTCGCTAAGTTGTGTGTAACGCCTGACATGCGCAGTAGACTCTGTTGCGCGAGTGGCAGTCATGCACAGTACAGACTGCCCGCGCCGCGGCTGATACAGAGCTGGGCGCTCCGAAGGAGCGTCCAGCTCTGTATCAGCAGTGGCGCGGGCAGTCTCTACTGCGTGTGACTGCCCCGCGACCAGCTGCCAGAGGCACTGTGGCCCGTGTAACGGGCTGTTCAACTAGTATATAATAAAGGGATAGTAATGTTTCACAAAAAAGCAGATCCGATTAATCTTCATAGTATTTGGGCCATGGAGAGTGTTATTTCAATACTGTCAGAGTTGTAGTTCAAGAGTAATTGAATGATAAAGTATCCACCTTCTGTCCCTTTTACCTAGTGAAAGCCACCTCCCCTCAGATGTGTAATCTGGTCCTTGGACTGGACAGATCACAGCTAGGGACAATCTTCTTACTGTGAGCATAAGGAAAACCCTGCCCCCTTGACAGGTTTTTCTTATGATCACTGAAGATTGTCCCTCTCTGCGATCCATCCGGACAGTCTTGTTGCTCTGAGGTGAGCAGTGTTACATCAGTAAAAGGGGCAGGAGGGGGATACTTTATCATTCAATTAATCTTGAACTACAACAGTATTGAAATAACACTCTCTATGGCCCAAATACTATGAAGATTAATCGGACCTGCTTTTATTATGAAACACTACTATCCCTTGAAATCTGGCCCTGATCGCAGTTCTCAGTAGAATCTGATATAAAACTCCATCACTCTGTGACCGTTTGAACAGTTGTAACTTTTGAGTAAAGCAACTGCCAGCAGTGAGTGAGACTGACCTTGTTTTATTCAACAGAAAAAGCTTCAGTATATGTGTTTGGGGGTCTTTTAAATAATACAAGTTTACTTTTCCTTTAATAGTGAATTGAAGTACACTCATTTCTTGTCTATTACAATAAGACTATTCATTTGGAGCTTAACCCTTTGAGTGCCAGAGGGGTACGCAACACATTGCAAAGCAATGCGTTACATACACCCTCTGGCACTCAAAGGGTTAAAGAAAGCAAGTTCAGGGGACAGATTTGAGATTGACTCAGCTAAGTCCTACTCCCAATAGGACAATTACACATACTGCATTATTAACCCTTTGAGCTTCAGGGGTACGGCACTCAAGGGGTTAAGCAAAACGCATGTTTAATGACTACTCATTATCAAGCTAACCAGTGCTATGGTTACGTGCACCAGTGCTTCTGACTGCTTCATGCTGTATACGTTTCCCTGTTTGTGGTAGGATTGCCGGTAGAAAGTGACACTCAGTGGTCGGCTCAGATCAACCGCTTGGAGCAGCTGATTGATAAACTGGAGTGTACAGTGAGTAACTGCTTACCTGTAAACAGCCTACTCAGTCTTCCATTCTATCTGATATAAAACCTCGTGTCCAATATCAAACTCCATCTCCTACTTTACTAATTTCAGAGTTATATTTTGTTTATCATAAGCAGCTTGCACATTTCTGATATTAGGTTCTGTCAGTCACTCCTCTTTGCATCAGAGAGAAGTCATATGGAACAATAGGAGGAGTTATAGGGATGAGTTATATGGAACAGTAGGAGGAGTGTTAGGGAGCAATAGGAAGATTATATTGAGCAATAGAGGAGTTATAATGAGGAGTTATATGGAGCAATAGGAGGAGTTATAATGAGGGGTTATATGGAGCAATAGGAGGAGTTATAGGGAGGGGTTATATGGAGCAATAGGAGGAGTTAGAGGGAAAGTTATATGTAGCAATAGGCGGAGTTATATGGAGGAGTTATATGGAGCAATAGGAGGAGTTATAGGGAGGAGATATATATAGCAATAGGAGGAGTTATAGGGAGGAGTTATATGGAACAATAGGAGGAGTTATAAGGAAGAGTTATATGGAACAATAGGAGGAGTTATAGGGAGGAGTTATATGGAGCAATAGGATGAGTTATATGGAGGAGTTATATGGAACAATAGGAGGAGTTATAGGGAGGGGTTATATGGAACAATAGGAGGAGTTATAGGGAGGGGTTATATGGAGCAATAGGATAAGTTATAGGGAGGAGTTATATGGATCAATAGGAGGAGTTATAGGGAGGGGTTATATGGATCAATAGGAGGAGTTATAGGGAAAGTTATATGGAGCAATAGGATGAGTTATATGGAGGAGTTATATGGAACAATAGGAGGAGTTATATATAGCAATAGGAGGAGTTATAGGGAGGAGTTATATGGAACAATAGGAGGAGTTATAGGGAGGGGTTATATGGAACAATAGGAGGAGTTATAGGGAGGGGTTATATGGAGCAATAGGATAAGTTATAGGGAGGAGTTATATGGAACAATAGGAGGAGTTATAGGGAGGGGTTATATGTAGCAATAGGAGGAGTTATAGGGAGGGGTTATATGGAACAATAGGAGGAGTTATATATAGCAATAGGAGGAGTTATATGGAGCAATAGGATGAGTTATATGGAGGAGTTATATGGAACAATAGGAGGAGTTATATATAGCAATAGGAGGAGTTATAGGGAGGAGTTATATGGAACAATAGGAGGAGTTATAGGGAGGAGTTATATGGAACAATAGGAGGAGTTATAGGGAGGGGTTATATGGAACAATAGGAGGAGTTATAGGGAGGAGTTATATGGAACAATAGGAGGAGTTATAGGGAGGGGTTATATGGATCAATAGGAGGAGTTATAGGGAAAGTTATATGGAACAATAGGAGGAGTTATAGGGAGGAGTTATATGGAGCAATAGGATGAGTTATATGGAGGAGTTATATGGAACAATAGGAGGAGTTATATATAGCAATAGGAGGAGTTATAGGGAGGAGTTATATGGAACAATAGGAGGAGTTATAGGGAGGGGTTATATGGAGCAATAGGATAAGTTATAGGGAGGAGTTATATGGATCAATAGGAGGAGTTATAGGGAGGGGTTATATGGATCAATAGGAGGAGTTATAGGGAAAGTTATATGGAGCAATAGGATGAGTTATATGGAGGAGTTATATGGAACAATAGGAGGAGTTATATATAGCAATAGGAGGAGTTATAGGGAGGAGTTATATGGAACAATAGGAGGAGTTATAGGGAGGGGTTATATGGAACAATAGGAGGAGTTATAGGGAGGGGTTATATGGAACAATAGGAGGAGTTATAAGGAAGAGTTATATGGAACAATAGGAGGAGTTATAGGGAGGAGTTATATGGAGCAATAGGATGAGTTATATGGAGGAGTTATATGGAACAATAGGAGGAGTTATATATAGCAATAGGAGGAGTTATAGGGAGGAGTTATATGGAACAATAGGAGGAGTTATAGGGAGGGGTTATATGGAACAATAGGAGGAGTTATAGGGAGGAGTTATATGGAACAATAGGAGGAGTTATAAGGAAGAGTTATATGGAACAATAGGAGGAGTTATAGGGAGGAGTTATATGGAGCAATAGGATGAGTTATATGGAGGAGTTATATGGATCAATAGGAGGAGTTATAGGGAGGGGTTATATGGAGCAATAGGAGGAGTTATAGGGAAAGTTATATGGATCAATAGGAGGAGTTATAGGGAGGGGTTATATGGATCAATAGGAGGAGTTATAGGGAAAGTTATATGGAGCAATAGGATGAGTTATATGGAGGAGTTATATGGAACAATAGGAGGAGTTATATATAGCAATAGGAGGAGTTATAGGGAGGGGTTATATGGAACAATAGGATAAGTTATAGGGAGGAGTTATATGGAGCAATAGGAGGAGTTATATGGAAAAGGTGAAAGGAAGAGAGGAAAATAGCACTTATATGCCCCAAACCTACCCCTGTATCACAAAAAGGAGGGACCCACATCAAGCAAATGTGTTTGGATTAAAGGTATATTTATTATAAATAACAGAATATTTATTGGAAGAAAAAATAAATAAATAAATAAATAAATAAATGCCAGCAAATTAAATGCAGATTCTTGGCTCAATATCGGTAAGAGCCAAATTACACCCATCACACTGATCAATTATCGTGCCCTGTACAACATCAAAAAATGTCCTACAGTAAGAGATATACTGTAGGCCTTAAGTATGAATTAAGTAACATTTCAACTGATCATCAAAGTCTCATATATATATATGTATCTTGATGGAGCCCAATTGTATTAATAGCCAATCAATAAAATAATCTGGGAATAACATAGATGTAAAGAGACATTATGCACAAGACTTACAGGATGCCAGGATTTGTATAGATAAGGCATCTGCCATCAAACTCTCTCATACACAATAATTATTACCAGTACAGGTTCAATTAGTGTGAGAATTAGGAGCTGCGTAAGTATGTGATCTCCAGTTCTATATATCTTAGAATGCTTATTAAATTCAGTATCTACATTTAAACGATTCTCATTTAGAATATTGCTTCCGTGCTGGTATGTATTCAAAATACCAAGTAATGAATACAAACTACAGGGAACATGTGTTTATAGAGCATGTGAACACACAGAATCAATGTTTTAATCAGTTGTGGATAGCAATATTAGAGGAACATATATTAATTAGGTTCCAATATACTCTTAATTAGAAAGACAAAAATTATACCATCCAGGCTTCTGCTATCAAAATTTATTAGTAGAAGTAATAAGCCTGGCTGTATTTCAAAAACAGAGAGATAAAAGATTGTCTTGAGTGATGTTTGGTGGTGTTAGGAACCGTTTGAGTATGCAATCCTTTAACACCGACAAATGTTTCGCAGCCCAAGCCTTTTAGAGGGGTTATATGGACCAATAAGATTTATAAGGAGAAGTTTTATAAAGCAGTTGGAGGCGTTATAGGGAGAGGCTACATGGTGCAATAGGAGGAGTCATAGGGAGGGGTTATAGAGTGCAGTAGGAGGAGTTCTATGGAACAATAGGAGGAGTTATAGGGAGGGGTTATAGAGTCCAATAGGATGAGTTATAGGGAGTTATAGGGAGGAGTTCTATGGAACAATAGGAGGCGTTATAGGGAGGAATAATATGGAACAATAGGAGGAGTCATAGGAAGGGGTTATAGAGTGCAGTAGGATAAGTTATAGGGAGAGGCTACATGGAGGAATAGGAGTTATATGGAAGTAATAGGAGGAATTATAGGGAGAGGCTACATGGAGCTATAGGAGGAGTCATAGGGAGGGGTTATATGGAGAAATTGGAGGCGTTATATGGAGCAATAGGAGGAGTTATAGGAAGGGGTTATATAGTGCAATAGGAGGAGTTATAGGGAGGAGTTATATTGAACAGTAGGAGGAGTTATAGGGAGGGGTTATATGGAACAGTAGGAGGAGTTATAGGGAGGAGTTATATGGAACAGTAGGAGGGGTTATGTAGTGCAATAGGTGGATTCACAGGGAGGATTTATACAGAGCAAGAGGGGCAGTCATAGGGAGAGGATAGAGGAGTTATGTGTGGTTATATGGAGAAATAAGAGGGGTTATTATAGGTAGTTATATAGAATGATAATGTGAGGTATAAAGAATACTTAAAAAGAAAACTGTATAATATATTGTAATAATGTAGTAATAGCTGAATCAGCACTATAGGCCAGTGGTTTGGTGAACGTCTGTGACAGGAACTAAAAATCTGGACAGAATTCAATATGCAGGTCACAGATACTGTATTTATATGGGTGTCACAATGCTGTTGTGGACAGCCATTATATGTGCCAATGTTTTGGGATTATGCGGAGAGATGATTGACAAAGGAGGTAACCGCAAAACATCGGTACATGTACTGGCTGGCCATAATGGCATTGTGATTCTCAAATAAATGCGTGAACTGCATATTGAGTGCTGTCCGGAATTTCAAAATTAATTTCGCATAATAACTAGGATGATATTACTAATTTCCTCTCACGTCTGTGTACAAGCTATTTCCCTGCCAGCTAAAAGCCCATAACATCCTGAGAGTGACGCGCTGATCAGCTCTGCTGGAACGGTAACAGCACGTCCCGGAATAGTCTGTGATATTGTGTGCCAGAAATTAAAACCTATTCATGTGTAATACAGCTAGGATTAAATGAAGGGCTGATTGTGGAAGGACAAATGAAAGTCAGTTTTTAAATCAGCAATTAGATTTTCCCCATTAGAATATATATATATAATAGTCAAAGGATTAGCACTCACGCATCACATCAATACTGATCTATGCCGGGTGCAGTAGATGAATGTATAGTACACAAATGGGCGATGCTATGCACTCACGGACTCAAAACAGATACACTTTAATCAATAAAGCAATGTTTCGGTCCGCTATTAGGACCTTTGTCAAGCTTGACAAAGGTCCTAATAGCGGACCGAAATGTTGCTTTATTGATTAAAGTGTATCTATTTTGAGTCCGTGAGTGCATAGCATCGCCCATTTACATATACATATATAGTATTGAGGGACCGTGTGCACGGGCCAGGGTGGTGCCCGGCGGCCTCGGCTGCTGCCTCTGGGCTGTTAGGGGTGCCCTGGTCTGGATTGGCCAAGCCTCTGACTTGGGGCCGGCGCGTTCAGGCAGTCTCTGCAGTGCATGACTACTGTGCGTGACTGCGTTGTTTGGGCAGTCTCTACCTCACGTGTGTGTGTGTGTTACGCACCCAGGGAGCTTCACATTCTAGCAAATTATATTATAGGATATATATATCAATATACGTGTATATATATATATATATATATATATATATATATATATATATATACTAGTATGAAAGCCCGTATACACGGGCTAAAGTGCACCCAGCGGCCCTGGCTGCTGCACTGGAGCAGAGACAGGAGGTGAGCCGTCTGGAGCTCCCCTCTCCGGATCAGTGAATTCAGCAGGTCTCTACTGCACATGACTGGAGTCATTCGCAGTAGAGACTCGCAGAACCTGCTGATCCTTAATGGGAAGCTCCAGGCGGCTCACAGCGAAGCTCCCTTGTGTGTGAAACCACACATACACAGTAGAGACTGCTGGAACAGCAATCCCTACTGTGCATGTGTGGTTACGCTCACAGGGAGCGACGCATTCTATCACTTTATGTTATAGGATATATATATATATATATATATATATATATATATATATAATCCACAGGGAATGACGGCACTCACAGGATCTGTTTTTCAAAGCTTGAAATAAGTTACATTTATTGAAATCGACGTTTCAGCTGTCGCTGCAGCCTTTCTCAAGATACTTGAGAAAGGCTGCGGCGACAGCTGAAACGTCGATTTCAATAAATGTAACTTATTTCAAGCTTTGAAAAACAGATCCTGTGAGTGCCGTCATTCCCTGTGGATTATTTGTATTACTTCTTCTTCCGATGAGCACCCAGGTAACCGTGGTTAATTCACAGTGAGTGCATTCCAACAATCTAAAGACTAGATATATAGATAGATATAGCTAGATAGATATAGCTAGATAGAGATAGATAGATAGATAGATAGATAGATAGATAGATAGATAGATAGATAGATAGATAGATTATATATTTATATGTGCAGTGTTACAGTGAGAGGTTATTGGATATTTGAAGCAATACAATATGTTATAGCAGACAAATGGAACCATAGAAGGAGTTATAAAGAGAGGTTTTAAATGGCAGTAGGAACAAGTTATAGGAAGGTTAAATGGATGAGTAGGAAAAAATCAGTACAAATTATAGGGTGGGTTATATGGAGCAATAGGAGGAGTTATAATGAGGCGTTATATGGAGGAATAGGAGTTATAGGGAGGGGTTATATGGAACAATAGGAGGAGTTATAATGAGGCGTTATATGGAGGAATAGGAGGAGTTATACGGAGGCGTTGTATGGAGAAATAGGAGGAGCTATAGGGAGGGGTTATATGGAACAACAGGAGGAGTTTTAGGGAGGAGGTATATGAAACAATAGTAGGTGTTATATGGAGCAATAGCAGGCATTAGAGGAAGGGGTTATATGGAGATAAAGGATAAGTTATAGATAGGGGTTATATGGAGAAGTAGGATGAGTTATATGGAACAATAAGAGGGGTTATAGGGATGGGTTATATGGATCAATTGGAGGAGTAATAGGGAGAGGTTATTTGAAGCATAAGATGAAGTTATAGTAGATAAATAGACATTAGGATGAGTTATATGGGAGTTATATGAAGTAATAGGAAGAGATTTATGCAGCAACAGGATCAGTTCTGGAAAAAGATTATAGCGATCAATGGGAATCTTTATAGACAGAGAAAGTTTGAAGCCACAAATGGAACAATAGAGTTTTAACCTTTTTGCAAAGCAATGCATTGTGTACTTCTCTGGCACTGAGTTAGGTTTCAAGGGTTAAGTTTCAAGTAGGAGCTGTTAGAGGGAAGGGTTGTGTGGAATAACAATGAGAGATCTGGAGAGGTTATGAGGTAACATGGTGTTACTATACGGGTAGTCAATTTATGGGTCTCCAGTTGTTGGGGACTATAACACTCATTATTTCCAATGGCAATATACACCAATCAGGTCATATTGAGGTGTTACATGCTGTTAAATGAAGAGATCTACCCATAATATGTAATGCTGTATAATTGCAGAGTCCTCTCCTGGAACCTTTGAATGAAGAGCTGACTGCTAATCACACTGATCCAGTAAGTTCTCTATGGAATCTTAAGTGTCAGTCTATTTCTGAATACAATTTAAATAAGATATTTATTTCAATTTTCCAACATCTTCCCTAATATCTAGTTTTCATTAAGTCACTGAAAAACCTGATCAGTTCTTTTCCCCTCAATAAATACAATTAGTTTATGTTGCTATGGATGTTCACTTTGATTATCTATTTTGGTATCTGTATAATTATTCCTCCACATGGTGGAAGCTGATAGGTTAAAGCAGCCCCAGATAGATGATTAAGGAGGAGCAAGGCAATTCATTATGCAAGCTTTGGCACACAGGTCAGAGTCCCTAATTACTAAACCAAATTCTGTAAAACCGCTACAATGACTGAAAAGCCAGAAGCACAAGGTAGTGGGTGTTTAAATATATACATTTAATGAGACCAAAAGCTGGTTTATGACAGATCCACTTTAAAGGGGAACAATCACCTCTATACAAGTTTGTTCCTATAGCGATAACATGTAATCCTTCCTTGGGAAGGGAACAGACAAAGACTGACAGGCTGCGGAACAGCGAGATACCCACAGCCTTCCTGAAGTGACATCACCGGCTCATTTTTAAAACTATAAATTTCCCATAGCCTGCATTATATATAAAAAAACACAAAGATTACATATTATCTCTAAAGGAACATTACACAGAGGCAAACTTGTATAGAGGTGATAGTTCCCCTTTAATTTTCTGACCCAAAGGGCTTCCAGTATCGGTAACTGTTGCTCATTTTCTCTCTCTCTCTCGCTTGTTCTCTACAGTATGTCCTGGTAATCCAGCGGCAGCTGCCAGTATCGGAAACCTATATGGACCAGTTCAAAATGTCTCTTAAACGCTACACAGAAACTACTGCTACCCAGAGTCGCTGTTTACAGTGAGTGACCCGCAGGGTGCCTGCGTGACCTTCTGTCCTCCAACAAAACCAAAGGATAAAAATAGACACTAATAGGATATATCAGTGTACTAATGGGTCCTTGATCATGTTTATTAAATAAATCAATAGAAAAAAAAATAATGGATGGACAATCTCCAAACCTGAAACATATCTATTACCCAGATTAGATACTCATCCTATATAATAAAACGCTAAAATGTTTGTCCGATGCAGTCATGCACAGTAGAGACTGCCCAAACGCACAGAATGCTGGGAGTTCTGTGCTGGGAGCATTCTGTATGTTTGGGCAGTCTTTATAGCTCATGACTGCATCGCATGCGTCGCCAGTGAGGTAACGGCAGTACGCAGAGCAGGACCAACCTCTTAACCCTTTGAGTGCCAGAGGGGTACGCAACGCATTGCAAAGCAACGCGTTGCGTACCTCACCGGCACTCAAAGGGTTAACATCACCCGGACCTTGGCCCATCTACACGGGCTTTTACACTAGTATAATATTATATAATATTTATATATTCTCTGTAATAGAGACACAATGGAGCTATATTAAAATGTTTACACTGTTTTAACCCCTAGGACACTAGACTCACATTACCAAGTTTTAAAAACAGGAAACTAGGCATTGATGGCAGATAAGAACCTCCTGACACATCTGGCTTTATTTTAATATTAATTATGAAAGAAACACTATATTTTTACTATTAGATAGATAGATAGATAGATAGATAGATAGACAGACAGACAGATAGATAGTTGACAAGGCTGAAAAAACAAGTGTCCATAAATTCCAGCCCATGCCAAAAACACCCCTGTTGATTCAAAGGAAGGCAAAAATGGCAGTCAAATAGTTCCCTGAATCATCCTATCTGCTTTGAAGCCAACTGTAATAATTTTCAATATTGTTCTGTGCTAGATGGGCATCCATTGCATTTTTGAAAGCAGTTACATTATCTGCAAGTACTACATCCCGAAGCAAAGAAGACCATAACTTTACTGCCCTTACTGTAAAAAAACCCTGCCTTTGTTTTACATTTAGATTGTAAACTGAATGATATGACTAGGTTGGTTCCAGTCATCAATATTGAGAAGAAAATAACTGCACTCACAGGACTTGTTTGAAGATCAAAGATGTGTAACTGTATGACTGACTATTTGGCCCACTCTGGGGCCTTTATGTTGCATTTGTTTTCTTCTCAAAATTTATATTATATATATATATGCATTGGTTCTCCCACTGCCAGAGGTTGCTTAATTCAGTAGATATTACATCTCAAACATATTGATTTTTTTTTTACATTTTGCTAATAGTAGATGTCAATTGTTGTCCAGAGGGCAGATTGTTATTTTTGTTGTACTTTGTAAGAGATCCTTAAAAGGATAGTAATATATTGCAATAAACAGAGCTTATATTCATCTGTATATCTTTTGCAGCCTATAGAGCGCTATATCAATCCTATCCGAGGTTTAGCTCAAGAGTTATAACGTTATAAAGGATCATCCCCCTGGCCGTATACTTACGCCACGCTGCCTCTCTTGATGGAGTGCAGCAAGGTACAATCTTCAATGAGCATAAGGAAAATCCTGGCCTCCTTCGTCAAGAGGTGCAGGGTTTTCCTTAGGCTCACTTCATGAAGATTGTCCCTCTCTGAGAGCTGTCCTGTAAAGCGTTCGGATCCCACATCTAAGGGGAGGCAGTGTAACATAGGTAAAAGGGGAAGGGTGGGATATTTTATAACTTAGAATTCTTGAACTACAGCTCAGATAGGATTGGCGTAGCGCTCTGCATGCTGCAAAAGATATACAGATGAATATAAGCTCTGTTTATTTCAATCTATTACTATCCCTTTAATGATAGACTAAAGATCTCCAAAGAAAGAGATAACAAGAGTGCCCCCTGGTGACCACATTGGAAATTTAAACATAAACATTTGACCTGTAATCTTACAATAGAAAAAAAAAACATCTCTCAGCAGTGGAAATGCCCTTGTTTTACCGAGCAGAAAACACTAATAAATATATATATATATATATATATATATATATATATATTTCTCATTATGAAACATTAGTAATCACTTAATAGTCTTATATCTATACTACAAATTATTCCATGAAATGTCTGTATTAGCCCCTAAAAATTCTGCTAGGAGGCACTATTACAGTTCAAAATATCAGAAAGTGAATTACAGCATAATTACTTCCTGAAAGTTCAAACTGACCGCATGACTCTGCAGTTTCAATCACAAAGCACTGCATCCTTAAAGGGCTCAGTATGGCTTTTTTAACTTTTCAGATAATTTATCTGCTTTCAAAAAAGCAATGGATGCCTATCTAGCACAGAACAATATTGAAAATTATGACAGATGGCTTCAAAGCAGATAGAATGTTGATCTGGGGAACAATCTGGAGTCAGGAAGGAATTTATTTTCCACTTGAGGCTAAATTGGAAATGGCTCCAGAGGGCTTTTTTTGCCTTCCTCTGGATCAACAGGGATGTTTTTGGCATGGGCTGGACTTGATGGACGCATGTCTTTTTCAGCCTCATCAATTATGTTAGTATGCATGTTATTACCCCCCTAAGTATCAAGGAGTGAAGGGGATGGCAGTGTTATAATGACATGATTTGTGTCATAATGTGGATGAGGCTTAACAAGGGTGGATAGGATTAGGAAGTGGAAAGGTGCAGCTTGCCCTGAAATGGACAGGGAAGTGGGTGGTTTTGGAGTTCCAGAACTAGGATAGGAGTGGGTGGGGTTACCAGGGAACTCCGTACGTTGAATAATTAGCCTCTGACCCCAGAGACCCAGTTATTACGTCTTAAAACTGAAGTCACCTCGGCAGATCCAGAGAGCTCTCTCATATGTTTTTAAAGGGATAGTAATACTTGAAAATAATTTTATTTGATATTGTAGCCCTTAAAGGGATAGTAATACTTCGTTTTAACTTTATTTTATTTTGTAGGCATTAAAAAAACATGAAGAATGATATAAGTCTTATCTCTCAAACCTTTATGGTTTATGAGATATTCACAAGCAAAGTTCCCCTCCCCGCCCCTTTTTCCTAGTGTAAGCCATCTCTTCTCAGATGTGAGTCTGGTTGTATGACAGGACAGATAACAGAAGGGGACAATCTTCTTTGTATGAAAACAATGAAAGCCCTTCCGCCTTGACAAGTTTTTCAGCTTTTTCCATTATCTTAATTGAAGATTGTCCCTCTCTGCAGTCTACCTGGGCATCTCCCTTCTGATCTGGTTCAACAGGGAAGGGATACTTTGTTTGTGAATATCTCTTAAACCATAAAGGTTTCAGAGATAAGACTTATATCATTCTTCATGTTTTTTTAATGCCTACAAAATAAAATAAAGTTAAAACGAAGTATTACTATCCCTTTAAAAAAACATAAAAAATGATATAAGTCTTATCTCCCAAACCTTTATGGTTTGGGAGATATTCACAAGTAAAATAAAGTTCCCTTTTTCTGGCTGTTTCAGCCAAGTCTGCCATCTAGTGGACAGATTTGGAATCCAGTCCACAGATCAACTGCAACTCTTTAGCAGTGCCGAGATCACAATCTTTAAAAAAAGCTACGTAATTGGAACTGTGTACAAAGTGTGCTTAGCTTGCAAGCACACTTTGTAGACCATTCCAATGCAGAAATTCTTTTTAATGATCGTGATCTCCGCACTTCTGGAGAGCCGCGGCCGGTCCCGGGACCGGATTCCAAGTCTGAGAGCTAGAACGGTGACATCACTCAGGGGGAAACTTTGCTTGTGAATATCTCCCAAACCATAAAGGTTTGGGAGATAAGACTTGTATCATTTTTAATGTTTTTTTAAGGGCTACAATATCAATAATCCGTTGTTTTTTTTCAAGTATTACTATCCCTTTAAGCCCCTAAATGTTAACAGGTCTCCAACACATTGCTTTGCAATGCGTTGGGGACCTATCTAGCATTCAAGGTGTTAAACTAATGAATAACCACTTATTCTTAAAGGTGAATGTCTTTTTCATAAAGTACCATTGAAAATGTCATTTTATTAGCCTGTTGAATTATCCTGGCTGAGGTTACAGTTCTAATGTTAAAATAGAATCTTCTATCTTAAGGATTCTATAATGGCTTATTAGAATCTGGAATTCATTCTCATTACCCCCTAACGATCCGGTTCTGAAAAGACTGTTAAAATCAGTGGTATAGCCTCTGCTTTAAAAAGACTGTATTCTTTTATATGTGCCTTGACATTCTGGTGACAATGTGACAAATTTGCAGACAATGCCTTGTTAACAGACAGTTTCTTTCTTTGAAATCTTCCAGTGACAGGCATGCTGAATACAGCAAATATAGAAATTTATATATGGATTTATAAAGAGAGGAATGTCACAGTGCTCTCTGTCTGGTGTAATAAAAAAGAACTACAGTAATTCTTTGCAACCAACTGCACCTTAAAGGGTTAGTAATACTTCATATTTAAAAATCTGCATCTTGTAGCCATTGAAAAAATAAACGAAATTTCCCCCAGTGCCATCTCTCAAACCTTTATGGTTTGAGAAATAATCACATGTAAAGTTCCCCCCTCCCTCCCCTTTCCCTGACGTCGGTGCTCTAGCTGACTGCAGGGGAATCCAATCCTGGGACCAGTTGGCGGCTCTTCAACAGAGCCAAGATGGCGTTATTGTTAAAGAAATCCTTCACTGGAGCAGTCTTCTAAGTGTGCTTGCAAACCAAGCACGCTTTGTAGACCGTTCCAGTGAAGGATTTCTTTTCAAATAACGCAATCTCGGCTCTGCTGCAGAGCCGCCAACTGGTCCCAGGATTGGATTCCCCTGCAGTCAGCTAGAGCACCGACGTCAGGGAAAGGGGAGGGAGGGGGGAACTTTAACCCCTTAAGGACCGGTGGTCATGGGACATTTCCGTCCCATAATGACCGCATAGGCGCAATTGGACGCGCCGGTACACGTGACTTGTCACGTGTATCAGCGCGTCATTATGGGGCTTGAAAGAGATCGCTCCGATCTTGGAGCGGTCTATTTCAGGCCCTATTTTTACTTACAGCGCTCCCCGTAAAAAGTACGTGACGTACCATGACCGTCATCGGTCCTTGAGTAGTTCAAGGACCGTGATGGTCCTGGTACGTCAAGGGTCCTTAAGGGGTTAAATACAATTATTTCTCAAACCATAAAGGTTTGAGAGATGGCACTGGGGGAATTTAGTTTATTTTTTTAATGGCTACAAGATGCAGATTTTTAAATATAAAGTATTACTATCACTTTAATGGACAAATAGAAAAATCTCCATTGATCTAAATAGTGCCTTTAACCCTTTGAGTGCTGGAGAGATGGCCAATGCTTTGGCTTCATCTCTGGCATTCAAATGGTTAAAAAAGAATTAACACCATAAAAGAAAAACAAATTGTAACAAGAAAATAAATAAAACAATTACCGTAAAATCTCAGGTATAATACGCACCTGTGTATAATACGCAGGTGTATATTATGCCCAAGATTTTAGGGGAAAACAAGAGTGCCTATGTATAATACGCACCCTTGTTTTCCCCTTTACTTAAAGAAAAATATTGCTGCCGGCTACCTTCCCTCCCTCCCTCCCCACACAGCGCGACCCAATTTAAAAAGAATTCTTACTTAGTTTTGCTGCGCTATAGCTGGGTGAACCTCTGTGCCATCTTCCCTGCGGGCGGGCGGCAGGCTTGCATTTGCCGCCCGCTTCCTTCAATGGACTGTCAGGGCCTTCCGCCTCCAGCCAATGATAATGCAAGTGCATTATCATTGGCTGGAGGTGGAAGGTCCTAAAAGTCCATTGCAGGAAGCGGGCGGCAAATGCAAGCCTGCCGCCCGCCCGCAGGGAAGATGGCACAGAGGTTCACCCAGCTATAGCGCAGCAAAACTAAGTAAGAATTCTTTTTAAATTGGGTCGCGCTGTGTGGGGAGGGAGGGAGGGAAGGTAGCCGGCAGCAATAAAACATTTTTAACTCCGCAAAGAAAAAACTCTCGTGTATAATACGCACCCCCCACTTCACATAAGGTGAAGTGGGGTAAAATTGTGCGTATTATACCCGAGATTTTACGGTAACCCCTTTAGGATCATTGACGTGCCAGGACTGTCCGTGTCCATGGGTTAAGGACCAGTGATGGTCTCGGCACGGCATTCATTTTTTTATTAAAGTGCACTTGCAGTCGCGTTGTGATCACCCTGGAAGTCTAAAACTGACTGGTTCAGCCTCTCCTGGTCCTTAAGGGGTTAATAATAATCTTAATGACCACTATGAATCAATGTGGATTGGGTCTCCAAAATCTTTAATTAATTCTGAATATCATGTCCAGAGAGGCAGACATGATTCTGTGTTGTAGAATACTAGGGACACAGACTCCTCCCACTGAAAGATTGTTAAAGGAGCAGTAAACTTTTTATATGAAAAAGTACATATTGTAGGGCTTTTCCCATTGAGTAAAATAAGAGTACTCCCACTGTCAAGAGATGTATATTTCTAGAGTTATTACAGTTTAAACCCATGTTTTTTTACATTAGCAGTGCCCTCTAGTGGTCAAATTCCAATTAGTATTCTGGAACATTCTAATAGAAAGGAAAGTCAGTGACAAACAGTTCTCCATAGAATATGATAGAAACTGCTGAGTCACTTCCTGTTAGAACTTTCAGGAAGTAAACGCACAGTAAATTAACTTCCTGATTATATGAACTTTTATAACGTTTGAATAAAATAACTGACAGCGGTGGGAGTGACCTTGTTTTACTCAGCATGAAAATCTCTATAACATATAGGTTTTCATAAAGAAAGTTTACTGCTTCTTTAAGAAGGGGTCATTGGGAAGCGCTTATGATAAGGGAGCCCTGCAAAAGTATTATGGCTGCCTCCATTGACATAATGTTCATACAGAATTAAAGATTAATTTTGGAGAACCAATCCACACATAATTGAATCAGTGGGTTAAGATTTTCTACCCAGATTAAGTTAAGGGGGGGATTATCGTGAGGGGTTAATTATCTTTAACCCTTTGAATGCTTTGCAATGCATTCTGTACCTACTGCCACTCAAAGGGTAAGGCAAGTACAATATGACATTTTGAGAAGAATGAAAAAAAAATACATTCTAAAGCTTAAAGGGATAGTAATACTTAAAATGTAAAAAAAAAATATGTTGTAGGGTTTATCCCCCTGAGTAAAACAAGGGTACTCCCACTGCTGAAAGGTGTTTCATTCAAAAGTTATTAATTTTCAAAGTTGAATTTTTTAGGTGCAATATCACAGTGGCCTGAAATTGTACAGTGGCGCTGTTGCTACACTATCCTATGGAGATTTATGGTCCCGGGACCAGAGCTGTCCATAGGATCGTGTAGCAACAGCACCAATGTACAATATCAGGCCACTGTGATATTGCACCTAAAAAAATTAAACTTTCAAAATTAATAACATTTGAATGAATGTCAGCAATGAAGTACCCTTGTTTTACTCAGGGGGATAAACTCTACAACATATTTTTTTTTTTACATTTTAAGTATTACTATCCCTTTAAAAATAGTGCTAACAGTTTTATTTCTTTCTTTTCAAATTATGAAAATCGTTATTTTTTGCCATTAAAAAAAACTGACACCACATTAAAATTTATAGGTGAGAAAATTAATTTGCAGAATTTTTAGTGGGAAATATTTTAGAATGTGTCACATTGTATTTGAAGTTTGACAGTGATATGGTAATGTTTTATTCAGCATTTCCACTCGGAGTCTTCATCCGGAGCCAGGCTTCATTTTATATGAGATTTGGGCGGACCAGGACTCGTGGAGAAGGTAAGTGGAATATTTTTCCTTATTCATTTCATTAATAATCTAACGGAGCTGCAGGTTCTTGACTCATATGTAACTGGGCTTTGTTTTGTGACGGGGTGCTAGGAGACCCAGGGCTGGATTTGCCATAAGGCAGAGTAGGCATCTGCCTACAGGTGCACCCCACAGAGGGGCGCCTGTCATTGGAATCACTTTTTTTTTTTTTTTAATATATTTTCATTCTTGATTCACAGTGCTGTGCACAGTGGCAACAGTAGCCTGCCGCATGGTAAGGTCTGTGCCTTCTTCGGCACAGACCTGTAGTTGCTGTTGCTTCCTCGTTGGCTCTTTAGTAATGCAGAGCGCTGGGAGATGACATCATCTCCCAGTGCTCTGCATTCCTATAGAGAAGACCGCGCGGGAGCAACAGCAACTACAGGTCTGTGCCGAAAGAGGCACAGACCTCTCCTGCCACTGGAACACCAGGGAGGTAGGAAATGGATACAGGGGCGAAGTGAAGATGATGGGGGCAATGTGGAGATGATGGGGGCAATGTGAGGGCAAGTTCGAGCTGATTGGGGCAATGTGGAGATGATGGGCAATGTGGAGATGATGGGGGCAATGTGAGGGCAAGCTGGACCTGATGGAGCAATGTGAGGGCAAGTTGGAACTGATGGGGGGCAAGTAGGAGCTGATGGGGCAATATGGAGATAATGGGGGCAATGTGAGGACAAATTGGAGTTAATGGGGGCAATGTGAGAGCAATATGGAGCTGATCGGGTGCAAGCTGGAGTTGATGGGGGCAATATGGAGCTGATGGGGGGCAATATGGATATGGGGGGTAATGTGGATATTTGGAGCATTGTGGAGGTGTCCAGTGGCGATGGCCAGTGGGAGGGAGGGGCACATCAGATTTCTGTGTCTACAGGGTCCTGAGATGTAAATCCGGCCCTGAGGAGACCTAAGGTCTGTATTCAGGAAACTGAACTGGTGCAATTCTGGAGCAAACCTAGATAGATCTCTAGGAGATGCGTTGGAGACCTCCCTATTATTCAAGGGGATACGATGGAAATGTTACGATCTTGACCTAGCGCCCAATGTGAGCCGCCAAAGAACCCCTGGAGGGGAGGATACCCCAGAAGGAGTAGCAGGCTACTACTATACTCAGTGATAAAAACAATGCAAAACAGTATGACAACAATACAAGGAGGATACTCACTAAATAGGACCCTGGAAGCCAGATGGTAGGGATCGAAGAGTCGTGAGCGGTGCTGGCTGTCGGTGGCTGATCCTAGGGAACCTTGCTGCGGCAGAGGGCAGGTGGGGTACAAGGCCACGAAGCCTGATGGCTGGATAACCCCCTAGGAGACACAGACAATTACTCACCAGGACTGGAATCAACTAGAAGAACCTACTAGTGGTATAGTATTGTTGTTGAAGACCTGGAAAGCTGAGAAGAGGTCGTATAGTGATGATGCAACTGGTGTTCGAACAATCAACTGACCGGAAGTCGATACCCCAAGACTGTTTGACATGAGGTCGACAAGACCAAGGACTCGACACGGAGCACTGGAATGACACTGAATAAACAGCCGACCGGAAGTCAATAGACTGAGGATACTCGACACGAGGTCAATGACACAGAGGACTCGACACTGAGCGCCGGGAAGTACGAGCAAGAATAGTCGACAGATCCAAGTCGGCAACCAGAGGGCAGTAACACAAACTAAGGAGTAGACAAGACGAGGAGTCGAACAAGCCAGGGTCGAAAGCCAGTGGAGAACACAGTACCAAATCTGAAGGCAAGAGGAGCGTCAAGGACAGGCCGGAATCAGATAATACAGGAACGGTAGACGGTAGAGAAGTCGAGGATAGCCGGGTCGAAAACAGTAATCACAGGTACTGGAACAGAACTTAGACAACAGAACGCTTAGATCGCACACCGACAGGAAAGAGTCAGTGCCTAAAATAGGGCAAGAACAGGGTGGGGTGGATGGAACCTAGCCAGAGAGACAAAAGATCCAGATCAGAAAGATGGTAGACCCGGAGAAACATGATGGGATAGTAATACTTAGGCCTGCATTCATCAAGGTGCAAATGGATTAATACGCAAAAAAATCAGAGGATTTCTCTGTGTATTAACCATTCGCCCATTCAGCAACTTTTGATTTGTATCTGGCCATCGCTTATTCTTTAAGCGATGGTCAGATAGATCCGCAAATGTGATCAGCTAGCTTCCAGCTGGCGAATCCCATTTGAATGCATGGGGCAAACACAGACATACACATTTTTGCGTATGTGTATACGTATGTTGTTCCCATGACTGACCAACTTACGCAAGTTTCCCTGCTTTGTGTATGCAAAATCAATGATGAATACCGAAGGTATTCATCAATGATCGCGGCCAAGAGCAGCAAATTTGATACTCTGCTCTACCCGCAGTTTGATGAATCCAGGCTTTAATATGTAAATATAGAGTGATATATCATCATCAACATTAGCTGTTGTCAATCCAGTCAAGAATGAAGGCCTCCTCAGCGAGCCTCCAACAACTTCAGCACAGTGCCTTTTGTTGCCACTGTGTACCGGCAAATTTGGTAATTTCATCTACCCAACTTGTCTTTGGTCTACTTCTTGGATGTTTAGTATAGAGCGGAATCCATTCCAGAATTCATTTTAATCCATCTAACATTAGGTCTTCTTGCTATACAGCCTGCCCATTTCCATTTCAGGCTATTACTCTTTGAATTATGTCATAGTCACATAGCTCAGAACGTTGAGCATGTGTAATAGCTGTGCTCGACGATGTACACTTACCGCATAACTTTGTACATACTGTGTAATATAATGTTAAAGATGATCCCTCCCGCCCCTTTCCCTGACGTCATGGTTTTTGTCCCAGATCCGATTGCGTATCACTGCTAGGGACAATCTTCATGCAGTATTAGGAAAAACCTGCCTTCCTTCGTCAAGGAGGGCAGGTTTTTCCCTTATACTGAATGGGGGAAGATTGTCCCTCATTGTGATCTGCCTGGTCAATCGATCGGACTTCAGAACTGAGGGAAGTCAGTTTCACATCAAGGAAAGGAGTGGGAGGGATCATCTTTAACAAATGCTAAGTAAAAAAAATATAACCTAACATTAATTAGGCCACAATAAAAAGTGTGCAAACCAGTGCAAACAAATCACAGACAAGTGGGAGATTGCACAATGGAAGTCAACCATCAAATGAACCATTCAACCCAACGCGTATCACCAAGAAACGTTTTGTCAAGTTTCCAGAATAATGTTTTATCCTGCCTCCTAGTGATTGTCCCTTTCTAACCCTGCCCCCTTGATCCGATCTGTTATAGTTTCCTAAATCCTGGTTCTGTGCCATCCCTCAGATCCATAGGCATTGTTTCCTGGAAATGGAGCAACAGGTCAATAATCCTTTAGAGACAGTCGCTGACTTCTCAGTGCATTTCACCACAAAGGCATTTGATCTTGATACACCAAATTAAATGTCCAGACAGGACAGACAGAATGTCTACTAACCATACAGGAACTGAGGCCATTTTGCTGACATTCCACAGATGTACAGTTCTTGCTGCACGTGTACAGAATAAAGATGTTGCAATATAGTGACTCTTGCAATTAGAATCTATGTGGTTAAAAAAGTAAAATCTCTGACACCTGAAATATTGTCTCTCCCAAGGAACAAACTGGAATGAACTTCAGTAGGTGTAAAAACAACTACTAAAAAATCCCCAATGAATGATGCATCAGTGGAAAACTTTGAAGGCCAAGACAAAGTTGACCTGTGGCCATATTCCGATCCCTAAAGACGAGCAATTATGTTACAAACCAACTGCATCACAAAGGACAAAGGACAATCACACATGGACTTAAATTCTGTTTGTAACCCCTTGAATACTAGAGAGGACTCTAACCCATTGCTTTTAGGGTGGCCACATTTCCAATCTGCCATTCTGGGACATGTGGTCACCCTAGATGAGCCCCGTGGCTGAGGTTCCCACCGGCGCTGACCATCTTTCTGAGGCTGACACAGAGTAAGAGTTCTGTGGGAACTCTTACTCTGTGTAAGCCTCAGAATGATGGTCAGCACCGGCGGGAGCCTCGGCCGAGCAGCTCCATCATACCAGCGGGTCTCACTCGCAGCTCCAGAATACCTGCTCCATCCCAGCTGTCTCGCATGCACCAGTCCAGCCAGCGAATGAAATGCATTTGCTATATGGTCCTCATTGGCTGGCTGGACTGGTGCGTGCTGCGCTGTGTAGGTAGGCTGTGGGTGCAGGCTTTGTTGCTCCATTCCGGGACTCTTTGTTGTCCCGGTGGAGGGTGACCCGGGATGGGGACACAGACCTCCAATAAGGGACAGTCCCGGGCATTCCGGGACGTGTGGTCACCCTAATTCCTTTGCAATACCTCTCTAGATTGTCAAGAGGACAATCCTCTGAGTTGTGCGTTGTGTACCCCTCTGGCACTCAAAGGGTTAAAGTCCACATTTAAATGGAACATTCAATCTATGTTTATTAATTTTAAAAATAATTAAAAACTGACTATATTTTATTCTAACCATGTAGTTGTAATATAGGCCTAGATTACATCAGAGTTGTTAAATGTTATCACTGAAGTCTATGGAAAAAACTGTAGATAAAACACTTGATACGGTCATAGTATCAACGCCAATGGAATCCAATCCCTAAATAATTCTTAAGAAATTAACCATTGTTTGTTCGGGGCACAGTCTGGCACTGTATGCTGATTAGTTAATGTGTTGGTCCAATGTTACCTCACAGTGTTCTTTGAATGAATCTAGGGAGTATAGGCAGTGTATCCCCATTTTAACTGTAAGCACTACATTAATGGCAATTTTAAAGGGATAGTATTGTCACATTTTCATAAAACTGAATCTTGTAACTATTAAAAAACTACGCTAAATGCCCCCAGTCCTATCTCTCAAACCTTTATGGTTTGAGAGATAATTGCAGTGAAAGATTACCCCTCCCTCCCCTTTCCCTGGTGTCAATGCTCTAGCTGACTGCAGGGGAATCCGATCCCTGGACAAGCGGAGGCTCTTCAGCAGAGCCGAGATCGAGAGACATAAAAATAATTACTTCACTGGAACAGTCTACAAAGTGTGCTTGAAGTCTGAGCGCATTCTCTTTGCTCCCTCACTTGCCCAGTGGGGGTAGCAGAGAGGATCCTCCTATAGATATATATCACAGCCTCTCTGCCCTTCTACACTGACTGAAGCAGCTGAGCAGGCTATGCATTGATCAGTTGATTCAGGTAAACACAGGACTCACAAGGCACTCCATTGCAGAATGCCTTGGGAGTCCTGTGGTTACTCGAATCAGCTGATCAGCAGATAGCCTGTTCAGCTGGTACAATCAGTGCAGAAAAGCAAGTAAGCTGTGATATATAGCTTATCTGCCATTCACTCATTTTGGAACCCTTTCAGCGCATCAGGGTGTGCAGTACAGAACCTTATGGCACTGAAATGGTTACAGGAGGGCAGCTGCCATCTCTGCTATTTAGCTGAGACAGCAAAATGTCCTATGGCTTTATAGTGAGCTATAAGAAGATCCCATCATGGCCAAAATCAGGTTGGAGATGTTGGGACTAGGGTGACCACATGTCCCTGATTGCCAGGGACAGTCCCGGAATTGATGTGTGTGTCCCATGTCCTGGGCAGCCCCCATCAGGGACAATACAAAGTCCCTGAAAAAAAAATCTAAACACTAGAGACAGAACTGCCCATTGCCTACTGTGACACAATTCGATGCCTCTGCTGGGCTACATGAAAATGGCTTCCAGATAGCCCTCTAAGCACTAGAGACAGAACTGTACCTTGATCCTGACATCAAACAGGAGCTGCAGTGCAATTTTATTGTTGTGTAATACTAGTCTAAGGCTTTGGCCATGCTGTATATTATCTTGTAGCCACCACAGACATTGCTTCCTGTCACAGCAGTCAATGGACAGTTCTCCCTCTAGTGTTTAGAACTCTGTGGTGCGCCAGATAAAGAGTAATTTGAGCACAGATGTCCAGTGATGAATACTGACCCATTCTGTGTAGCTGCCCTACGGCTGGAAAGAAGTACTCTTGTCACCACAGTGTCCCTGAATGGCAGAATGGAAATGTGGTCACCCTAGTTGGGACTGTGAACTCCAACAACCAGAGCTTAGTGCAAGTGGCGATGTGCCACATTCACATATAAACACACCCACGTGAATACCACAATGGCTCATTAAACTACATTTGTATATGCAAATGAGCTATCATGGCATGGAGAATTCATGGAGATGTTGTCGGATTGTGGTGGACAGGAGGCGGATTCACAGTGATATGATGGAGAAGGTATCATTTTATGCATAATAGCGTGCGGCTACACTCCACATTCAGCATGTCGCCATAATGAAAAATGCAACATGAGAATCTCACCCTGCGTAAAAGCGCGAGATTCTCATGTCATGCCATGAAAGATCACCTTCAATGGTTAGTTATAAGCAATGAAGTTATAAGAGAGTTGTAGTGCAACACTGTAAGTCACTCCATCAAGCAGCAGTGTAACTTCAGTGCACTTTGTAGCTGCCCAGTGAGAGAACCTGATCAATGTATTCTCTCTCTCCTCTTCTCTCGATCTCCTCTGCTTATAACTTTATTGCTTATAATTAAACATCGAAGGTGACCTTTCAGGGCGCGACATGAGAATCTTGTGATTTTATGCAGGGCAAGATTCTCATGTTGCCCTTTTCATTACGGCGACATGCTAAATGTGGTGTGTAGCCGCACACTATTATGCATGCATCATTTTAAAAATGAGAGGATCGAGAAGACATCTCAGCACATGCTGTCAATATGCCATCGACGTGTTATGTATTCAACATGGTGCAGGTGATTTTCAACTTAAAGGTATAGCAGTACTTAAAATGTAAAAAAAAAAATATGTTGTAGGGTTTATCCCCCTGAGTAAAACAAGGGTACTCCCACTGCTGAAAAGTGTTTTATTCAAAAGTTATTACAGCCCTTACAGCCCTCTGGTGCTCAAAGAGTTGATGCCTCCATTTTTCTTGGTACATCAACCTCTGAGACTTTGAGCCCAGTCCTGACAAAGACACCATTCAGCGCGCACGCACAAATGATATTAATTTAACAAAAAAAAAAAATAATAAATATAGAGGAGTGTGTGCAATAGGAAGTTGATTAAGCGTGAATGAATGCCAGCCAATGATTCATGTTCCAGTGTAACCGGTTTTACATAATAATGTCAGTGTGAATAACATTGTGTATAGAGGAAAGGACATGCGGGGCAATTACCTGTATTTAGACGTGCGGTCAGTCACCTGCATAGTTCAAATTGTTTTTGTTTTCTCTTTTACTTCTTGAAACAATGTTACCTGGGGGGGAGATGCACTAAGGTGTGATAAAGAGCAGATGATGTGGAGACTACTTAAAGGGATAGTAATACCTAAAATGTAAAAAAAAATATGTTGTAAGGTTTATCCCCCTGAGTAAAACAAGAGTACTCCCACTGCTGAAAGGTGTTTCATTCAAAAGTTATTAATTTTCAAAGTTGAATTTTTTAGGTGCAATATCACAGTGGCCTGAAATTTTACAGTGGAGCTGTTGCTACGCCATCCTATGGAGATTTATGGTCCTGAGACCAGAGCTGTCCATAGGATGGTGTAGCAACAGCGCCACTGTACAATTTCAGGCCACTGTGATATTGCACCTAAAAAATTCAACTTTGAAAATTAATAACTTTTGAATGAAACACATTTCAGCAGTGGGAGTACTCTTGTTTTACTCAGGGGGATAAACCCTACAACATATTTTTTTTACATTTTAGGTATTACTATCCCTTTAATGCATTGTGATAAAATCTCCAAGTCCTGTATTATTCTATAGAGCCTATACACTAAGATTCATTGGCTCCATAAAATAACATAGAAGAAGTGATAAACTGGATTAAGTATCTCCAGTTTATCACCTTCCTATCACACGTGGGGGGAGATTCACTAAGTGGTGATAAAGAGGAGATGACTTCAGTTTATCACGTCTCCAAGTCCTACTTTTTTCTATGGAGGCAATGCACTGAGATTTCTTCAACTTTGGAGATCTTACTGCATTGGCTGTATAGAATAACATAGGAACTGAAGAAGTGATAAACTGGAGAAGTTATCTCCACTTTATCACCTCTTTATCACCGCTTAGTGAATTTCCCCACTGGAGGCTATACACTATGGTCTCTCCCACTTAAGATATCTTAGTGCCAGTGGCGTAACTATAGGAGTCACACTTGCGACTGGGCTTGTGCACTCCAGGGGCCCGGCCATCCCCTGCAACCCCTCCGCCTGGCTTCCGCAATCTCCCTCCGGCGCTCTAGTTATGCAGAGTGCAGGGAGATGACATCATCTCCCAGCGCTCTTCGTTACTAAGAGGACCGCGAGGGAGCTCCAGGTAGGAGGCAGGAGATGAGGACATTGTGGAGATTGGGGGGCATTGTGGAGGGGGTCAATGTGGTTGAAGGGGGCCAATGTGGGGTGGGGGGCCCGTGGCACTTCTTGCACCAGGACCCGGAGGCTTCTAGTTACACCTCTGCTTAGTGCCTTGGCTCTATAGAATAACATAGGTCTTGGAGAAGGGATATCACTTGAGAAGATATCTCCACTTCTTCACCCATAGCCAGATCATCCATTATGGCCATACCTGGGAACTCTCAGGGTTTGACCCAGAGACTCAGGGTCAGGGTCGGATTTGCCATAAGGCAGAGTAGGCATCTGCCTACAGGCGCACCCCACAGAGGGGCGTCTGCCATTGTAATTGATATATATTTTTTTTAAAGCGGCATGCTACACCGCCCGCCGCATGGTAAGGTCTGTGCCTCACAGACCTGAGGCTGCTGAGCTTCCCCGGCTCTTTAGTAATGCAGAGTGCTGGGGAGCTCAGCAGCTACAGGTCCGTGCAGAAGCACAGATCTCTCCTGCCGCTGGACCACCAGGGAGGTAGGAAATGGATGGAGGGGGCAATGTGAAGCTTAATGTGGAAATGATGGGGGCAATATGAGGGCAACATGGGGCTGATGGGGGCAATATGGAACTGATGGGGGAAATGATGAGATGATGGGGGCAATGTGAGGGCAATATGGAGCTGATGGGGACATTGTGAAGGCAATATGGAGCTGATGGGAATGATGTGGAGCTGATGGGGGTAAGGTTGTGCTGATTGGGGCAATGTGGAGCTGATGGGGGCAATGTGAGGCCAATACAGAGATGGGGGGTAATGTGGAGATGGCCAACGGGGGGGAGGGGGCAGTTCAGATTTCTGTGCCTACAGGCTCCTGAGATTTAAATCCGGCCCTGCTCAGGGTTTTGGCCCAGATCTCAGGGTCTCAGGGTGAAGAGCCAAAATCTCAGGGTGAGAGAGTTCAGTGCTACCTGTTATATATTCTGCTCCAGTTAAATGCTTCTTCAGTCTCTAAATTAGTGCCACTTGTACCAGAAAGGCAGAGGGAGAAGTCCTGCTTCTTTTGTGTGTGTTCATGCAATGATATCTGTAAGTTGTTGTGTATTAGTGGCTCCTTGGATGCTGATTGGAGCGACTCTCGATTACAGTGATCAGGGATACAGCAATGTAAGGGTTAATATTCATACAATCTCAGAGTCAGCTCATTTTGAAAGTTCCCAGGTATGATTATGGCAATCTAAGCTACTGCCTAAGACCAATAGCAATATAAGGGGCCCTGGTTACCAGCGTTGGCTCACAGACAGAGGTCCTGCTGTTGCTGCCGCTAGCATCTTGTGTTAGACGTCTTTTTTTGTTGAGTGAGACCAGCTTCATCCGGTTGCCCCCGCTTCCATTAACCCTTATAGTGCCAGAAGGGTATGCAACGCGTTGCAGAGCAATGCGTTGCATACCCCTCTGGCACTCAAAGGGTTAAAGCCACAATGCCAGTACCTGCTAGCATGCAAAAACAAACAGAAGGGAAAAGGGTGCCCGATAGTGTAATACTGTCTTCAAAGACAATGGTTATAAAACAATAAATACTCACAGTTGGAGTGGTCAGCTTGAACCAGGCTGACTAACACGCATTCAGAGATTTGCCCACCTCCGCTCGGGAATCATTCACACAGGAAATATTCAGCACGGCTCCACTTATCCAAAAATATCAAAATTTAAAGGGATAGTAACGTTTCACAATAAAAGCAGATCCAATTAATCTTCATAGTATTTGAGCCATAGAGAGTGTTATTTTCAGTCAGAGTTGTAGTTCAAGAATAATTGAATGATAAAGTTTCCCCTCCCGCCATCTCTTCTCAGATGTGGAATCCAGTCCATAGACCAGACAGATAACAGCAGGGGACAATCTTCTTCCTATGAGAACAATGAAAGTCCTGCCCCCTTGACAAGTTTTTCAGGTTTTTCCCTTATCTTAATTGAAGATTGTCCCTCTCTGCAGTCTACCTGGGCACCTCCCTTCTGATCTGGCTGAGCAGTGTTACATCAGTAAAAGGGGCAGGAGGGGGATACTTTATCATTGAATTACTCTTGAACTACAACACTGACAGAATTGAAATAACACTCTCCAAAGTCCAAATACTATGATGATTAATTAGCGCTGCTTTTATTATGAAACATTACTATCCCTTTAATAAAAACTCTATAAATGTATATATCACAAAAATAAAAGCAAATAAGAGAAGGTATTTAAAGCTTTGTTTTTTGCCGGCTCCTTCTTTTATGACCCAGATTCTTTATTGATACTTTGATAAAGTGGCTTTTATAGCCATGAAACACATTAGAATTGTTGGGTTATATATATATATATATATATATATATATATATATATATATATATACACATATACATATATATTTGCTTTTATTTTGCACTCGTTAGTAAAAGTAACTTTATGTAGCGACTAGCTGGCATACTAGTGTCATTAAAAAAAAAAAATTGTTTGGCCGAAAATAAAGGGATAGTAATACTTAAAATGTAAAAAAAATATGTTGTAGGGTTTATCCCCCTGAGTAAAACAAGAGTACTCCCACTGCTGAAAGCTGTTTCATTCAAAATGTATTAATTTTCAAAGTTGAATTTTTTAGGTGCAATATCACAGTGGCCTGAAATTGTACAGTGGCACTGTTGCTACACCATCCTATGGACAGCTCTGGTCCCCGGGACCATAAATCTCCATAGGATGGTGTAGCAACAGCGCCACTGTACTATTTCAGGCCACTGTGATATTGCACCTAAAAAATTCAACTTTGAAAATTAATAATTTTTGAATGAAACACCTTTCAGCAGTGGGAGTACCCTTGTTTTACTCAGGGGGATAAACCCTACAACATATTTTTTTTTTTACATTTTAAGTATTACTATCCCTTTAAACACTTAAAACTGATCCTGTGCCTTACTTCCGGACAGACTGCAGGTACAGCTCTGCACTACAGTCTGTCACTCTTCCTCTGTCCCCTCCCACGTAGCATCCGAATCCAACCTCTCTTGTAAGCTGGAGCGCTGTCTGGCCAATGAGGGAGCTCTTGCCCCTGCTCCCCCCATTGCATAAACATAGGGGTTAGGCAGGCTGGCCTGGGGGGGCATATTATGACACCCCCACACGTACACTGAAAATTTTCTGTCAATGCCCATGGGTTTAATTGGATTATCTGCTCCCAGAGCAGCAGATCTGTCAATAGGGCAATTATCTGTTACATAGTAACATAGCTGATGAGGCTGAAAAAAGACATGCATCCATCAAGTCCAGCCCATGCCAAAAGCACCCCTGTTGATCCAGAGGAAGGCAAAAAGAATCCCTCTGGAGCCATTTCCAAACTAGCCCCAAGTGGAAGAAAAACAAACATTCCTTCCTGACTCAAAATGGCAGTCAGATTGTTCCCCGCTTCAACATCCTATCTGCTTTGAAGCCATCTGTCATAATTTTCAATATTGTTCTGTGCTAGATAGGCATCCATTGCTTTTTTGAAAGCAGTTGCATTATCTGCAAGCACAACATCCCGAGGCAAGGAATTCCATAGCTTTACTGCCCTTACTGTAAAGAATCCCTGCCTTTGTTTTAGTCGAAAGCGCCTTTCCTCTAGTCTTAATGGATGACCTTTTGTTCTTAGCTCAGCTCTTTGCGTAAATAAATCATTGGAGAGTTCTTTGTATTGACCTTGAATGTATTTGTACATGGTAATCAATTACCCCTTAGACGTCTCTTCTCTAATATAAATAAACCCAGTTTGGCTAGTCTCTCTTTATAACTCAGATCTTTCAATTCCATTATCAGTTTTCTTGCACGTCTCTGCACCTTTTCCAGTTCAACAATGTCTTTTTTAAGAACTGGTGCCCAAAATTGTAGTCCATATTCTAGATGAGGCCTAACCAAGGATTTATATAGAGGTAGGATAATATTAACATCTCTTGCATCTCCACCTCTTTTTATGCAGGTTAGTACCCTATTTGCTTTTGCAGCAGCTGAGTGACTCTGCACACTGCTGTGAAGTCTGTTGTCTATCAGTACTCGTAAATCTTTCTCTAATGAGGATTCCTCAAGTTGTTTCCCATATAGAGTAAATGTAGCAAGTATGTTTCTACAGCCCAAATGCATAACCTTACATTTATCTACATTAAATGTCATCTGCCACTTTTCTGCCCATTCACTCAGTTTATCTAAATCCTTCTGCAGAAAAAAGTCCAGCTCTGTATGTATTTCCTTACATAGCTTAGTGTTATCAGCAAAGATTGAGATGCTACTTTCCATTCCCACTTCTAGATTATTAATAAACAAATTAAAAAGCATTGGGCCCAGGACTGAACCCTGCGGCACCCCACTTATAACATTAGACCAGTTTGAAAAGGTTCCATTTACAACAACTCTCTGCCATCTATCATTTAACCAGTCCTCAATCCATGTACAGACAACACCGCCCAAACTGAAGCCTTTTAATTGTTGATAATTGCTTTAACCCTTTAGTGACCACAAGTTGAGCAACACGTTATTTATGCTGAAAAGCTACACTGTCTGTGTGCCCCGATGATTAACTTTGTTAGCATTTTGGATTTAAAACAATGGTTTGAGATATTCAGGTTTATTCACTTGTGGTTTATACAAATTAGGTAGCATTGGCTAACATGTCAGCCAGATACTAACATTCCACACTGCTTTCCATCCCTACTGTCACTCCCTGCTGGCCAGTACATGCTAATTTGCATAAGCTGACAAATTGACAGTTATATCCTGTCAAGATGGCTTCCTCCTCTGAGGTGAAAACATGAACAGATGACAGGATCTGGTTATGTCTCTGTGGGGCACATGTTTGTGAGTATTCTCTATATTTTAAGAGTTATATCACAAGTTCTCTTAATCTCTTTCTCTCTCTTCTTTTCTAAGCCATCTTCATTCAGTCCAGAGCAAAGCCTTCCAGCGAGTGACCATCGACTGCCTGGAGAGCCCAGAACAGATTAGGACCATGTTATTTCCAGGTGGGAAAACAACCCAAAGAAACCCTCTCTCCATTATCCTCTATCACCTAATAAACGTGCTCCCTATAAGTTCTCATATAGGCCTATATATCATTGTTTCTAAACTCCTCCTATTGCTCTATATAACGTCTCACTATATCTCCTCCTAATGCTCCATATGACTCCTCCCATTGCTCCATATAACTCCTCCCTGTAACTCCTACTATGGTTCCCTATAACTCCTCCCTATAATGCATCATATATCTCCATACAACCTCTCCCTATAACTCCTCCCATTGCTCTCTATAACTCCTCCCTATAACCCTTCCCTATAACATTTCTCCATATAATACCTCCCTATATCTCCTACTATTTCTCCATATAATTCCCCTCTATAACTCCTCCTTTTGCTCCATGTAACTCCTCCTACTGCTCAATATAACCTTCCCTATAACTCCTCCTATTGTTCTATATAACTCCTCCTACCGCTCCATATATCTCCTCCCCATTACTTCTTCTATTGCTCCATATAATCCCTCTCTATAATTCCTCCTACTGCTTTATATAACTCCTCCCTATAACTCCTCCTATTGTTCCCTATAACTCCTCCTATTGTTCCCTATAACTCCTCCTTATAACTCCTCCTATTGTTCCATATAACTCCTCCTATTGTTCCATATAACTCCTCCCTATAACTCTTCCTATTGTTCCCTATAACTCCTCCTTATAACTCCTCCTATTGTTCCATATAACTCCTCCCTACAACTCCTCCTATTGTTCCCTATAACTCCTCCTTATAACTCCTCCTATTGTTCCATATAACTCCTCCCTATAAATCGTCCTATTACTTCATAAAACTCCTCCCTATAACTCCTCCTATTGTTCCATATAACTCCTCCCTATAACTTGTCCTATTGCTTCATATAACCTCTCCTTATAACTCCTCCTATTTCTCCATATAACTTCTTCCTTTAACTCCACCTATTCCATTTATCTCATCTCTAAAACTCCACCTTTGGCTCCATAAAACAATTCCCTTTTTTTTCCATTAAATATTGCTCTTGTGGGGCTGGATTCAAATGCAGGAGATAAATATTAAATTAAATATTTTTTATAAAAAACTAGTTGAAGAGCCCGTGTACATGGGCCACAGCGCCACCTAGCAACGGCTGATATGGAGCGGGGCGTTCCGAATTCAGACCGTAGTCTTCTCTGCGCACCGACTGCGGTCTGAATTCGTAGCGCCCCGCTCCGTTATCAGCCATGTCGCAGGCAGTCTGTACTGTGCATGACTGCAGCACGTGCAGCGAACTGTACTGAGCATGACAGCTTCTGACAAACATACATTAGCGAATTATTATACAGGATGTTCCTATTGAAGTCCTATTGAATTCTATGGGGATACCTGGAGATAATAGCAGAGATAAAATTAGAATCTGTATTTGAATCCAGCACGTTAACTCTAAACTTCTTAGACTATCATTCAACATTTACATTATTTTCTCAGAATACCGAATTTTAACTGTATAATTCATTTCTACATTTGTAGCTTCCTGGTGGAATTTGAGCCGTAACTGACGCCTGGTAAAACAGGCAAGGAGCCTGTATGATCTCAGACTTACTGCATGATTGGATTACTCTCAAATGGATTTTGCACATGTGACTTTTTTAATTCTGTAAAGAGTGGACGTTGGAGCGATTTCTGCATCCAGAGATTTCCAGTCTCAAAATGTCTTTTTTTTTTAAATTTCCAGTTTGTGCAGGAAAAATGGCATTATAATAATATACAAAAAATATTCATATGAATGCTTTTATGACGTTATGGGATATTTGCTTAACTCTTTTAACGCCACAGGTGTGCAATGGATTGCAGAGCCACCTGTCATTCAATGAACCAGTTTGCTGACAGAATGGAAAAAAAAGCTTCAAATAACCCTTTGAGCGCCAGAAGGCTTTGCAATGCATTGTGTATCCTTTTGGCACTCAGAGGGTTAAAGTTTAAAACTCTTCAGGACCTGTCTAATGTAACATATTTGCACTGTACGAGGAAATGTATATTTGCAGAATTGTTTTGCATCCTGTCATTTTGGAAAGGGGGGTTGAAGATTTTGCTACGGTTAACCCTTCAAGGACTAAATGGGTGCTCAATGCTTCTTTTGTTATGTTATAGAGCATTTCCTTCAGAGTAAAAAAAGGGCATGTCTACTTCTGGGAGATCCTTAATTAAAACATTATTACAGCTGAATTCTTTTTTTAAATTTTTTTTTATTAAAGGAACTATTATCTTAATCTGGGCAGAAAATTCGAATGGCCATTATGACTCAATTCTGAGTGGTTTGATTCTCCATAATAAATCTTTAAATAGGACTGAATAGTATGTCCATGGAGACAACCATATTTTCTTTTGAAGAACTCCTGGACAAAAACACCTTAAAAGGATAGTAACACTTCATTTTATCTTTATTTTATTTTGTAGGCATTAAAAAAACATGAAGAACGATACAAGTCTTATCTCTCAAACCTTTATGGTTTAAGAGATAGCCGCTTTCAAAGTTTCCTCTCCCCTGCTGTCAGCGTTCTGCTGCCAGCAGGGGAATCCGGTCTCTGAATCAAGCGGAGGCTCTTCAGCAGAGCCGATATCTTGTTATGGAAGGAAAAATGATTAATAGAAACAGTCTACTACGTGTGCTTAGTAACCAAGCACACGTAGAAGACTGTTTCAATTAATAATTTTTCCTTCCATAACGAGATGTAAGCCATCTCTTCTCAGATGTGGAATCTGGTTGTAAGACCAGACAGATAACAGCAGGGGACAATCTTCTTCCTATGAGAACAATGAAAGCACTGGCCCCCTTGACAAGCTTTTAAGGTTTTTCCATTATCTTAATTGAAGATTGTCCCTCTCTGCAGTCTACCTGGGCATCTCCCTTCTGATCTGGCTGAACAGTGTTATATCCGTAAAAGGGGAGGGAAGTGGATACTTTGTCATTGAATTACTCTTGAACTACAACTCTGACAGAATTGAAATAACACTCTCCAAAGTCCAAATACTGTGATGGTTAATTAGAGCTGTTTTTATTATGAAACATTACTATCCCTTTAAGTAAATCTTCTTAGGTGGGCACCAGAGGGAAGAGTTGAGTCTTGCACAAAGGAATGTCTGCCTCATTGAACGTCATATATGCAGTACTGGTTGAAGATGAATTTTAGGTAACCAGTCCATGCAGAATTGATTCATAATGACAAGTGTGATTTTTTGCTTAGGTTAACCCCTTAACGACCAGCGGTCCGGGGAAGTTACCTTCACTTAAGGACCGATTTGATCGTTGTCAGTGCACCTTCACACATGACTGATGACGTGTACAGGCACGCCGAACTGAGTGGTCAATTTCAGACCCTGTTAGTGCTTACAGCTCTCCCACAGGAATGCTTTAAAGGGACACTAATGTCCAGTAATAACTTTATGTTGTTTTGTAGATTTAAAAAAAATAAATTATGTGGCACAAATCTCATGTCTCAAAGTTCCCCCCCTCCAGGGGCGGACTGACCATACAGGCATTCAGTCACGGACCGAGGGCCCGTGAGCGAAGGGGGCCCGCCGCCGCTTCCAACGCTGCTCAGCAACTCTCGGCCGCCGGCGCGCCGTTCTAGTAATACAGAGCGCTGGGAGATGACATCATCTCCCAGCCTCTGCATTACTAGAGGCACGCGGGACTTCGCACAGCCACGTCGCTAGACCACCAGGGACTGGAGGGGTGATGTGAAGATGGGGGCATTGTGGAAGGTGCATTGTGGAGATGAAGGGGGCATTGTGCAAGGGGCATTGTGGAGATGAAGGGGCAATGTGGAGATTAAGGGGGCAATGTGGAGATGAAGGGGGCAATGTGGAGATGAAGGGGCATTGTGGAGATGAAGGGGCAATGTGGAGATTAAGGGGGCAATGTGGAGATTAAGGGGGCAATGTGGAGATGAAAGGGGCATTGTGGAGATGAAGGGGGCATTCTGGAGATGAAGGGGCATTGTGGAGATGAAGGGGGCATTCTGGAGATGAATGGGCATTGTGGAGATGAAGGGGGCATTCTGGAGATGAATGGGCATTGTGGAGATGAAGGGGGTATTGTGGAAGGGGCATTGTGGAGATGAAGGGGGCATTGTGGAGATGAAGAAGGGGGCATTGTGGAGATTTCTGCAGGGGGCCCAGACCTCTTTTTGGACCAGGGGCCCTGGGTCCTGTCAGTCCGCCCCTGCCCCCTCCTTCATGTCAGCTGTAAAGCTGACACAAGGATATCCCTGTCAGCTGACAATAGGAGGCTCTTCAGCAGAGCCGAAATAGCGATATCTAAAAAGAACTTCTTCACTGGAACGGTCTACAAAGTGTGCATGCAAACCAGGCACACTTTGTAGACCGTTCCAATTAAGTAATTATTTTCCAGTATCACTATTTCGGCTCTGTTGCAGAGCTGCCGGTTGGTCCCAGGCCTGGGATCTGCTGCTGTTAGTAGAATGCTGACGTCAGGAGAAGGGGAGGGAGGTGGGAACTTTAGATGTGAATATCTCTCAAACCATAAATGTTTGAGAGATTGGCTTTGTGCCACATAATTTTTTTTTTTTAACTCTACAAAACAACATAAAGTTATTATTGGACATTAGTGTCCCTTTAAGCACTGGTCTTTCAGGGGGGGAAAATGGTGATGGTACTGACACATCACCAGTAGTTATGGGGTTAACCCCTTAAGGACTACTTGACGTGCTATGACCATCACGGTCCTTAAATACTTAAGGACCGATGACGGTCCTAGTACGTCACATACTTTTTACTTACAGCAGTCCACCAGGAGAGCTGTAAGTATAAATGGGGCATAAAATTGACCGCTCCAAGACTGCAGTGATCTCTTTTAGGCCCCAAAGTGGCTCGCCGATACATGCAACAGGTCACGTGTACCAGCACGTTGGCAAGGATAAAGCGGTCTTTATGGGACGGAAACGTCCCAGGACCGCTGGTCCTTAAGGGGTTAAAGTAAATGGGGATTTATTATTATTTATTTTCTGGTCACCAGTTGGCAGTGATTCAGTGACTCAAGCATTCCTATAGAATGCATTTTAAAAATAATTGTCTTTTGTACACTAGTTAGCTCTGTTGCAAACAGTTTGACTAAAAATGATAAAGTTGGGCTGTAATATTTTTTGAATGAAAAAGTCCCAGCAGGTAGCATAGCATACCCTTGTTTTACGCAACAGGGAAAGCCCTGTAAGACATTTTTATCCATATAACATGGCTGCTCCTTTAAAGGACAATTCTATCTAATTGTGCATTTTTTCATGATGTCAACAGCTTCCTGTTTGCTAAGGAATGCAGAGATGTAACTTCTACAATCTTCATTTATAATGTAATGCAAAGTACTTTTCCCAAAATCTTGATTTTTTTTTCTTTTTTTTTTTGTATCAGAACACAGAGAGCTTTAAAGGGATAGTAATATTTAAAATGTAAAAAAAAATATACTGAAAGCTGTTTTATTCAAAAGTTATTAAAGCTTTAGACTTGAATTTTTAGGTGCAGATTTACAGTGGCCTGAAATTGTAGAGTGGTGCTGTTGCTGCACCATCCTATGGAGATTTATCCTCCTGAGTAAAATACAGGTATTTCCCCTGCTGAAAGGTGTTTTAGTCAAAATTTGTTACAGTTCAAACTTTAATGTTTAGGTGCAGTATCACAGAGCGCTGTTGCCACACCATCCTATGGAGATTTATGGTCAACTGACCAGAGATGTCCATAAGATGGTGTAGCAACAGCGACACTGTAGAATTTCAGGCCACTGTGATCTTGCACCTAAAAAATTCAAGTTTGAGCTGTAATAATTTTGGAATAAAACACCTTTCAGCAGTGGGAGTACCCTTGTCTTACTCAGGGTGATAAACCCTACAATATATATTTACTATCTCTTTAACTCTTTGAGTGCCAGAAAGGTATCCAATGCATTGCTCAGTAAACACAGTAACACTATATATATATTATATATATATATATATATATATATATATATATATATATATATATATATATATATATATATATAGGGTTTACAACTCAAAGCTTATAGTTCGGACCTGTTTTTTGGCCCATTAAACTGCAGTTTTCTTCTGTGGCCACCAGGTGATGCTGTTACTATCACTTACGTGGAGAGACGTAGTCACTGACTTAAGCTCTCCCATAGAGTATATTATAAAAATATATTTTTTACTTTTGGACACTACCTGGCGCTGCTGCAAACCATATCATTTATAAACTGAAAGTGTGAGCTGAAAGCTGAAATTTTTAAAAAATATTTTTCTTGTTTTACTTGGAAGAAAAGTTCTATAACATTTTTTTAAGATGATTGTGTTTTTAACCTATTTAGTTGAATTGATAACTTTGCATGTTCATCCAGCTATTGGCTGGTTGGGGCCGATGGCAGTTGCAGTCCCTAACAACAGGATGAAGAGGGATAATGAGCTATACTGACAGCTGCAATAAAACCATGTAACAAGACAGGAATTATGTCCATTTGTGGGAGAATTTATATTCATTGTAATCATTCTCGTTAATCCTTTTTCATTAAATTCCTGGTATAACAAGATTATATGTAGGGTGGACAAATGGTGATTGGGTTTGAATGAAGGACCATTCATAATCACAAAGCCTCAATAAACATGTAAATAAACTGATCCAATAAAAATCACCGTTGCATCTTGAAGTTTTTAAGGAAAGGAGTGATTGGCCGAACAATCACACAGTTATGAGTGGGCAAGAACTGACAGTGAATGTCATTATTAGACTGATCATCCGGTAGTCATTTCTGGGAACATTTAAAATAAGCTGATCTTGAAATCCTTTAAATATTAACCCTAAAAGGAGTATCGAACCTTTATTTTAAAAAAGCGTATATTAGTACGTTTTCCCTGTTGAGATGAACAAGCGCAGTCAAACTGCAGGCAATTGCATATCTCCCAAGTGTCCCTCTTTAGGAGATATTAGGGGTCCATACCTCGTACGTGTTCCTCTTTAGGGGATATTAGGGGTCCATACCTCCCAGGTGTCCCTCTTTAGGAGATATTAGGGGTCCATAACTCTCAAGTCTCCCTCTTTAGGAGGGACAGACTCTCTTTGAGACCCAAATCCTACTGTCTCTCTTTCCCAGACTGCATGATGTGTATATAAGTGTATCACATTGCTCTACATAAATAAAACTCGCAGTAAGGTTTGTTTAAAATTCAGTATGTGTGTATATAAATTAGTCATTTATTCAGTTACACAAAGAGGTGTCAATAGGTCATGAAAAAACGTAAGCATTCTTGATAATGTTCTGCCCACCGGCCCACACCCCCAGCAACACCAACTAAAACAAAAGTGTCCCTGTTAGGCCATTTAAAATGTTGGGAGGTATGCAATTGTTTTGTTCAAAAGTCATAAACTTTCAAACTGTCAGGAAGTGATGAAGCTGTTACTATCACATTCTATGGAGAACTGTAGCCGGAGGCTCGCCTCTCTCATAATATACAAAAGAAAAACGGTGGGTGAGCTTTTTGGACAGCAGAGGGCACTGTTAATTTAAACTCAAACAGTTTAAGTGCTTATAACTTAAAAGCATAAATTCTGCTACCAACAGAAAATGCAATACAATTATAAATATATACATATATATATATATATTTTTTTTTTCTTTCATATAAAGGTTTACTATTACTTTAACCCTGCGAGCGCCAGAGAAGTATCCAACACATTGCAACGCAATGTGTTAGATACCTCTCTGGCACTCAAAGGGTTACAATTCTCCAGAATGTTGAATTTAAATGGATAGTATTGCCTGAAAATAATTTTATTTTATATTGTAGCCCTTAAAAAACATTAAAAATGATATAAGTCTTATCTCCGAAACCTTTATGGTTTGGGAGATATTAGCAAGTAAAATTAAGCTCCCTTTTCCTGGTTGTCTTAGCCAAGTCTGCCATCTAGTGGACAGATTTGGAATCCGGTCCACAGATCAGCGGGCAACTCTTCAACAGTGCCAAGATCACGATCTTTAAAAATAACTACTTCACTGGAATTGTCTACAAAGTGTGCCTGGCTTGCAAGCACACTTTGTAGACCATTCCAATGAAGAAATTATTTTTAAAGATTGTGATCTCGGCACTGCTAAAGAGCTGAGGCCGGTATGGGGACCAGATTCCAAATCTGAAGGCTTGAGCAGTGACGTCACTCCAGGGGAAACTTTACTTGCTAATATCTCCCAAACCATAAAGGTTTGGGAGATAAGACTTATTTAGTTTTTAATGTTTTTTTAAGGGCTACAATATAAAATAAAATTATTTTCAGGCAATACTATCCCTTTAAGTTATATGCTTGTCTAAACCCAGAAATTCAGGACTTCTCCCTCTGCCTTACTAGAAGAAATATATATACTTAAATGGTGCAAACTGTGCCGTAGGTAACACCCCAGTCTCTAACCCTGAGAACTTGTCCCATTAACCTCTTAAGGAGCAGGGTCCTAGGAAGTAACCTTCCCTGAAGGACCACTTTGATTCTTGCCGACATGCCAGTATATGCGACCTGCTCTGTGTGTTGGCGTGCTGCTTAGGGGTCTGAGAGAGACCACTCCGGTCTTGGAGAGGTCAATTTCAGACCCTCTTTTTACTTATAACTCTCCCGGAGGAGCACTGTAAGTAAAATGTACATAACCGTCACTGGTGCTTAAGTCAAAAATCATGTGACGGTCATAGCACGGCACTCAGTCCTTAAAGGGATAGTAATGTTTCACAATAAAAGCAACTCCAATTAATCTTCATAGTATTTGGGTCACGGAGGGTGTTATTTCAATACTGTCAGAGTTGTAGTTCAAGAGTAATTGAATGATAAAGTATCCCCCTCCTGCCCCTTTTACCTAGTGTAAGACACCTCCCCTCAGATGTGGAATCTAGTCCTGGGACCAGAGAGCTCACAGCAATGGACAATCTTCTTACTGTGATCATAAGGAAAACCCTGCCCCCTTGACAGGTTTTTCAGGTTTTCCATTATGCTCACTGAAGATTGTCCCTCTCTGTGATCCATCCAGACAGTCTTGCTGCTTTGAGGTGAGCAGTGTTACATCAGTAAAAGGGGCGGGAGGGGGATACTTTATCATTCAATTTATCTTGAACTACAACTCTGACAGTACTGAAATAACCATGGCCTAAATACTATGAAAATTAATCAGAGTTGCTTTTATTGTGAAACATTACTATCCCTTTAAAATTACCTCCTCAGGGTGACTGCTTTCAGCAAGCAGTGGTGATTATAGATAACTAGTGTAAAAGCCGTGTACACGGGCCAAGGTTCGAGAGATGTTAAGAGGCCGGTCTTGCTCTGCGTCCTGCCGCTGACACAGTCATGCACTGTAGAGACTGCCAAAAAGCACAGAATGCTCCCAGCACAGAACTCCCAGCATTCCTACACCTCCCAGCGTACTCCCAGCATTCCGTACTCCCAGCATTCCTATACCTCCCAGCATTCTGTGCGCCCAACATTCCATACTCCCGGCACAGAACTCCCAGCGTTCGGGCAGTCTCTACTGAGCATGATTGCTTCTGACAAACATCCTAGCGAATTATTATATAGGATGTTTTCTCTTCAAACGCAACTTATTGTTACCGGATTTAGCTCTTATCACACACTTAACCCTTAGAGTGCCAGGGGGCATGCACGTGTACCCCTCTGGCACTCTAAGGGTCAAGGTAGCATTACTGCATGCTATTTTGTTATCAGTCACAATAAAAGTATTCATTAGTGATGAGCGAGCATGCTCGGCCGAAGCTCGGTTCGGCTCGAGCATCGCTCTGCTCGGCACATGGCGGTACTCGTACAAGTACCGCATGTGCTCGCCCGCCATGTTGGCTGCGCAGCCAATAAACGTGCAGGGAGGCTCTGACATCAGTGTAATGCCAGCAGCCATGTTGGCTGCTGGCATTACACTGATTGGCTGGCCAGAACCCGTGATCGGGTGCTGTATAGCACCTGACCAGCGAGTTCGGCTCAGTCTTAGCCAGGGAGAGATGAGGATAGGAAGGGAAAGTCAGTGTAGGGAGAAGAAAAGCGATTTAAAAAAAAAAAAAGACCCAAAAGTCCTTTTTAGGACTACTGTGTGTGGGGGCAGCAGTTTATTTTGTTTGGGGGGGCAGAGATATGAAAAAAAAAACTTCACATATTCCGTTCACTGTGCCTAGCCGCAGATTAGCAGCACATTCTGTTTAGTGTGCAAAGTTGCAGATTAGAGCACATTCTGTTCAGTGTGCAAAGTTGCAGATTAGCAGCACATTCTTTTTAGTGTGCAAAGTTGCAGATTAGAGCACATTCTGTTCAGTGTACAAAGTTGCAGATTAGCAGCACATTCTTTTTAGTGTGCAAAGTTTCAGATTAGCAGCACATTCTGTTTAGTGTGCAAAGTTTCAGATTAGCAGAACATTCTGTTTAGTGTGCAAAGTCTAAAATATCAAAGTCACATATTCTATTCACTGTGTCTAACCGCAGATAAGAAGCACATTCTGTTTAGTGTGCAAAGTTGCATATTAGGAGAACATTCTGTTTAGTGTGCAAAGTGTAAAATATCAAAGTCACATATTCCATGCACTGTGCCTAGCCGCAGATAAGAAGCACATTCTGTTTAGTGTGCAAAGTTGCGTATTAGGAGAACATTCTGTTAACTGTGCAAACTGTAAAATATCAAAGTCACATATTCCATTCACTGTGTCTAACCGCAGATAAGAAGCACATTCTGTTTAGTGTGCAAAGTTGCGTATTAGGAGAACATTCTGTTTACTGTGCAAAGTGTAAAATATCAAAGTCACATATTCCATTCACTGTGCCTAGCCGCAGATAAGAAGCACATTCTGTTTAGTGTGCAAAGTTGCATATTAGGAGAACATTCTGTTAACTGTGCAAACTGTAAAATATCAAAGTCACATATTCCATTCACTGTGCCTAGCCGCAGATAAGAAGCACATTCTGTTTAGTGTGCAAAGTTGCATATTAGGAGAACATTCTGTTAACTGTGCAAAGTGTAAAATATCAAAGTCACATATTCCATTCACTGTGCCTAGCCGCAGATAAGAAGCATATTCTGTTTAGTGTGCAAAGTTGCATATTAGGAGAACATTCTGTTAACTGTGCAAAGTGTAAAATATCAAAGTCACATATTCCATTCACTGTGTCTAACCGCAGATAAGCAGCACATTCTGTTTAGTGTGCAAAGTTGCGTATTAGGAGAACATTCTGTTAACTGTGCAAACTGTAAAATATCAAAGTCACATATTCCATTCACTGTGTCTAACCGCAGATAAGCAGCACATTCTGTTTAGTGTGCAAAGTTGCATATTAGGAGAACATTCTGTTAACTGTGCAAACTGTAAAATATCAAAGTCACATATTCCATTCACTGTGCCTAGCCGCAGATAAGAAGCACATTCTGTTTAGTGTGCAAAGTTGCATATTGGGAGAACATTCTGTTAACTGTGCAAAGTGTAAAATATCAAAGTCACATATTCCATTCACTGTGCCTAGCTGCAGATAAGAAGCACATTCTGTTTAGTGTGCAAAGTTGCATATTAGGAGAACATTCTGTTAACTGTGCAAAGTGTAAAATATCAAAGTCACATATTCCATTCACTGTGCCTAGCCGCAGATAAGAAGCACATTCTGTTTAGTGTGCAAAGTTGCATATTAGGAGAACATTCTGTTAACTGTGCAAAGTGTAAAATATCAAAGTCACATATTCCATTCACTGTGTCTAACCGCAGATAAGCAGCACATTCTGTTTAGTGTGCAAAGTTGCGTATTAGGAGAACATTCTGTTAACTGTGCAAACTGTAAAATATCAAAGTCACATATTCCATTCACTGTGTCTAACCGCAGATAAGCAGCACATTCTGTTTAGTGTGCAAAGTTGCGTATTAGGAGAACATTCTGTTAACTGTGCAAACTGTAAAATATCAAAGTCACATATTCCATTCACTGTCTCTAACCGCAGATAAGCAGCACATTCTGTTTAGTGTGCAAAGTTGCGTATTAGGAGAACATTCTGTTAACTGTGCAAACTGTAAAATATCAAAGTCACATATTACATTCACTGTGTCTAACCGCAGATAAGCAGCACATTCTGTTTAGTGTGCAAAGTTGCATATTAGGAGAACATTCTGTTTACTGTGCAAAGTTGCAGATTTGCAGCACATATTGCGTGTAATATGAAGAAGGCGGGTAAAAAGGGACGGGGAAGTGGACGTGATCCTGATAGTTCAGGGCGCGGGTCAGGACGCGTAGAAACTGTGCCTGGTGCCAGAGCACAAGACAGAAAGACATCCACCATACCTAGCTTCATGTCTCAGTTTACAGGGCGTCGCAGGACATCACTCTCGAGGTCAGACCACTGCGAACAGGTGGTCGGTTGGATTTCAGCTGATACTGCTTCCAGTCGGTTAAGCACCACCCTGTCTTCCACCAAGTCCACTCTCAGTAGCCAAGAGTCTGGTCAACATAATCCTCACCCTGATCATCCTTCCTCCCACCATAGAGGATCTGGTCAAAGAAGTGATCCCACACTGGGATATAGTGAGGAGCTCGTCTCATCACCAATCCTTAATTTGAACCTCTCTCCAAGCACGCTTGCAGAGGAACATGACATCTTGTGCCCTGATTCACAACCTCTAGAGGGTACCCAATCACAAGAAGATGACAGAGGGGAACGGCATTTAAGGTCAAAGGAAGTGGATGATGATGATGATGAGACACAGTTGCCATTAAATCAACCACTATTACTGTCTCAAGACCTTGATGAGGAGGATGATATACAGTTGTCAATGACTGAGTATGTGGTGGGATCAAGACATGAGGAGGATGATCAGAGTGAGGAAGTGGAGGAGGACTTGGTGGACGATGAGGTGACTGACCCCACCTGGGAAGGTGTAGAGCCGAGCGATGACAGCAGTCCTGAGGGTGAGCCATCTGCAGCACCGCAACAGGCTGGAAGAGGCAGTGGTGTGGCTACAGAAAGAAGGCGGACCGCACCAAACCGGCCCGCAAATGTTCCACGGAGCACCCCCTTGCGTAAATCTACCTTGCCAAGGGGTAGGTGTTCCGTGGTATGGCGTTTTTCTAAGGAAAGTGCGGACGACAAAAGAATTGTAGTTTGCAACCTGTGCCACACCAGAATGAGCCGAGGCATGAACACTAGAAACCTCACCACCACCAGCATGATCCGACACATGGCATCCAAGCACTGTAATAAGTGGGAGGAACGCCCGGATCGCCAATCTGTGTCTGCAGGCCACACCACTGCCTCCTCTTCCCCTTTTTTCGGTGCCAGCCAATCGCCTGTCGAAGGCGCAGGCCCGCATACCTCCCGCCCTGCACCTGTACCATCTGAAGCACCATCAGCGACCACATCCACTTCCCTGTCCCAGCGCAGCGTCCAAATGTCGTTACCCCAGGCATTTGAGCGCAAGCGAAAATACCCAGCCACCCACCCACAGGCCATAGCACTAACCTCACACCTTTCCAAATTACTGGCCATCGAAAGTCCTTCCGCAGCCTGATGGCAGCAGCTGTCCCTCGGTACGCAGTCCCCAGCCGCCACTACTTTTCCCGGTGTGCCGTCCCCGCCTTACACCACCTTGTGTCCCGTAACATCACCCGTGCCCTGACCAATGCAGTTACTGGGAAGGTCCACTTAACGACTGACACATGGACAAGTGCTTGTGGCCAGGGACGCTACATTTCCCTGACGGCACATTGGGTGAATGTCGTGGAGGCTGGGAGCGACTCGGACCCTGGGATGGCACAGGTGCTACCCACGCCGAGGATTGCGGGCCCTACCTCCATCAGGGTTTCCGCCAGCACCTACGTTATTGGCTCCTCCTCCGTTTCCACCTCCGAATTCTCTGCGCGCAGCGCCACTCACCCATCAGCCGGTAGCTGGAAGCAGTGTAGCACTGCAGTGGGGAAGCGTCAACAGGCCGTGCTGAAGCTGATCTGCCTTGGGGACAAACAGCACACGGCCTCAGAGCTGTTGCAGGGGATTAGTCACCAGACCGAGCAGTGGCTCTCGCCACTCAACCTGCAACCAGGCATGGTTGTGTGTGATAATGGGCGTAACTTGGTGGCGGCTTTGGAGCTCGGCAAGCTCACACACGTACCATGCCTAGCGCATGTATTTAATTTAGTGGTTCAGCGATTTCTAAAAACCTACCCCAATTTGCATGATCTCTTGACCAAGGTGCGCCGCGTGTGTGCACATTTCCGTAAGTCATCTACAGCTTCAGCCGGCCTGTTGAAGCTGCAGCAGCGCTTACAATTGCCAGCTCACCGGCTGCTGTGTGACGTGAGCACGCGCTGGAACTCCACCTTCCACATGTTGGCCCGGCTTTGTGAGCAGCAGAGGGCAGTAGTGGAGTACCAGCTGTTACACGGTCGTCGCCTCTCCGTTCAACTTCCTGTAATCAGAAGTGAGGAGTGGGAATGGATGTCAGACCTCTGCGAGGTTTTACGCAATTTTGAGGAATCGACACAGATGGTGAGCGGCGATAACGCTATTATCAGTGTAACCATCCCACTTCTGTGTCTACTGAAACGCTCGCTGCTCACAATTAAAACCGACGCTTTGCATGTGGAAGAGGTGGAAATGCGGGAGGAAGAGCTTACACAAGGTGATAGCCAGAGCACCCTCACTTCGTCTTCTCAGTGACAATTGGAGGAGGCGGAGGAGGAGGAGGAGGAGGAGGAAGACACGGTTGCCTCCGCTACAGAGGGTAGCCATGGAACTTTAGTTCCATCTATTCAGCGTGGGTGGGCAGAAGAGGAAGAAGAGGATGAGGAGATTGAGAGTCATCCTCCTGGTGAGGACAGCGAAATCTTGCCTGTTGGTACTCTGGCACACATGGCTGACTTTATGTTAGGCTGCCTTTCCCGTGACCCACGCGTTATACGAATTTTAGACAACACGGATTACTGGGTGTTCACCCTTCTGGACCCCCGCTACAAAGAGAATTTCTCATCTCTCATTCCTCCGGTGGAGAGGACAAGCAAAATGGTGCAATACCAGAAGTTTCTTGTCGAAAAATTGCTCCAAAATTTTCCATCTGACAACGCTGGCGGCAGAGTACGTGCTACCTTGGCCAACCGAGAAGGGGAGAAAAGGGGAGCACACAGCAGTTCCGACAAAGGCAGGGCAACACTCTCCAAGGCGTGGGACACCTTCATGACACCCCGCCAGCACCCTCACCCTGATGCGCAGCCTAGTGTCACAAGGAGGGAAAAGTTTTGGAAGATGGTGAAGGAGTACGTAGCAGACCGTGTCAGCGTCCTCAATGATCCCTCTGTGCCTTACAACTACTGGGTGTCCAAGCTGGACACGTGGTATGAACTGGCACTCTACGCCTTGGAGGTGCTGGCCTGCCCTGCCGCCAGCGTTCTGTCTGAGCGGGTATTTAGTGCTGCTGGTGGCATCATAACAGATAAGCGTATCCGCCTTTCCACCGACAATGCTGATAGGTTGACACTTATAAAAATGAACAAGGCCTGGATTTCCCCTGACTTCTCCAATCCACTGGAGGAAAGCCCCGGGTGAACATAAAGTCACTTTATATATGTTATTTACAATGATGGGAATACTCTGTATTCCCATTCACCCCTTCCACCCAAAAAACGGGTATATGGTTGACTCTCTTCCATATGCCCAGTGATATAATTTTTATATAGGGCCAGCTCACCAGCGGGCCCAGTGATATAATTTTTATATAGGGCCAGCTCACCAGCGGGCGCAGTTTGACAATTTTTGTATAGGTCAGCTCACCAGCGGGCCTTCTCATATAATGTTTTATTGGGTCAGCTCTCTAGCGGGCCCTCTCATATAATGTTTTATAGCGTCAGCTCACTAGCGGGCCTTCGCATATAATGTTTAGGATGGTCAGCTCCGCAGCAGACCCTCACCCATAATGTTTTAGATGGTCGGCTCAGCGCACGTTTCCCTCTTAATCATGGCCCCAGTTCAGAAAAATCGAGGACATTTTTGGGAGAATTTGCCTCTGCGCACATTTCCCTCTTAATCATGGCCTCAGTTCAGAAAAATCGAGGAAATTTTTGGGAGAATTTGCCTCTGCGCACGTTTCCCTCTTAATCATGGCCTCAGTTCAGAAAAATCGAGGAAATTTTTGGGAGAATTTGCCTCTGCGCACGTTTCCCTCTTAATCATGGCCCCAGTTCCGAAAAATCGATGAAATTTTTTGCAGAATTTGCAGATGATATACAAGTAAATATACAGCAAATACTGTTTGGTAACAATTTTTCACCTAAAGTCGTTTTTATCTTCCTTTTTGTGTGTTTTACGATCAGTCTGTAAAAATGGCGTACTACGGGCGAAACATCGTTCCCAGCAGCGACGTTGGAGTCCAAGATGCATCCAGACATCCTCCCTATGCTGTCCCTGAACCATTTCTGTGGTGTTTCCATCATTTTCTGCCCTTTTCCTATGGACCAGGCACCCTCCCCTCATCAGAGCAGGGGGTGCCTGGTGTAATGCTCGAGTCCTCCCATTGACTTCAATGGGGCTCGGGTGCTCGGCCGAGCACTCGAGCCTCCGGGGGCGCTCGGTCAGAGCACCCGAACACCCGAGCATTGGGGTGCTCGATCATCACTAGTATTCATGTGTTTTCATTATTCATTTTATTTTACTCCCTTGTGCAGATGTAAATCTGGATATTATTGCTTTTTTTTTTTTAATAAACCCTTTAAGGACCAAGGTACTTTTGTTTTCCCACCGATTCGATTTCGGGATTCCCATGTGGAGTGCAGCCGCGTGGGGACCCCTGGAATTCCATGACATACCAGGTCCATCACCAGTCTTTAAGTGCTGGGACTGTCTGACTGCTCTGGCACATTAAGGGTTGTTAAGGGGTTAAAGTACACAGAAAGTATGTGAAGCTGCAAGAATTACCTGTAATGTAACTGGGATGAATTTGCATATTCATGAGTGTTCATGTAAGCAGCCCCCTCCATTCTAAACTGTCAAAGAAAAGAACAGTCTGTCTGAAGAGAAGAGAATTGACATTTAGAGCGGAATACAAGAAAGTGGAGCATTTAATATTTTTTGAATGTGATAAATGTATGTGCTATTTGTGATTGCTCATGTTTTAATGCAAGAAACATGCTGGCGCCTTGATACTGAATAGCACATGCCAGAGGCGTAACTAGAAGACACCGGGCCCTGGTGCATAGATTGCCATGGGGCCCCCCCAACCACATTGCCCCCCATTGGCCACCTCCACATGCCCCATTGGACACCTCCACATTGCCCCCAATGTCCATCTCAATATTGTCCCCAATGTCCATCTCCATATTGCCTCCAATGTCCATCTCCACATTGCCCCTATTGATCCCCAGTGTCCATCTCCTACCTCCCTGGTGGTCCAGAGGTGTGGAAAGAGAGGTCTGTGCCTCCTTCTGCACAGACCTCTATTAGCAGCTAGGAGCTCCTGAGCGGTCCTCTCTCCAGTAACACAGAACGCTGGAAGATGATGTCATCTCCCATCGCTGTGCATTCCTAGAGTGCCGGAGACAGAGAGGGAGCTCAGCTGCTAATAGAGGTTTGTGCTGAAGAAGACACAGACCTCAGCTTGTTGCGGTAACTGTGCAGAGGGCTCACAGTTGCTACCCCTGCGATCACTATTGTTACGCCACTGGCACATGCGCCTAAATTAACGGCAAAGTTTGCCAGATGTATGAAAATGTGTGCTAATTGCTTTTGCTGAATTAGGTGGACATTTTTAACCACGTCTACTTTTTGACATCCATACCTCCCAACATTTCAAATTGCCAAAGAGGGACACTTGTGTTTTAGGGGGTGTGGCTGGGGGTGTGGCTGGTGGGCGGGATAATACTGAGAATTTTTAGGCTATTTCATGACCTATCGACACCCACTTGTGAAACCTAATAAATGAATTATAACAAGATCATAGTATTTTATTTACACAGACTAAATTATAACCACAAATACTGACATTTAAACAAACATTAATGTGAGTTTTATTGCTGTAGAACAATGTGATACACTTCTATACACACACCACACAGTCTGATGTCCTAAACACAGGGACACCAGAGTGATACACTTATATACACACCACACAGTCTGATGTCCTAAAAAGAGGGACACCAGGGTGATACACTTATATATACACCACACAGTCTGATCTCCTAAACACAGGGACACCAGGGTGATACACTTATATACACACCACACAGTCTGATCTCCTAAACACAAGGACACCAGGGTGATACACTTATATACACACCACACAGTCTGTTCTCCTAAACACAGGGACACCAGGGTGATACACTTCTATACACACCTCACAGTCTGATCTCCTAAACACAGGGACACCAGGGTGATACACTTATATACACACCACACAGTCTGATCTCCTAAACACAGGGACACCAGGGTGATACACTTATATACACACACCACACAGTCTGATCTCCTAAACACAGGGACACCAGAGTGATACACTTATATACACACCACACAGTCTGATCTCCTAAACACAGGGACACCAGGGTGATACACTTATATACACACCACACAGTCTGATCTCCTAAACACAGGGACACCAGGGTGATACACTTATACACACCACACAGTCTGATCTCCTAAACACAGGGACACCAGAGTGATACACTTATATACACACCACACAGTCTGATCTCCTAAACACAGGGACACCAGGGTGACACACTTATATACACACCACACAGTCTGATCTCCTAAACACAGGGACACCAGAGTGATACACTTATATACACACCACACAGTCTGATCTCCTAAACACAGGGACACCAGGGTGATACACTTCTATACACACCACACAGTCTGATCTCCTAAACACAGGGACACCAGGGTGATACACTTATATACACACCACACAGTCTGATCTCCTAAACACAGGAACACCAGGGTGATACACTTCTATACACACCGCACAGTCTGATCTAAACACAGGGACACCAGGGTGATACACTTATATACACACCACACAGTCTGATCTCCTAAACACAGGGACACCAGGGTGATACACTTCTATACACACCACACAGTCTGATGTCCTCAAAAAAGGGACATCAGGGTGGGAAAGAGGGACAGAGGGATTTGGGTCTAAAAGAGGGTCTGCCCCTCCTAAAGAGGGACACTTGGGAAGTATGGAAATGCAGTCGTAAAAAAAAATGCAAATCATAGCTAATTCTGAAAAGAAATGGTGAAATCAATAACATTTTGACTCTATTCATTTTGCCATCAAAAGTACACTGTAAATAGAGATTGCGCACGTTTCTTGCATTCCATCCTTAACCATTAGAGTGGTTTACAATGCATTGCATAACCCTCTGGAACTCAAAGGGTTCATTCCACTGAGATCTGATCACGTGTTACAAGTTGCTCAACTAGAAGTAATCAGCCTGTATCTGTATATACTGTATGTATATCTTTATTTATATGGCGCCACCTAGTGTATGTAGCTCCTTACAGACGTATGTTACCATAAATAAAAGGGGATAAAATAAGTGTCACATTCATAGAAAAAATAGGAGAGAGGTCCCTGCCCCAAGGAGCTTACAGTCTAAATGGGGACTGTATACTACAGAAACACTACTACTTTAGAAAAGTGTTTGGTGTTAGATTTTAATAATCTAGAATTAAGTACATTTTCTTCCACATACCAGAATACATGTCATTTAAATGTACATAACAGCATTTCTTTTGTAGGTGTTTAGTTTTCCTTGTCTATACAGTTACGTAATACCGTGTGTGTACATTTACATGTTTAGAACAGATCAAATTGACCTGCATTCAACAAAGAATCCCTCGTTTTACAGCATTTCTACTGCATTCCCAGAATTCCTTTTAGCATTATGCAAATGAGAGCCCACTATGCCGACAATATATTTTTTTTCATATTCCAGCCCCATATAAACACTTAGCTTATAGGACCCATAAGTATATGGGTTTGGAACTGAAAAGAATAACTGCACCGTGGACTCTAATTGAATGTTGCTGCAAGGAATTCTGGGAATACCACAGAAATGCTGCCAACTAGGGATTTTTGCTGGAGACATGCAAATGTACAAGCAAGTCTATGACATAGGTACTGGATCCTACCGTGTCATACTTCCCAAATATCCCTCTTTAGGAGAGACAGTCCCTCTTTGAGACACAAATCCCTTTGTCCCTCTTTCCCACCCTAGTGTCCCTAGGAGATCAGACTGTGTGGTGTACAGGCACGTGCACACATAGACACCAAGGGGGGCTTGAGCACCTGCCCTTTTTATCCAAAGTGCCCTTGTACCCTTTTAACAAAAAAAAATTAAAAAATAATTATGAGAAGTGCCCTTTTTTCATTTGAGCCCCTGCCCCCCAAAATGTCTGTGCAAGTCCCTGGTGGTGTATACAAGTGTATCACACTGCTCTACAGCAATAAAACTCAAATTAATAATTGTTTAAACGTCATTATATGTGTTTATACATTAGTCTGTGTAAATAAAATACTTCGGTGTTGCTCTAGATCATTTATTAAGTTAAACTAAGAGATGTCAGTAGTTCTTGAAATCACCTATAAATTCTAGGTAATGCCCCCGCCCACCAACCACGCCCCCATTAACACTCCCTAAAGCAAGAGTGTCCCTCGTTGGCCAATTGAAGTGTTGAGAGGCATGCCGTGTACAGTGGAGAGATTTTTGTCACTATTTACTCACCACAACCATGTTGACATAGAGGTAATAAAACTGCTGGAAACTGTATTTCTTTACAATATCAACAAAAGATTATTTTACTTAAAGGGATAGTAATACTTAATATGTAAAAAAATATATATTGTAGTGTTTATCCCCCTGAGTAAAAAAAGGGTACTCTCACTGCTGAAAGGTGTTTTATTCAAAACTTATTACAGCTCAAACTTGAATTTTTTAGGTGCAATACCACAGTGGCCTGAGATTGTACAGTGGCGCTGTTATTACACCATCCCATGGACTGCTCTGGTCCGTAGACCATAAATCTCCATAGGATGGTGTAGCAACAGAGCCACTGTACAATTTCAGGCCACGGTGATATTGCACCTAAAAAATCAGCTTTAAGCTGTAATAACTTTTGAATAAAACACCTTTCAGCAGTGGGAGTACTCTTGTTTTATTCAGGGGGATACACCCTACAACATTTTTTTATTTTACATTTTAAGTATTACTATCCCTTTAATAGACTACCTTTAATTAAAATATTATCTTTTTGCATTGAGCTTGTCTTATTGTCTCCTCTTTGGACAAAGTTCAAGAGCTTCAAAAGTACTCAGTGCTGTGTCTGACAATGAAACACTGATCTTTTGTTCGCTGTGTTTAACCCTTTAAGCATACCTCCCAACATTTCAATTGGCTATAGGACACTGTGGTTTTAAGGGGTGTGGCTGGTGGGCGGGGCTTTACAGAGAACTTTTCAGTTACTCCATGGCTTATTGACAGCTCTCTAGGCAACTGAATAAATAATTTAGAACAAGATTTCTATTTACCCAGACTAATTTATAAACAGAAGTTTAAACAAACATTAATGTGAGTGTTATTGCTGTGGAGCAATGTGATACCCTTAAATACACACCAAACAGTCTGATGATCTCCTAAAAAAGAGGGACACCACAGTGGGAAAGAGGGATTTGGGTCTCAAGAGGGGCTGTCCCTCCAAAAGAGGGACACTTGGGAAGTGGGTACCTTTCCAGCACCCAATTGGATAAAGCACAAGCAGTTATATATGTTTATACACATAAACAATGTCTGTGTTGCTGGTGCCAAGTAGGTGAAGTTCTATGGAAATACATTTGCTGTTATGAAGCACCATTTATTTGTTCTAATTTATAATCAGAGGTTTGAATAAACTAAATGTGAGTTTTATTGCTGTGGAGAAATGAGATACACTTATATACACACCACACAGTCTGATCTCCTAAACACAGTGACACCAGGGTGATACACTTATATACACACCACACAGTCTGATCTCCTAAACACAGGGACACCAGGGTGATACACTTATATACACGCCACACAGTCTGATCTCCTAAACACAGGGACACCAGGGTGATACACTTATATACACGCCACACAGTCTGATCTCCTAAACACAGGGACACCAGGGTGATACACTTATATACACACCACACAGTCTGATCTCCTAAACACAGGGACACCAGGGTGATACACTTCTATACACACCAAACAGTCTGATCTCCTAAACACAGGGACACCAGGGTGATACACTTCTATACACACCACACAGTCTGATCTCCTAAACACAGGGACACCAGGGTGATACACTTATATACACACCACACAGTCTGATCTCCTAAACACAGGGACACCAGTGTGATGCACTTATATACACACACCTAGGGTTGCCACCCAGCCGGCATTTTACCTGCAGGCCGGTAAAAATTGGCTTCTGTCCAATATTAAGTCTATGGAGAGAATGCCATGGCCGGTATTTTTTTTAAGAAAAGGTGGCAACCCTACACACGCCACACAGTCTGATCTCCTAAAAAGAAGTACATCAGTGTGAGAAAGAGGGACAGAGGGATTTGGGTCTCAAATAGAACTGTCCCTCCTAAAGAGGGAAACTTGGGAGGCATGTATAAGGACCAGCGTGGTGATGAGAGCATTACTTTTCTATGTGCTGTACACACCTCTGATCCTTAACCCTTTTAGTGACAGAGTGGTACGCAATGCATTGCAGAGCAATGCGTTGCATACAGCTCTGACACTCAAAGAGTTAAAGATTTATATTGTGTGCTTTTCAGAGACAAAACGCATGATTCACATTATACACATATCATGGGGAAAACTCTGGTCTGTGTAACTGTTCCTTGCGTTCACATTTTACAAACTGCTAAAACACTGTTACTACCTTGAATTTAAAGGGATAATAATGTTTAAAAAAATCAACTCCAATTAATCTTCATAGTATTTGGGCCATGGAGAGTGTTATTTCAACACTGTCAGAGTTGTAGTTCAAGAGTAATTGAATGATAAAGTATCCCCTCCTGCCCCTTTTACCTAGTGTAAGCCGCCTCCACTCAGATGTGGAATCTGGTTGTGAGATCAGACAGGTCGGATCAAGGGACAATCTTCTTACTGTGAGAACAATGAAAACCATGCCCCCCTTGACAGATTTTCCCTTATGCTCACTGAAGATTGTCCCTCTCTGTGATCCATCCAGACAGTGGAATCTGGTCTCTTGACCGGACAGCTCACAGCAAGGGACAGTCTTCTTACTGTGAACATAAGGAAAACCCTGCCCCTCCTTGACAGGTTTTTCAGGTTTTTCCTTATGCTCAATGAAGATTGTCCCTCTCTGATCCATAGGGACAGTCTTGCTGCTCTGAGGTGAGCAGTGTTACACTAGGTAAAAGGGACAGGAGAGGGATACTTTATCATTCAATTACTCTTGAACGACAACTCTGACAGTATTGAAATAACTCTCTCCATGGCCCAAATACTATGAAGATTAATCAGAGCTGATTTTTTGTGAAATATTACTATCCCTTTAATTTCCTTATAACCATGTAAAACCTACCTACTACCAGCAGGAGGAATCCTGGAAAACAAAACAAGAAAAAACTAAACATTACTGTTCTTAAGAAACAGAGACATCAAGTGGCCTATTGTAATATTGCAGTTATCTTAACCCTTTGATGCCAGAGAGGAAAAGGGTTAAAAGCAGGAAAATTCTAACCATGTAAGGACTTAGGGGTTGCGTTTTCACAACCTACTGGTCAAGGGTAGAGGAACTGGCTAATCCTAATAGAATTCTCATGACACATAGATTTCTCAGTTTAAAAGAAACTTGTTATTCAGGTCTGATCCATTGGTTTAACAAATTGTACTCATATAATCAGAGAGTGTCACTAAATGTAAAGCAAACCTTATATTACTATGTAATTAAATCAGAATATAAGCTTTGTGCAAGGGTGGTGTTCTAAAAAAAATAAGCTACCCGATCACATCATTCTTGTCTGTTAAAGTGTGTTACTCCCTAATTTGTTGACCATTATTAATCACTCCCCAAATATGTATGTGTGTGTGTGTGTGTGTGCACGTCAGTGTACAACGTTACATTACATCAGCTCAGCAGGGTATTACACTATATAAAAAGGTATACTGACTTGGTAGCCACATGTAATACTCTTCTGGTCACATGTAATGGAGTATTGCTCTGCTGGTCCATTTAATACCCTGCCAGCAGTGGCGTAACAATAGGGGTCACACCTGTGACCAGGCCCGTCACTCTCAGGGTCCCAGCCGCCCCCTGCAACCCCCTCGCCACACGCCGCAGCACAGCTGATCTCCGGGCAGCCGTCGCTCTAGTAATGCAGAGCGCTGGGAGATGACATAATCTCCCAGCGCTCTGCATTACTAAGAACCGCGCTGGAGCTTGACTCACCGCTAGACCACCAGGGACTTGAGGTAGGAGTAGGGGGGCGGTCAGTAGGGGCATTGTGGAGAATGAGGGGCACTGTGGAAGGGGCATTGTGATGGGGGCATTGTGAAGAATGAGGGGCATTGTGGAAGGGGCATTATGGAGATTGAGGGGCGATATGGAGATGGGGGCATTGTGGAAGGGGAAATATGGAGAAAGAGGGGCAATGTGGAAGGGGCATTGTGGAGAATGAGGGGCATTGTGATGGGGGCATTGTTGAAGGGGCAATGTGGAAGGGGCAATATGGGGAAAGAGGGACATTGTGGAGATGAAGGGGCACTGTGGAAGGGGCAATGTGGAGGCGGCCAATGTGGTCGGGGGGCCCATGGCAATTCTTGCACCAGGGCCCGGTGGCTTCTAGTTACGCCTCTGCCTGCCAGGCTCATATATTGGTGCATTGCCCAAATGAACTCATCTAATGCTTAAAGGGATAGTAATACTTCGTTTTGTCTTTATTTTATTTTGTAGGCATTAAAAAAAACATGAAGAACGATATTAGTCTTATCTCTCAAACCTTTATGATTTGAGAGATATTCACAAGCAAAGTTTCCCCCTCCCGCCCCTTTTACCTAGTGTAAGCCATCTCTTCTCAGATGTGGAATCCAGTCCATAGACCAGACAGATAACAGAAGGGGACAATCTTCTTCCTATGAGAACAATGAAAGCCCTGCCCCCCTTGACAAGTTTTTCAGGTTTTTCCCTTATTTTAATTGAAGATTGTCCCTCTCTGCAGTCTACCTGGGCACCTCCCTTCTGATCTGGCTGAACAGTGTTAAATCAGTAAAAGGGGTGGGAGGGGGATACTTTGTCATTGAATTACTCTTGTACTACAACTCTGACAGAATTGATATAACACTCTCCAAAGTCCAAAGTTTGGCTCATAATGATCTTAAAATAGAGAGAACCTATAATATTTGTCTTATTTTGTTATTCAGTGAGTGCTATGGCGAAATTTTAAGTTTTAAAAACGAGCTGTGGCCTTCCGGACAGACTACGGTTATACTATGATGATTAATTAGAGCTGCTTTTATTATGAAACATTACTATCCCTTTAATACTCAGCTCATGTAATGACCTATGTTATGGAAGAACCCAACGTTAGCTTGAAGTGTACTGACATGGGTTGTTTTGGGAAACAAGGGGGATAGTCACTAAGAGGTGATAAAGCGGAGATGACTTCTCCAGTTTCACTTCTCCAGTTCCTATGTTATTCTATATAGCCTATTCACTAAGATCTCCAAAAACGAAGGAATCTTATTGCATAGGCTCCATAGAATTACATAGAAATTGGAAAAGTGATAAACTGGAGTGATCATCTTCACTTTATCACCTTTTTTATCACCTCTTTATTAACCCTTAGTGAATCTCCCCCAAGCAGAAATAAGGAGAGATTGACGAAAACAGGAAGAATGGGCCATCAGGACAAGACTGAAGCCTATGCCCACTCCTGCAAGAGAAACATAAATTACCATTTAGCTGTGACACAGACCCAAACCTTTATACACAGCTCTGGAGCTCGAAACTGGCTATACTCCTGGATTGGGATCTAGAATGTTGAGTAACCAATCCAGGGCCAGTACTCCTCCCCCAGAGAGATATGGCCCAATCAAAGAGGGGACTGCTGATGTTCACTGTCAGAGTCCTACATACGTTCTTGAGACTTCAATATACTTGCACATTTTAGGGATTAACCTTTTGAGCACCAAAGGGGTATGCAATGCATTGCATACCCCTCTGGAATTCAAAGGCAGAGGCATAACTAGAAGTCACCGGGCCCTGGTGCAAAAATTGCCATACGACTCCCCCGACCACATTGTCCTCTTTGGGTATCTCCACATTGCCCCCAGTGTCCTCCTCTCCACATTGCCCCCAACTCTACACATTGCCCCCAATATCTTCCTCTCCACACTGCCCCCAATGTCCTCCTCTCCACATTGCCCTCAACTCTCCACATTGCCCCCAAAGTCCTCCTCTCCACATTGTCCCCAACTCTCCATATTGCCCCCAGTGTCCACCTCTCCACATTGCCCACAACTCTACACATTGCCTCCAGTGTCTGTTTCCTACCTCCCTGGTGGCCCAGCTGTGTAGCAGTAGAGGTCTGTGCCTCCTTCGGCACAGACCTCTATGAAGACCTGCTGCTCCCAGGATGATGTCATCTCCCAGCGCTCTGCATTACAAGAGTGCTGAGCACAGCTAATTCATGTCCATGGCGCCGGGCGGGGGGGTCGCAGGGGGTGGCCCGGTCACAGGTGCAACCCCTATTGTTATGCCATCGTTCAAAGTTGTGTTTAACCCCTTGTATGCTGGAGAGGTCTCCAAGGCTTTGTGTTGCAGACCTTTCTAGTATCAAAGGAGTTAAGGAATCATAATGATAAAACACAAGTGGTTCTAACATGGAAGAACAAAGCTAATGCAAACCAACTGTACCAAAATGGGGCGGGGGGGGGGGGGTAAATGAAAATTCCCATTTATTTAAATGGGGATTTTAGGATTGAAAGGGATAGCAATGGATTAAAAAATAAACTGAGGTTCAATTTAGCAATATAGTTTTGTTATAACGTAGAGCGGTATGCCAATCCTATCGGAGTTGTAGTTCAACAGTTATTAAGTTGTAAAGGATACCTCCTGCCCCTTTACTTTTGTCATGCCGCCTTTCATGCCGGTCCAGATGGAGCGCATTGAGCGATAATCTTCAAAGAGCATAAGGAAAATCTTGCCTTCTTTAGTTAATGGGGGCAGGGTTTCCCCTAAACTCACTGCATGAAGATTGTCTGTCTCCGCACGCTGTCTGGTCAAGTGACCAAATCCCACATCTGAGGGTAGGCGGTATAACGCAGGTAAAAGGGGTGGGAGGGGGATCCTTTCTAATTTGATAACTGTTCAACTACAACTCTAATAGGATTGGCTTACCGCTCTACATGGTGACAAAACTTTACTGATGAATATGATCTCCGTTCATTTGAATCTATTACTGTTACTATATTTCACCCCTATAGTTAAAATGTTAGTAATGTCCACAAAAAAGTTTTTTGCATTTCGAAGAGCTGAAAAAGCTGAGCTAAATGCAAAAAACCGTATCTCTCAAACCTCTATGGTTTAAGAGATACAGGCGTTTAAAGTTTGATCTCTCCTACCGACAGCTGTAAAGCTGTCAGCAGGAGATCTGTGTCGGCCGACACGAAGGCACTTGAGCAGATCCGCAATCTCGTTATTTACCATGAATCCCTTAATTGGAATGGTCTAAAACGTAAGCCTGTTTTGCAAGCACTCGTTTTAGACCATTCCAATGAAGGGATTCGTGGTAAATAACGAGATTGCGGATCTGCTCAAGCGCCTTCATGTTGACCGACACGGATCTCCTGCTGACAGCTTTACAGCTATCAGTAGGAGAGATCAAACTTTAAAAGTCTGTATCTCTTAAACCATAGCGGTTTGAGAAATAAGTTTTTTTGCATTTAACTCAGCTTTTTAAGCTCTTCTAAATGCAAAAAACTTTTTGTGGACATTACATAACACTTTAACGCCTTATGCTTACGTCGGTCTTCTTTGGCTCGGAACTGAAGGAGGATCACTAAGAGGGACAATTTTCATACAGTATAAGGAGGGCAGGGTTTCCTTCTACTGGATGAAGGAAGATTGTTCCTCGTTACGATCTGTCCGGTCAAGTGACCAGACTTCAGATCTATGTGTAGGTGTCTTCCTGTACTGTAAAGGGGCGGGAGGTGGACAGTTAATAAAACAATATCATCGGAGATATGGCAATGTCGGTATTAAGAAGATAACGGAGCGATAGTAAACATTATTATGGCTGCAATGTTAATGAAACATTACTAACCCCAGATACACCCAATACAAGCATGACTTCACCCTTTGTCTTTTTTGTTGAAATGGCACCAATTTAGTGACTAAAGAAGCAGTTATTTGGTTCATATCATATAGTAGGTAACACTGAACTCTCTCACGCTGATAATTTGACCCTTTATCCTGAGATTTTGGTTAAAACCCTGAGAGTTCTCATGCATGGATTTATGGAAACCTGTGCAGCCCAGCAGTAATCACTGCAGCAGTGGCCTAACTAGTAATTGCAAGGCCCAATTGCAAACATGTTTGGACCTCCTATCACAATATAATATTTTCACAAAGGCATAACTAGATCCTATTGGAACCTGGGGCAGATGCGGCCTCCTTGGATGTTAGGCCCTGGTGTAACTGCACTGTCTACATTCCTTGTAGTTGGGCCCCACACTGCAGCCCTACTGTAGATACTTATCATATGTGTTCACATTTTAAAGTGATTTATTTGGCTATCGTATGATAATATCTGGGACCTCTCTGGATCTGCCCCAGAGATCCCGGGTTCAGACTGAATTACTGGGGCCTCGGGGACAAAGGCTGATTCTCCTGCGGTGGTGAGTTTCTTCTCCTTTCCAGCCTGTTCCTTCCACTTCCCACCTACTTCTCCTCCTTCCCACCCTGTTCCTCCCAGTTCTCCTCCTTCCCACCCTGTTCCTCCCAGTTCCCACCCACTTCTCCTCCTTCTCATCCTGTTCCTCCCAGTTCTCCTCCTTCCCACCCTGTTCCTCCCAGTTCTTCTCCTTCTCACCCTGTTCCTCCCAGTTCACCTCCTTCCTACCCTGTCCCTCCCACTTCCCACCCACTTCTCCTCCTTCTCACCCTGTTCCTCCCATTTCCTGCCCATTTCTCCTCCCTCCCACCCTGTTCCTCCCACTTCCCTCCCAATGTTCCTCCTTCCTACTCTGTTCTGCCCTCTTCCCCATCTTCCCACCCTGTTCTGCGCACCTCCCTCCCACTTCTCCTCCTTCCCACCCTGTTCCACCCAGTTCTCCTCCTTCCCCTCCTTTTCCACCCACATCTCCTCTTTCCCACCCTGTTCCTCCCACTTCCCACCCACTGCACCTCCTTCCCACCCTGTACCTCCCACTTCCCACCCACTTCTCATCCTTCCCACACTGTTCCTCCCACTTCCTGCCCATTTCTCCTTCTTCCCACCCTGTTCTGCCCTCTTCCCCACCTTCCCACCCTGTTCTGCCCACCTCCCTCCCAATTCTCCTTCTTCCTACCTTATTCCTTCCACTTCCCTCCCACTTCTCCTCTTTCCCATCCTGTTCTGCCTACTTCCCATCCATTTTCTAACACAAAATTGATTAAGTCCCACCTACTCAATTAAGCCACGCCCATATATGACACAGTTCACATCACTGACATCCCCCTGGTCGGCAGCACATGACATTTCCAGGGGTAAAATTTACATAGTCTCTGGATTAGCTCATTTTGAAAGTTCCCAGGTATACCCATGGTGCAGTTGGTTTAACCCAGAATTGCTCATCTGTTAGCTTCCTAAATACGGCCCCACCTATTTTAATATTGCCAGAAATCCCAGGGTCCCCTATGAATTTTGCAGATGGTCCTTGGTCCAAGAGCTAACACCTTCAATCACACCTGGGTGTTTTGCAATGTGTTCATCACCTCTCCGGTCCTTAACCCTTTGAGTGCATTGCATTGCGTACCCCTCTGTCACTCAAAGGGTTAAAGGATGAAGTGGGCTTGTGCACTATACCTGCATCAGACTGAGAAAACGGCCAGCAACTGTGATGTCTGCCTCCATTGATATGATATCCAGTACTGATTGAAAATGTTATCTCTTGAACCAATGAGCTAGGGCAAAATTCATGAGGGACATTAGGATTTTCTGGCCATTAAGTTATTATTAGATATTAGCTGTCATTCAGTCTTGTAAACATGTTGATGTTTTCAATGCACTCTGCTCCTGCGTTAGAACTGACTTTTTAACCTTTTGAAAAGCTCTACTATATTGTCGTTCACCTGCCGCCTATTCAGGTTGGGCTTTTTTTCAAAACACCTGAGGAAAGGGCAAAGTACACAGCAGGTGTGAGCCAATCTGGGTGTGTTCCTCTATTACAAGCAGTTCCCTTTTGGCATTGGCCCAGGCACCAGTCAACCTGCTGCTCGCTTAGTTTCAGGTTACAACAAAACCAGAGAGAGGAAAAAAAAAAATAGTAAAATACAATGGGAAAGTTTAGTCTGACTGCCTTATCGTCTTCGAGAATTCATGTGATGTCACAAGAGGGAAGTTTATAAAGGGAATGGAGAATGTGATTTCGCAAACACATCCCTGGTTTCTTCCTTTTATTAAAACCTGCGTCTTACAGACATCGACTCAAGGTAAGGTTGAATCGGGCGCTTCCCTGTTGGAAAGGGATGGCAGAGATGGGGCTTTTGTTTCATTTTTTTTTTAAACCCTTAGAGTGCCAAAGCGGCATTTTGTTTCGGTTGACCTGAGCGTGGAATTTGTGCCTGAGATCACAGCACACTGGTGTCTTTAACCCTTTGAGTTAAGGGCTAATCTCATTTTGCAGTTAAAGGATTTTGGTAATTGAAGTAGCCGAAAGGGTTACAGATTTTCATAGGTGTGCAGAGTGTGGAAAAGGGGTTAATGATTGAGTAAGGATCTTTCCAGAGATGGCCGGGACTTTTTATGATGTGTACATAGAATAGGAGTGGGTGGATTTTGGCTCTACTGCTTTTGTCGGACTACGATTCCCATCATCCTCAGCCAGGCGTTCAGAGGAGGGCTGGCAACATACGACCCAGGGGGCAAATACAATTAAGTGGCCCATATCTACTATCATCCAAGCCCACTGTCCCAGCCCACCCCTGTTTCCTTAATTTTAAAATTGTCCTTAATGCTGTGAATTAAAGCAAGTGATACCACAGAGCTTACTGTTGAAATGGGGCTACATTAGTGATACTACGGTGCTTACAATTTAACCCTGTGAGTGCCAGAAGGGTACACAACACATTGGTTTTTCAATGCGTTGTGTACCCCTCTGGCACTCAAATGGTTAAGTAAAGATAGAACAGTGATGCAATAGAGCTTGCAAGGGAAATGGATTATGCTACTAGTGCAGCTCTGTTTGGATTGTAGCTCTGCGGTATCACTTGCATTTAGATTCATTTCATAAGTTCTGTGGTATCACTAGTGTAGCTCCATTTACAGCAGCAAGTGGGAGATTGAGTGAGGCACTGGCCCACCAGCCCAGACACATGGCCAGCCCTCCCCTGCAGGCGTTGTAGTCCAACTAACTGTTTTCAAAAAAGCAATGGATGCCTTTCCAGAACAGAATAATATTTAAGATTATAACAGTTGGCTTCAATGCAGATACTTTGTTGATCCAGGGAAATATTGGACCACCATTTGGATTCAGGAAGGAATTTTGTTTACCCATTTGGGGCTAAATTGGAAATGGCTTCAGTGGGGTTTTTGTTGCCTTCCTCTGGATCAACAGGGGGTGTTTTGGCATGGGCTGAACTTAATGGATGCATGTCTTTTTTCAGGCTTGTCAAATATGTTACTATGTAACCATAAGGAATTCCCACAGATTGCTCATCCCTAACGTAGATATTGAAAACATCCATTAAGGTGGAAATTGTACGTAAATATACATTTGCAATATGAAGTATATCATGGATGTTGAACCATTTTAAAACAGTATGCTCCAGACAGTCTGTTTCTCTGCCTCTTTAATTCTGCAGGATTGCACAAGAAGTGATACAAACCTGCATTATGTGCTTTTTATAAGCTTCCTGCATTTAATGGAGATCTCACCTTAACTATGTTTTTTTTCTGTAAGCCTCTTATGTAAAAGAAATTCTAATAGAATGTATTATATGACCATTGCACTCCAGTAGCTAAGCCCATGGCAGGAGTGACAAAACAGCCTTAATGCAACCTTTAAGCGGGCGACATGAGAATGTCATTCTTTTGATTGGGGCAACATTGTCATATCACCCATTTGATTCAGATGTCTTTTGTAATGCGCCGTTTTCATAGTCGCCCAGCGACATTTCAGTAGGAGACCGTTGTAAGAGCTGAAAGGCAACTTGCTCACTCCCAGCCTGCTGGGAAAAGTTCATGTGCGTACTTGGAACTTTCAAAATGCTCAGACCCTGAAATCTTTGAAATATTAACACTCTGGGTTCAAGAGGGGTACGCAACGCATTGTAAAGCAATAGCGTACCCGTCTGGCACTCAAAGTGTTAATCCCTAAGTTCCTCATAACATACTTTATAGGTGATATGTCCCGCCAGGGTCTGTCCCAGAGGTTCTCCTACCAGTCATCAAGGAACCATTTACATAGGCTAGAACAGCGGTTCTCAACTCGTGCCCTCAGTGGCCACTAACAGACCAGGATTTGAGGATTTCGTTGTGAAAGCACAGGTGAGTTAATCAATGTGTATGAGCCTCTGTTCACCACACTTGTGTTCTAGCAGGGGAATTCCTAAGTCCTGGCCTGTTAGTGGCCACTGAGGGCACGGGTTGAGAACCCCTGGGCTAGAACTTAGTGATATCACTGCTTGAACCCACTTAAGACAAAGCAGGACATGTTCATATACTTGTCTGATACAAAATGCATCAATTTAGCGACTAAAGAAACAGTTAATTGGTGCAGATCATATACTAAGTAACACTGAACTCTTTCACCCAGAGAATTTGGCCTCAGACCCTGAAATTAGGGTTAAAACTGAGTCTCAAGGTAAAATCCTAAGCGTTCCCATGTACGCACATGTGAAATTTCAAATATCTAAAGTTGGATTGTGTGTATGTTGGGAATAGTCTTGCATTTAACTCTCTGAATACCAGAGAGATATCCATCTCATTGCATTGGATACCTCTCTGGCATTCAAACAGTTATAATATTTTTATATAAAAAGGAGATGACTTCTCCAGTGATATGACTTATCCAGTTCCTCTGTTATTCTATGCAGCCTATGCACTAAGATCTTCAAAGTTGGAGAAATCTTAGTGCATTGGCTGTACAGAATAACATAGGAACCGGATAAGTCATCTCCATGTTATCACCTCTTAGTGCATAACCCCTATGATATCCTTCTAAATGCAGAATTCTTATGAATATTGAATTTTGCAGGACTGCATAGGAATCATGCAACCCTTTCCTTTCTGTTTCTCATGAGTGCCCAGCATTTAAAGGGATATCTGATCATTTTATTTATGGTTCACAGCTGCAGCCTTAGACCAGTTCTGCACAGCCTCATCCTATATAATAATTTGCTAAATTGTGTGTAACGCCGCGACATGCGCAGTAAACACTGCTGCGCGTGCTGCAGTCATGCCAAGTAGACACTGCCCGTGCTGCGGCTGATACAGAGCTGGGCGCTCCGAAGGAGCGTCCAGCTCTGTATCAGCCGTGGCGCGGGCAGTCTCTACTGCGCGTGACTGCCCCGCGACCGGGTGTCAGTGGCACTGTGGCCCGTGTAACGGGCTATTCAACTAGTAAACCAATATAAGACAAAAACCCTTATGGCCACTATGAACTAATTCTGCTTGGTATGAGTGTCCAAAATAAATCTTTAAAGTGAGAGTAAACCACCGTTTTGACTATCACATGTTCTACAGGTGCAACATTTATAAAATCAAATTGCCTGTGCTTATTGCCTAGAATACTGTTGTGTATGTGTATAATGATACATATTTATTTCTCAATATCTGTTTCCAGAGAGCGGGGACAGTGATACATTGTAACACATCCATGACGCAGAAAAGACTTTCTCCAGTCTATTAAATACAGCAAGCATAGCACTCATCTCTGCAGGAATAGTGTTATATTGTATTAATATCACTGATTTTAACAGTCCTTGACAGAAAGCTCTTGGGAAACAGTCAGTGAGCTCACTGTCAGCAACTTAAGTGTAAAAAATAAGTGCAGACTGAAAATAAATGAATATAAAAAGTATGGGCAATCTGACTTTATTGCACTTGGCAGAGAATGTGAAGTTAAGAAGGGGGTTGCCTCACACTTTAATTTGCAATGGGTACAATGTACATGGAGGCAGAGACGATTTTTTGTTTTGCGGGACCCCAAACTCCTTCCATTGAAGACCTGGCGAAACTAGTTGTTTTAGAGTTCAGTACAAAAAATGTTTGGTCCCCGTATCACAAATATATATCTTCATAGATGGGGGCCCCCTTTGAGACTGGGTCCCAGTGCAACTGCACCCTCTACACCCCCTATAGTTACAACCCTGTGCTGAAAGCTTTCTAAGAATACGGTGGGAATGGGAGGAGTTTTGTGTCCTGGAGTTTTGCATAAAAGAATATCTGCCTCCATTGACATGATATACAGCCCTAATGTAAAATGTAATTTTGGAGAAGAAGTCCATGCAGTGTTGATTAATAGCGGCAAGTAGGATTTTCTGCCTAGGATTTTCTAACCCATTGAGTGCCAGGGGTGTGTGCAACTCAATGATCTTTATACATCTCCGGCACTCAAAAGGTTAAAACCAGAAACATCAGTAGATGTTGAAGGGAATCCACATAGAATTTGTATCTGGTTCCTCAACTGCGTGCGTGTGCGGAGATCACAGTGGTGTGTGGCTGTAAGGAGAGAGACAATCCTGGGTATATAAGGCCTTTTAAATAGATGAGGACTGGGAGAGAAAAGGTTATCACATCCGTAGTCAACTGACGGACCTCCAGCTGTTGGTTGGTTTGGGGTGATTGGAGATGAAGTTCCCAACAACTGGAGGTCCAACAGCCGACCACTGCTGGTTTAACCTTTTGAATTCTAGAGTGCTGTTTGTGGATACACAACTCTGTAGCACTGAAATGGTTAAAGGGCAATGATCCTGTTTTATTAAATGGCAAATGCTAAAGCGGCTCCTATTATCCATTCCCGGTTGTCAAAAGGTGATCCTCCTCACCTGGAGCACAACCCAAAAGTGTATAGATCCCAGCTACAAACTCCAGCTTCCATAGACTCTCTAGGGGAGATTTACTAAGAGGTGATAAAGTGGAGATGACTTCTCCAGTTTATCACTTCTCCCGTTCCTATGTTATTCTGTGAAGCGTATACACTAAGATCTCCAGAGCTGAAGAAATCTCAGTGCACAGTCTCCATAAGATAACATAGAAACTGGAGACGTCATCTCTACTTTATCACCGCTTAGTGAATCTCCCCCTCTGTGTCTCCCGACCATAGTGGAGGTTCTGTGGAGGAAGCATTGCTCAGGACAAGACTGACCTGAGAGACTTCAGTCTCTTCTCTCAGGACCAATAAGGGAGCCCAACGGGTTACATCAGAACTCTGTTCTGCACCCCCATTGGTCCCCTGGGACTCACATTGCAGCCCCACCTTTACTGGCATGTCTACTCCCAGGAGAGCAAATCTGCTGACAGTTACCCATTGAGGGGTGGATGCGTTGCACACCCCATCTGGTCGTCAAGCGGTTTAATTGTACTGAACCCGTCTTGGATACAGAGACCGCTTCCTTTTGTATAATACATGTGTTGTATTTTTGCTTTTTGTTTATATAACTCAATTCTTTTCCTAATAAACCCAAGTAGAAACCATGCACCATTACACCTGTCAGCATTCAAGTTATTATTTAACCAAACAGGTTGTGTTGTTCTCCGCAGCGTGAAACAGGAGATTTACGTTACCGGAGTGTTCAGTGAGTTCATGCTGAGTGTGCAGGGAAATGTAGAGATGGGCAGGGATAATGCCTTTCAACCAGGAAGACATATATGCAAAACTGTGCAGAAAATATGTTGCTATAAAAGAGGGTGTGTTTATATTAGCATAAAGGCTAGGTGCTGCCCTGCAATTTAACCCTTTGAGTGCCAGAGGGGTACAAAACGCATTGCTATGTGTTGCGTACCCCTCTGGCACTCAGAAGGTTTAAAATGGCAGTAACGCCACCTAATAAAACCCCCCATTAACTTTACTATGGCCAAAAAGAAAATCCTAATGACCTCTATGAATTTTGTCCTTGTGCCTTTGTTCTAGAGGTCCATAGAGCCAGACATTATAGTTGCTGGCTGTCTTTTTTTTTTTTTTTTTCCCAAATTGAAGCAGATAGAGTGCAAAGCAATATGTTGGATACCGCTCTGGTGCTCAGAGGATTAAAGGAGTAGGAAACCTTTATTAGGATAACATGGGGGAGATGTAAAAAGCGTGGCACTATTATAATAACATGTGGAAAATTCATAAATGGCAGTGAAAGGCAGGAAAGGACTGTCGGAATCTGTAAAAAAAAAAAAAAAGTTATTCATTAATCTGGACTAGTAGTAGAAATGTGCGCTAAAAAAAAAAATTGAACATGGCTTAACCCTTTGAGCGCTAAAAAAAAAATTGAACATGGCTTAACCCTTTGAGAGGCAGAGGGGTACCCAACACATTGCAAAGTAATGCACTGGGCACCCCTCGGCACTCAAAGAATTACATTGAACACTTCATTTACCTTGTATTTTTGTTACGCACTACTTGGCTATGCAATGTCTTTCTATCTCTCTCTGACTCCATTATAGGGATAATCCTGTCTAAAAATTCACAGTATGACATTATCCTTTTGATTGCCAGAGGACAACCCAACACATGGAAAAAGCAATGCATTCGATACCCCTCTGGCACTCAAACGATTAAACCTTTTGCATATTTTTTTTTTTGGGGGGAGGGGTTACCTGCACAGGTTGAATTTAGTGTCAGATCTCTCTCTGAGTGAAGGGTAATCCAGACATGGACCCCTTGCTGTCAGTGCCTAGGGAATCCAGCTGCATCTCACTGATGAGGCACAACAAGGCCAAAACTTACGATGGGGGTTAGCTGGTGTTCCCGTGCAGGGGGGACTTGCCTGTCATTTTGGAACTGGACTGCCCTTTTGGGTGGGATTAGTCTAATACGTACGTTGAAATTTCTCCTCTGTAATGGCACTAGACAGCTAAAACGTGATGCTTCAGAGCTGTGACTAGCTGTAGAACAGCAAAAAGTGAAGAAGAGACCGCACTTGCATGGAAAAAGTTAAAACCAGCTTTTATTTGAAGATATCAAAATGGACACCACATGGAAATAGACATCTCACGCGTTTCGCACATCTGTGCTTAATCATAGACATGATTGGCATGGGGGGGTGTTGCATTGTACCTTAAGGTACAGACAGGGAAGAACAGCTCAGGAGCACAGATGCTTCTACGGCAAGACGCCTGGCAGTGAGACGCAGAACAACCTTGATTTCTAAATAATGCCAGACTTACTAAGGATAATAAAAGGATTTATAAGCTTAAAGGGATAGTAATACTTTGTTTTAGGTTTATTTTAGTTTGTAGGCATTAAAAAAACATGAAGAACGATATAAGCCTTATCTCTCAAACCTTTATGGTTTAAGGGTAGTTTAAAAAAAAAAAAAAAAAAAAAAAAAATCCAAATGGCAGGTGCCCCTCGTTGGAGTGCACCCAGCGCTCCGCATTACAGAAGAGGTTTGCGCAGGAGCACAACGCGCCAGCCCTTCTATCCTGCCACTCCACTGGACCACCAGAGAGTGGGAGATGGGGGCACTGTGGAGGACCAATATAATATGGGGGGGGCCCATTATACTTCTTGCACCAAGGACCAGAGAGTTATAGTTACATCTCTGGAAGCAACTAGCCCCTGATGTATGATTCAGCCTTGTGGGGTCCTCTTCAGTGAGATGCAGCTGATCCCTCTAGCCACTTGTGAGCAAAGGGTCCACGTCTGGATTCCCCCATTACCCTTAGGGTGACTAACCCTAAGAGCAATTTGCATAGAAATAGAAGCAGAGAGATGCTCAACTAGGCTCATGAGCTTGCAAGAGCTTACAGAAAACAAAGATTACAATACCTTTAACCCTTTTTAGTGCCAGAGGGGTATCCAACGCATTTCTTTGCAATGCGTTGGATACCCCTGTGGCATTAAAAGGGTTAAAGTAAGTGGCTTTATTATTAGGAGGTAAATGTTCTGCTGTTGCATTGGAGACCTGTCTAGGGCCCCAGAGGATGATAAAGAAACAGTTACATAAGTTTACTTAACACACATAAACAATCTATATAAGTAGTGTACAAGTCTGTCCCGCTGGTGCCAGGCAGGTGAATTCATTAATGTTGTATAGAAATGCATTTGCTCTTATGAAACGTCTGTTTATTTTTCTGCGCTGGTGCCTTTTTCACGCTCTCTTGCTGTGTTTGTAACCTTCACATTCACTGAGTCATGGTTCCATATCACTACACTTACACTGGAGGATTAACTTTGTTTTTTGTGTTTTAAATACATAAACAAACAGAAATGTCCCGGCATCAGACCTGGGGAACTCTCCGGATTTACCCCAGAGACTCTTGTTTTCACAGTGAATTATCTCTGGGGATGATTGCTGATACTCTGATTGTGGGAGGTGTTCTCCTTTAAGTCATGCTGTGCATGACTTTGAGGGCAGGCTCATTCCTAGTTGAGCATCTCTGACTAGCTCTTGGCATATGCAAATTATCTTAGGGACTAGTCACTCTAAGGGTAACAGGGTAATCCAGATGTGGACCGCTTGCTCGCAGTGCCTAAAGAGATCAGCTGCACTTCACTGATGAGGCCTAGCAAGGCCAAAACATACATCTGGGGTTAGTTGCTTTTCTTGTTCAGGGAGAAATTGCCTGGCATTTTATGGTTGGATTGCCTTTTGGCAGGATCAGTATGATGTGCATTAGGATATTTCCTTTTTGTGAAAGGCACTAGTGAGCTAAAAGAGATTGCACTCTGGGTACGATACTTATCCTATAGACCCTCATCAGTTTGAGAGAAGGCTTATTCCTAGTTGAGTGTCTCTGACTAGTTTTTGGCATATGCAAATTATCCTTGGACTAGTCACCCTAAGGGTAACAGGGTAATCCAGACATGGACCCCTTGCTTGCAGTGCTTAGAGCGATCAGCTACACCTCACTGATGAAGCCCAACAAGGCCGAAACATACGTCTGGGGTTGGTTGCTTCTCTTGTTCAGAGAGGAATTGCCTGGCACTTCGTTGTTGGACTGCCTTTTGGCAGAATCAGTATGATGTGCGATAGGATATTTCCTTTTTGTGAAAGGCACTAGTGAGGTAAAAGAGATTGCACCCTGGGTAGGATACTTATCCTATGGAGCCTCATCACTTTGAGGGCAGGATCGTTCCTAGTTGAGTGTCTCTGATTAGCTCTTTGCATATGCTGTGCAGGCACTAAGGTGACCACATGTCCTGGATTGTCTGGGACAGTCCCAGATTTTATGTGTGTGTCCCTTGTCCCTGGGACAATAAAAAGTCCCTGAATGAAGACTCCAGATTACAGAGTTCTAAACGCTAGAAGCAGAAATAGCACATTGATACTGTAACAGGAAGTGATGCCTCTGCTGGGCTACAACAAGATGGCTTCCAGACAGAGATCTAAACAATGGACAGAGAACTGAGCCTTGATCCTGAAATCAGTCAGGAGCTGTAATGGATTTTATTTTGTGTGTGTGTAATTCTAGTCTAAGAATTTGGGCTTGATGTACATTGTTTTTATCGAGCAACATAAGAGTCCCTTTTTGTCACAGCACCCAATGGGCAGTTCTCCCTCTAGTGTTTGGAATTCTGTGGTGCGCTCTTCTCTCCACAGTGTCCCTGAATGGCAGAATTGAAATGTGGTCACCCTAGCAAGCACTTCCCTTTTTGGCCAAACATGAACCCCCCCTCACTTACACAATGCAAAAATGCATAGCATTTTGAATAAACTATGATTTTTAACCCCTCAAGGACTACATAGTCCAGGGGTGGGGAGCGCTGGGGGACAAAGTGCTTTTTTTGCCTTTGACGTACGTGTCCAGTGGTCACATCACACGGTGTAGGTGTGCGGTGATCACGAAACTCCAAGATGTGCTGGGCCTTCATCAGCACAGCTGTGATGGTCCTGGCACATCATGCATTGTTAAAGGAGCCAGAAAACGACTCCTTAACCCCTTAAGGACCCATGATGGTCCTGGACCATCATGGGTTGTTATACCGTTAAGGACCCATGACAGTCTAGGACCGTCATGGAATTCCAGGCTCCCCGAGCGGCTGTACACAGTTTGGGGAGTCCGGAATCCGATTCTGGAAAAAAAAATGGTCCCTGGTCCTTAAGTGACAGCACCGTGTGTGCACGGCTGGTCCATAAGGGGTTAAATAAATCTTCCATGACAGTACATTTTGGATCCGGATTTTTTTTTTTAATGGAGTATTTTTGGAGATTTCAGCTTCTTAATTCTGTTGCATGATGTCCGTTCAGAACAAGCTGTGGTACAACTCCGTACCGCAGCCTGTCAGTCTTCGTCCCCCCCCCAGTTGTTTCCCGTTGACTCCTCCTCCTCTGATGGAGGAATCCAGTATGTGAGTCGGAGCGTTCTCTTGCCAGTGTAACACAGCCTGTCCTGAACTGCCATCACGCGACAGAATTAAGAGGCTGCAATCTCTGAAATACTGCAGTTAAAAAAAAAACAAATCTGGATTCAAAATGTGTTATCATGGAAGATTTATTTAAGAAGCGGTTTACTGGAGGTGAGAGTTTCCCTTTAAGGGGTTACATTTTAAAGGGATAGTAGCGTGACATTTTTATAAAACAGAATCTTGAAGCTATTAAAAAACGAAATGACCTAAGTCCTATCGCTCAAATCTTTATGGTTTCAGAGATAATTGCAGCAAAAGTTCCCTCCCTTTTCCCTGACATCAGCACTCTAGCTGACTGCAGGGGAATCCGGTCCTGGGACCGTCAGATGCTCTTCAGCAGAGCGGAGATCGAGAGATAAAAAATAGTTAGTTACTTCACTGGAACGGTCTATAAAGTCTGCTTGCAAACCAAGCACACTTTGTAGACCGTTCCAGTGAAGTAATACTTTTTATGTCTCTCGATCTTGGCTCTGCTGAAGAGCCTCCAAAGGTACCGGGACCGCATTCCCCTGCTGTTAGCTAGAGTGCTGACATCCGGGAAAGGGGATGGAGGGGGGAACTTTCGCTGCTATTATCTCTCAAACCATAATGTTTTGAGAGATAGAACTGGGGTCATTTAGTTTAGTTTTCTAATAGCTTCAAGAATCCGTTTTATAAAAATGTCACAATATTATCCATTTAAGCCATCCATTCTTTAATGAGTTTTAGACATTTATCATATCTATTATGTTTAAACGGGTACCAAATTTCAAAGGGAGAAAGGCTAAAACATCAAAGAATTTTTGGGGTTGCCTTTTCAGTGATATGATTAGAATGTAACGTCAAAATTTCTTTTAAGGGAATTTAAAATGATGTCAATCTCTATTTTCTATTTTAAGGATAAATGTTGTATAATAGTAGAGGAAGTTCTAGAAAAAAAAGATGAGGTGGGAAAAGATCATATAGATTTTATTTTGAATCCCTTTGCGTGCCAGAGAGGTATCCAATGCATTGCAACACTTTTTTTTCTTAGAGGAGACAGAACTGTTGCAGCCACAGGTGAATATCATGTCTCTCTTGGTGGTCCATGCACCTTCTTCTTCTTTCCAGTGTTGTAGGCAGGCAATGTAATAAAGCAGTGGGGAATGCAAGCAGTGTACTGGGTTGTATATCTAAGGGCATTAGTAGCAGAAAAAGGGAAGTGGTCATGCCACTCTACAGATCTCTAGTTAGACCTCACCTAGAATATTGTGTACAGTACTGGAGACCCCATCTCCAGAAGGATATTGATACTCTAGAGAAAATTCAAAGAAGGGCTACTAAAATGGTGACTGGTTTACAGGAAAAGAAATATCAGGATATACTAAAGGATCTGAACATGTATAGCTTGGAAGAGAGAAGAGAGAGGGGATATGATTGAAATATTCAAATACATGAAGGGATTCAACAAAGTGCAGGATGGAAGTATATTTCAAATGAGTAAAAATGTCAGGACAAGAGGCCATAGTCTAAAAATAGAGGGACACAGGCTTAGATATAATGTAAGAAAGTTTTACTTCACTGAGAGGGTAGTAGATAAGTGGAATAGCCTACCAGCAGAAGTGGTAGAAGTTAATACAGTGATAGAATTTAAGCATGCATGGGATAGGCATAAGGATGTCCTTAACATAAGAAAAGACCAAGGACCAAAAAAGGATTTTGGTTTTTTCTGTAGGAAAATGGGCGACTAGATGGGCCGAAATGGTTCTTATCTGCCGTCAAAATGTTTCTATGATCTGGGTGAGGAAAAATCCGTTTTTACACCCATCCCAAGTGAGCACGTGTCAACATTCCTGACTGGAGCCTACATGTGTTGGCCATTCATTGGATGTTGTAGTGTGCAACCTCCACCAGTACATAGTTATGTAATAAGTTAAATGAAAGACAAGTCTATCAAAGTTCCACCTTTGCTACAGTGTATCTCCTAAAATGAGAATTCCATAATCCTTCCCAACTCCAAGATGGGTGAAATAACTCCGGGGACAGTTTCTGATTCGCTAATTGTGTGAGGTGTTTCTTCTCCTCTAAGTTATGCTATGCAGGTACTTCCATTTTTGGCTCTACATGACCCCCTCTCCTTTTACACAGCATTTTGAATAAACTATGAGAATTCCATAATCCTTCCCAACTCCACGATGGATGTTACTTTATTTACCAAATCTTCCTTTTCAATCCCCCTAAGACATAGTATAACCTTTTTCCTCCTCTGCTAGAAATGTATCCATTGTATCTGCCATCACCACATCCCTAGGCAAAGAACCATGTATTATGCTGAAGTTATCAACAGCTCTCTTCCAATCTTAAAGGGATAGTAATACTTTATTATTACTGTCCCCTATATTGTACATATTTGTAAAATAATTTATTAGCCCCCAGGTTCATCTCTCAAACCTTTATTGTTTGAGAGATAACGAAAGGCAAAGTTCCCCCTCCCTCTCCCTTCCAAGAAGTCAGCGTTGTACTGACTGCAGGGATATCCGGTCTGACAGTCATCATACGACTCTGCAGCAGAGCCGTGATCACGTTAGTGACAAAGAATTATTTAACTGAAATGGTCTTCTCCATGTGCTTGCAAATCAATCACAAACCAAGCACATGTAGAAGACCGTTTCAGTTAAATAATTCTTTGTCACTAACGCGATCGCTGCTCTGCTGCAGAGCCGCATGATGAAAGTCAGATCAGATATCCCTGCAGTCAGTACAACACCGACTTCAGGGAAGGGGGGGGAGGGAGGGAGGGAGGAACTTTGCCTCCGGTTATCTCTCAAACCATAAAGGTTTGAGAGATGAACCTGGGGGCTATTACATTATTTTACAAATATGTACAATATGAGGGATAGTAATAATAAAGTATTACTATCCCTTTAAGGGGTGGCTCCTATTTGATCAGTTTTTGGAATGAAGAGTTTGTTAGAGAGATCCTTGTATTGAACTCGCATATACTTGCATCGTGTAACAAGATCCCTTCTTGGGCATCTTTTCTCTAATGTAAATAAAATAATTTTGGCTAGATGTTTATTTAATTTTGTTGCTCTTCTCTGCACTCTCCCCAATTGCAGAAAATAATTTTCTAAGTACAGGGGCACAAAACTGTACATCATATTTCAGGTGAGGTCTCAACAATGACTTGCCCAGTGGCCTGAATGTCTTCTTTTAATGCAGAATAATATTTTGTTTGCTTTTGCTTGTTGTTTGACACTGATCACTGTTACCAAGTATGCAGTTTATGAGTGATCCAAGATCCTTTCTAGCAATGAATCTCCTAAATGCTCTTATTAATTTCTTAAAGGAATAGTAATGTTTCATAATAAAAGCAGCTCTAATTAATCATCATAGTATTTGGACTTTGGAGAGTGTTATTTCAATTCTGTCAGAGTTGTAGTTCAAGAGTAATTCAATGACAAAATATCCCCCTCCCGCCCCTTTTACTGATGTAACACTGTTCAGCCAGATCAGAAGGGAGGTGCCCAGGTAGATTGAAGAGAGGGACAATCTTCAATTAAGATAAGGGAAAAACCTGAAAAACTTGTCAAGGGGGGCAGGGCTTTCATTGTTCTCGTAGGAAGAAGATTGTCCCCTTCTGTTATCTGTCTGGTCTATGGACTGGATTCCACATCTGAGAAGAAATGGCTTACACTAGGTCAGTGATTCTCAGCTCCAGTCCTCGGGGCACACCAACAGGTCATGTTTTCAAGATATGCCAAATTAATCACAGGTGAATCTATCACAATGACTGAGCCACTAATTACTCACCTGTGATTAAGTTGGAACAACTTGAAAACCTGCACTGTTGGTGTGACCCGAGGACTAACGTTGAGAAACACTGCACTAGGTAAAAGGGGCGGGAGGGGAAACTTTGCTTGTGAATATCTCTCAAACCATAAAGGTTTGAGACATAAGACTTACATCATTCTTCATGTTTTTTAATGCCTACAAAATAAAATAAAGGTAAAACAAAGTATTACTATCCTTTTAAGTAGCAAGTCTGTTTGTTCTTCCCAAACACATAACCTTATACTTTCCTACATTAAATATCATATTTCATTGGTTTGCCCAGTCTCTTCTCTACAGAAGGATTTCATAAAATGTACATTTTACTACCCTGCATATATTGAAATTTTGATTTCTATACCTACTTCCAGGTCATTTACAAAAACATGTTACAAAGCAGTTGACCAGATACTGAAAGTGTAGGTATTCAATGTTCAACCTTAGCTGTATTGGATAATATTCCATTGACAGCCACATACTGTTCCTTATCTTTCAATCAATGTTTTGTTTACTTAGGTTATCCTCAAGACCTAATGTCCTTATTTTATAGGCATCCTTCTTTGTGGCACTGGATCAAATGCCTTTTGCAAAATGTAGATATACTTCAATCTATTGCTCAATGATTATCTAGGTTCTTACTACTTCATGGAAACTCAGAAGTTTTGTTTGCCAAGATCTAATACCATTTTGAAGCCGACTCATGATGATATTCACAATGTAATACTGAATATAATCCCTTATCCCTTCAAGCAATTCTGCACGACCAAGGTCAAACTCACCAGTCTATAATTCCCACCTTCAACTTTTTAAATAAAGGAAGCACATTAGCTTTAGGCTAGTCTAGTGACACTGAGCCAGTGGAGATTGTTTGTTTGTTTTTTTGTTTGTTTTTTTAAACTCGGTCTTGCTAACACTGCAATACATTCCCAAAGAACCCTTGTATACCATCAGGACCAGGTCTTATTTTTGTCTAGTCTTCCTTGACCTCTATATATTAACCCTATTATTGACAATGCTATGGTTGTATTTTGTTGAGTCTTTTTCTATCGTTGCTAGTTCTTTGCTACATAACAATGGGGAAAAAAAGTGTTCAGAACATCAGCCTTTTTTATCCTAACAAATTAATTTACTCATCTTATTTTGGAAAACCCCAATGCTCTCAAGTTTGTTTGTTTTTTTTTGCTGTTTATTTACTTGAAAACTTTTTTGGATTTGTCTTGCTCTTATTTTCAATTCAAGTTTCATTTTCTAATTGTGCTAACCTAATTGCCTTTTTGTGGCATTCCCTGTGTTTCAAGAAATAATTATCTGTCCCTTCAGACTTAAATAATTTAAATGCCTTCTTTACAGCAGGGCATACTTGAAAATGAGAGAAATATCAGTTTTCTTCCTTGTAAAACACTTTCTAAATAAAACACATTTGATTTTAACCTCACTGACATCTCATTTCTTTACATTTTCCCCCAAGGGTATATACTGTTAAATGTAGTTCCCCAACCTAAATTTAAATTCTGACTATTTTTACAGTGTACAGATTAATCAGTGCTGCAGGGAGAATGACAGAGGAAGAAGAGATTGTTATACAACGTTGCAAAGACAGAAAAATCCCTGTATTCAGAAATTCAATAGCATTCCTGTAAGGGACATAAAATTATAAGAAAAAAATAAATAAAAATAGTTTCTAGCAATCAAGGCTTAAACCTCCAATTTAAATTTAAGAAAATATTTTTGTCCCTGTGGTGCATTCAGTTTACCTTAGTATTGTACAACTTTCCTTTGTATATGAGCTGCTTCTTCTGCAAAGCAGACTTACCAGTTTCAAAACTATATAAAGAATTCGGTTTCTATGAAAAAGACACAGACCTGCTTATAAAACTATGTTATCCTAATTGAGAATCTATTTACACTTATTTTTAGAATCTCCTCTTCTCTTTAAACAGGTTCTTCCCCCGAACCAGGGGTTAGAGAAACGCACAGCTACTGTTTGCTTATCTTGTTTGTGCAAGCTTGTAATGAGTGTCGCACAAGAGATAATATCTCAAACTAAAAAAAGAACAGCAATTTCACCATCCCCTTTTTTGGATGCCTAACGACTTTTATCTCCTCGGATATCATAACAAAACATTAGAATCTGGATTGTTTGCAAAGACACAAATTGACACTTTACATGCAAGTTTTTTTTTTTTTCATTCACTTTCACCCACCTATTAACTTCTGTACCACTGTCTAGTGTCTACTGCACAGTGCTCTGGTCTTGAAGTAGTTAAGCTCATCCTGTGCCATACTTAAAGGGATAGTAATACTTCATTTTAACTTTATTTTATTTTGTAGGCATTAAAAAAACATGAAGCATTAAAAAAACATGAAGAATGATACGTCTTATCTCTCAAACCTTTATGGTTTAAGAGATAATCACAAGCAAAGTTTCCTCTCCCGCCCCTTTTACCTAGTGTAAGCCATCACTTCTCAGATGTGGAATGCAGTCCATAGACCAGACAGATAACAGCAGGGGACAATCTTCTTCCTATGAGAACAATGAAAGCCCTGCCCCCCTTGACAGGTTTTTCCCTTATCTTAATTGGAGATTGTCCATCTGTGCAATCTACCTGGGCACCTCCCTTCTGCTCTGGCTGAGCAGTGTTACATCAGTAAAAGGGCCGGGAGGGGAACACTTTGTCATTGAATTACTCTTGAACTACAACTCTGACAGTACTGAAATAACACTCTCCAAAGTCCAAATACTATGATGATTAATTAGAGCTGCTTTTATTATGAATCATTACTATCCCTTTAAGCCATCTTCCCTTATTTTCAACCCTTTGAGTGTCAGAGCTATCCAGCACATTGCAACACAACACGGTGGACATTATCATTTTAAAGAGCTTAATGGGCATATGCACAAAACAAATGGAGCAGTACAAAGGCAATCCACATACATTGCAATGTGTTGGAGACCTCTTCTAGCTTTTAAAGAGTAACTTTCACTAGTAAGAAACCCTGTCCCATATTATTAGTGCTGTGTAATTGTTTGTAGATCAGGGTGGAAGTGGACAGAACAGGGAGGGAGTGGGCGGGGAACTGGAAACAGGTGGATGTGGACAGAACAGCATACCTCCCAAGTGTCCCTCTTCAGGAGGGACAGTCCCTCTTTCAGGCCCAATTCCCTCTGTCCCTCTTTCCCACTGTGGTGTCCCTCTTTTTAGCAGATCAGACTGTGTGGTGTGTAAATAAGCGTATCAAATTGTTCCACAGCAATAAAACTCACATTATTGCTTGTGTGAACTTCACCATATGTATTTATAAATTAGTCTGTGTAAATAAAATACTTTGGTCTTGTTATAAGTCCCTTATTAGGCTACACAAGGTGGTGTCAATAGGTCATGAAATAGCCTAAAAAGTCTCAGTACTGCCCCACCCACCAGCCACGCCACCAGCAACACCCCCTAAAACACAAGTGTCCCTCTTTGGCCATTTGAAATGTTAGGAGGTATGGAACAGGTGGGAGTGGACAGAACAGGGTGGGAGTGGGCGTGGAATTGGGAACAGGTGGGATAGTGGGCGAGATTACCACGGAAATCCCAATGCCAGAGAATCAGTTTTTGACCCTGGAAAGCCAGTAATTCATTGTGAAAGCCGGAGTCCCTGGAGCAGATCTGGAGACTTCCCATTTATGATTATGTGGCAGTATGCACAAATGAAAAAGTGGTAGAATTGTTTGCCAAACCTACTGGAGGAAAATAAAAATTCATACTGATATGAATACACCTTTTGTGTTCTTACGCGGAACTCTCACTAGTATGAAACCCTGTCCCATATTATTAGTGTTGTGTAATTGTTTGTAGATCATCGGGCTGTTTTAATTTTAACTCCACAGTTAATGAGAAAATCTCTTTGAAAATGTCCTTCCTTTCCTTGCTTCATTTGGACAGTCCTGGGGACCTTACATCAGAAGATTCACAGTTATGCTCAAAATATTACCTTGCACATTAGAAAATAAAGTATCACCCTCCCGCCCTTTGTACCTAGTGTAACACTGCTCACCTCAGATGTGGAATCTGGTCACTTGACCAGACAGGTCACCGCAAGGGACAATCTTGTTACTGTGAACGTAACGAAAACCCTGCCCCCATGACAAGTTTTTCCTTATGCTCACTGAAGATTGTCCCTCTCTGCAATCCATCTGGACAGTCTTGCTGCTCTGAGGTGAGCAGTTTTACACTAGGTAAAAGGAGGGGGATACTTTATCATTCAATTACTCTTGAACTACAACTCTGACAGCATTGACATAACACTCTCCATGTGAAACATTACTATCCCTTTAAAGGGGAAATCTTTGCAATGGTTGCTATGAATTAATTCTGCGTGGGCTGGTTCCTCCAAATTAATCCTTCATTTGTACTGGATATCAAGTCCATAGAGGCAGACATTTTTTTTTTTTTGGTAAAGAACTCCAGGACCCTAAAAAAAAACAACTCGTTACAATTAAAGGGATAGTAATACTTCATTATTACTATCCCCCATGTTGTAACCCTTAAAATTCTGAATTCAACGATACCAGCGGCATCTCTCAAACCTTTATGGTTTGAGAGATAGCCGCTTTTAAACTTCCCTCTCCCCTGACGTCAGCATTCTATCTGACAGCAGGGGTATCCGGTCCTGGGACTGGCGGCGGCTCTGCAGTAGTTCTGAGATCTCATTATAGAAACAGAAATTCTTCACTAAAATGGTCTTCTACGTGTGCTTGGTTTGCAAGCACACGTAGAAGACCATTTTAGTGAAGGATTTCTGTTTCTATAATGTGATCTCAGGACTCCTGCAGAGCCGCCGCTTGCTCACTGACCGGATTCCCCTGCTCTCAGCTAGAATGCTGACGTCAGGGGAAAAGCCAAAAAGAGGGAACTTTGAAAGCGGATATCTCTCAAACCATGAAGGTTTGAGAGATGACTCTGGTATCGTTGAATTCAGAATTTTAAGGGCTACAACATGGGGGACAGTAATAATGAAGTGTTACTATCCCTTTAAGTTTTCCTTCCTATGAAAGTTGCATTCAAAAAAATCCCCTAATTTTCCCCTTTTTAACAACTATTCTGGATATGTGACATATTTTATATATATAAAATAATCTGCCTGAAGGTAAATACCTAGATAAGAAAATCTACATATTCCTCTTCTACGGAGATGTAATCTTCATTGTTTAGATTTCTGGAGAGTATTAAATAAGGTGTCATATTGCAATGACGTTCTCATGTGAGTGATTCTAGAGCAAACCAATGACTCCACAGGGGACATTCATTGATTGTAAAGGAGCAGTAAACTTTTTTTTTTATGAAAACACATATTTTATAGAGCTTTTCCTGCTGAATAAAACAAGGTCACTCCCATCGCTGTCAGATGTTTTATTCAAAAACTAGTTGAACAGCCCGTTACACGGGCCACAGTGCCTCTGGCAGCCGGTCGCGGGGCAGTCACACGCAGTGGAGACTGCCCGCGCCTCGGCTGATACAGAGCTGGATGCTCCTTTGGAGCAGTGCCTACTGCGCATGTCGGACGTTACACACAACTTAGCGAATTATTATATAGGATTATAGCAGTTTAAATAACCAGGAAGTGAATTTACTGTGTTTACTTCCTGATAGTTCTAACTGACAGGAAGTGAATTTACTGTGTTTACTTCCTGATAGTTCTAACTGACAGGAAGTGACAGGCAGTTTCTATCACATTCTATGGAGAACTGTATATCACTGACTTTTCTGACTTTCCTCTCCATTAGAATCTAACAGGAAATCTAATTAGAATTTGACCACTAGAGGGCACTGCTAATGTAAAAAAAACATGGGTTTAACCAGGGGAGGGCTGGCCTGGGGGGCAAGGGGGCAATTGCCCCACAGGCTGGTCATGAATATGGGCCAGTGGGCCACTGCCCACTCAATTTCCCATTTGCTGTTGTAAATAGAGTAATCAGAATTTAAGGCGCTACATGAGTATTGTAGCTCCATTTCAATTGCAAGCTCTGTGGTATTACTAGTGTTGCTCCATTTCAATTGTAAGCTCTGTGGTATTACTAGTGTTGCTACATTTCAGTTATAAGCTCTGTGGTATCACTAGTGTTGCTCCATTTCAGTTGTCATCTCTGTGGTATCAGTTGTGTACTACCATTTCAGTTATAAGCTCTGAGGTATCACTTGACTTAATCCATAACATTAATGCCAGCTATAACATTAACAAAAGGGGGTGGGCTGGAGCGGTAATATAAATAGGCCACTTAATTGTACTTGCCCCCCAGGCCAAAGTTGCCAGCCCTCCCCTGGGTTTAACTGTAATAACTCTGGAAATATAAATCTCTGGGCAGTGGGAGTACTCTTATTTTACTCAGTAGGAAAATCCCTACTATATATATTTTTTCATAAAAAAAAGTTTACTGCTCCTTTAAATGGTAATTTTCACTCCTGGACCTGAAGTCTTCAATGACTTGCTTAGCATTGGAAACCTCTGTAACATTCAAGGGATTAACAGTGCCATTCAAATCAAAGTCATTTTTGGGAATATTGTTGTCACCATAATTCACACCACTTTGTCGTTACACATAACGATCATTGACATGAAGCCAAAAAACATAAGTTGACTCACGGCTGTTTTATTCATATAGATGAAGGTTCTCCTCTCACTTATTCTGGTCTTGACATGGATCCATTGCCAAGGGCACCGTATCCAATGCAAAGATCCTTCGGAGAGATATTTGAGGATGAAACTAAGCCGCGTTGCCCCAGATGCTTTCTTGAACCTCATCAAGGAAGACATTACTCCTGACGTTGAGCTGAAGAAGTGTCCAGTGAGTGTCAACCATACCTCTGAGCTCATACAAGACAGGAGCATCTCTCCTTGGTCCTACAGGTAAAGGAAATCTTGAGGCATTCTGAGAGTTGTAGTCCTTAAAGGGATAGTAATACTTTGTTTTATCTCTATTTTATTTTGTAGGGATTAAAAAAACACAAAGAACGATATAAGTCTTATCTCTCAAACCTTTATGGTTTGAGAGATATTCACAAGCAAAGTTTCCCCTCCCTCCCCTTTTACCTAGTGTAAGCCATCTCTTCTCAGATGTGGAATCCAGTCCATAGACCAGACAGATAACAGAAGGGGACAATCTCCTTCCTGTGAGAACAATGAAAGCCCTGCCCCCTTGACAAGCTTTTCAGGTTTTTCCCTTATCTTTATGAAGATTGTCCCTCTCTGCAGTCTACCTGGGCACCTCCCTTCTGCTCTGGCTGAGCAGTGTTACATCAGTAAAACGGGCGGGAGAGGGAGACTTTGTCATTGAATTGCTCTTGAACTACAACTCTGACAGAATTGAAATAACACTCTCCAAAGTGCAAATATTATGATGATTAATTAGAGCTGCTTTTATTATGAAACATTACTATACCTTTAAGCTTACAAATAGTACAATTATCCAGCATAAGTACTGCGTTCTTCAGATATCCTGTTTCTTCTGAGACTGACAGCCAGACATCAGCGCAGACATCTTTCCTTAGAGACATCTGTGTACCTGCGATGTCCATCCCTGTCTCCTCTAGGAGGCGCTGCATTGTACCTTAAAGTAACAGGAGGGGACTGATGGTGTAGGCACAAAGATGCCTCTAAAGCAAGGAGCCTGGCCATCAGTCTGAGTAGAAGCAGGATTTCTGAAGATCGCGGTACTTATGCTGAATAATAGTACTATTGGTAAGCTTATCGCTATATGGCTAATTATTGGTGGGGACTTTATTTGGCGTGATCCACTTTAAGGAGATTTTTATGTTTTTCTCAACGCAACTGCTTCCTTTTTTCCAGGATCAATGAGGATTTAAAAAGATACCCCCAGGAAATAATAGAGGCCTACTGTCTGTGTGAAGGATGCATTTCGTCTCATAACAAAGGGAAAAACTCATTGATCAGCGTACCGTTTTACAAAGATGTCCTCGTCCTGCACAAAACCAACAAATGCAAGAAGGGCAAATATGTCTACAAACAACGGTACATAAAAGTCGCCCAATTTTGCATCTGTCAATTCAACTGAACCAATCTTTTTCCGGATGGAGCAATCCTTTCCTCTGTCGACTATATCTAACTAACCAAAGCTTCTGGTCGTAAGGTAAATGGTTTTGTCCAGCTGTCAGATTTACTTTGTTGGATAAATATAATGAAGCATCTTGGCTCTGATGCATTTAAAGGTTTGTATATACTAAAAAATATTCATGCTATTTGTCAACATTGTATAAACGACAGAGACAAACTGAACTAAAAAAAAACAACAAACCAGAAGAAAAAGAAATTCGGACCATGCATCCATTACTTAATCCTTGGCTTGTCTGGCATTAACTTGGTTAAATGCTGCCTGGACCTCCTTTACCTTGTTCCGGGAAAAGATGTGCATTTTGTAGGCTAAGACCTTATGTTTTGGTGTGAGTGTGAGTTGGGTACTCATTTGTAGACAGCTGCCTACTACAGGGAGATTTTGAAAATAGTCGCTGTCTAACATTTAATAAAATGAATGCAAACTGAAATTGATCCCCCAAAAATTGCAGACTCTTTAAGGAATCAAGAATCTTCCTTTTGTTCTCAGAGAAACTAATGGGGACTTGTATCTTTGTTCAAAATGTTTTAATACATAGAAACAGAAAAGGTTTCCTGCACTGCTGTCTAAAGAACACGTTAACCGTTTGAGTGCCAGAGGGGTACGCAACGCATTTGCAATGCGTTGCGTACCCCTCTGGCACTCAAACGGTTAAGACGGGCTTTACTTTTTTTAAGTTTTGCAACATTTAAATATATATATAGTTTTGTAAGCTTAATACATAAATAAGTGACTGAATACTGGTATAGTAATCTTGTCAATGGAGACGTAAAACCTCTTAATAATAATTCCCGCTTACCTTAACATGGCCATTAAATCCTAATAGCCCCTCTGGATTTTGCTGTTCTGCATTGGTTCAAATGTCAAGCTCTTGAATCAGCCCTGGAGGTCCTGTCCATTGAGGAAGAAATGACATTTGTTGCAGGACTGTAAAACACAAATTCTGCCCTCTGTACACGGTAATCTTAAAGGGATAGTAACACTTAAATGTAAAAAAATATATAGATATATATGTATGGGAAATAGGATTTATCCCCCCCCCCAAGGGAAACAATGGTAATCTAGCTGCTGGAATCCTGTCTCTTGACCAGACAGATTACAGCAAAGGACAATCTTCTTACTGTGATCATAAGGAAAACCCTGCCCCCCTTGACAGGTTTTTCCTTATGCTCACTGAAGATTGTCCCTCTCTGCAAGCCATCTGGACAGTCTTGCTGCTCTGAGGTGAGCAGTGTTACATGAGTAAAAGGGACGGGAGGGGGATATTTTATCATTCAATTACTCTTGAACTACAGCTCTGACAGAATTGAAATAACACTCTCCACAGTCCAAATACTATGAAGATCAAATGGAGCTGTTTTTATTGTGAAACATTACTATCCCTTTAAGTGTGGCCACCATCTGTTCCTGAACTCTATGTTGCCCTTTTCATTCAGGTGACATTTTAAACGCACCATTTGTACAGAGGCCAATATAACAGCCCTCAGTGTCTGTCTGCTCTACTTCCAAAGTTTATTACGTCAATATCCATTAAACCTTTGAGTGCTAGAGGAATATTTAACGCATTGTTTTGCAATGTGATGGATGCGCTACTGGCATTCGGAAGATTAACATAATCACTGATGTTATGAAATGTAAAAAGGAAAGCACTTATCCATTTTGGGTGAAACCTCACTATAAGCACTTCAGTCAGTGGCGTAACAATAGGGATCACGCGCCCCCTTGCCTCACGCCAGCAGAAATTTATGAAACAGGGCAGCACAGCTGATCTCCTGGCGGCCGGCGCTTAGTAATGGAGAGCGCTGGGAAAGTACATAATCTCCCAGCGCTCTGCATTACTAAGAACCGCGCGGGAGCTTAAGTTCCAGTCAGAGGTCTGTGACGAATGAGGCACAGATCTGTCATGTCACACACCACTAGACCACCAGGGACTCAAGGTAATAGGACGGGGGGGGGGTCAGTAGGGGCATTGTGGAAGGGACAATGTGGAGATGAAGGGGCAATGTGGAGATGGGGGCATTGTGGAGATTGAGGGGCATTGTGATGGGGGCATTGTTGAAGGGGCAATGTGGAGATTGAGAGACAGAGTGGAAGGGGCAATGTAGAGAATGAGGGGGGCATTGTGGATAATGAGGGGCACTGTGGAAGGGGGCATTGTGGAGAATGAGGGGCATTGTGATGGTGGCATTGTGGAGATTGAGGGGCAATGTGGAAGGGGCATTGTGATAGGGGCAATGTGGAGAATGAGGGGCAATGTAGAAGGGGCATTGTGATAGGGGCATTGTTGAAGGGGCAATGTGGAAGGGGCATTGTGATGGGGGCATTGCTGAAGGGGCAATGTAGAGAATGAGGGGCATTGTGGAGATGGGGGCATTGTGGAGATGGGGGCATTGTGGAGAATGAGGGGCATTGTGATGGGGCGTTGTGGAAGGGGCAATGTGGAGAATGAGGGGCATTGTGGAAGGGCAATGTGGAAACGAAGGGGCAATGTGGAGAAGAAGGGGCAATGTGGAGATGGGGGCATTATTGAAGGGGCAATGTGGAGATGGGGGCATTATTGAAGGGGCAATGTGGAGGTGCCCAATGTGGTCGGGGGGGGGGCCATGGAATGTATACCATAATCACTGTATCTAATTGTCTTATTGATGTCATAGAGTGATGTCATAATAGAAGCTAATGTATGTACATATGTTTGTTTTTTTTGAGGGGGTTGTGTTGGGGGGGGACCTGAACTATTTGTGTATATCAAAACTATTAAAGGAATTCACTTTTTGGTAAAATACAGATGTCTATTTTGTTCTTCTGATCAATAAAATTGATTATTTATTGAGAGAGTGAATGAGAATTAGAAATGACATTTAACTATTTGAGTGCCAAATAGGCGGCCAACCCATTGTTTTGCAATGTGCTGGACACCTCTCCAGCACCCGGAGATATAAAGAGGACTCCGTTGCCGTAAGTGCTCTGCTAAGCATTGCTCACCCCTCTGGCATTCAAAGGGTTACGGATTTACCTAGTTTGGGGTCATCCATACAGCAGACTAGTTTGTCTCAGATCTGAAATCCTGTCACTTGACTGGACAGTTCACAACAAGGGGCAATCTTGTTTCTATCCCTATAAGGAAAACCCTGTTTCCGTTGACTAAGGGGGAGGGGAGGTAACGTTACGTATGGAAAAGGGGAGGGGGGGCACTTTAAATTAAAATTTAAAAAACCCACAACATTATAAGTAATTAGAATGGTACGTTTAGTTATAAAAAAATAAAAATAGAAGAAGAGCGCACACGCTCTAAGTGTAGACCGTCAACTTTTAATGAGCCATCACCGTTGATAATCACCTCTCTTGTGCCCATTGGTTCTACTCACTTGATCCTGAGGCCTATACTAGCCTATCCCTATAGTCGCTTCCACTGGATTACCCCTAGCGCAGGTATCTGTGAGTCTTGCTCCACGTCCTTCTCCTTCATTCCTCTAGATAGGATCTCTCCTCCTCTCCTGGTGGAAAATGACCTAGAACTCTGCTAATTTAAATGGATAGTAATACTTCATTTTATCTTTATTTTATTTTGTAGGCATTAAAAAAACATGAAGAACGATATAAGTCTTAACACTCAAACCTTTATGGTTTGAGAGATATTCACAAGCAAAGTTTCCCCTCCCCGCCCCTTTTACCTAGTATAAGCCATCTCTTCTTTGATGTGGAATGCAGTCCATAGACCAGACAAATAACAGCAGGGGACAATCTTCTTCCCATGAGAACAATGAAAGCCCTCCCCCCCCCCCCCTTGACAAGTTTTTCAGGTTTTTCCCTTATCTTAATTGAAGATTGTCCCTCTCTGCAGTCTACCTGGGCACCTCCCTTCTGATCTGGCTGAACAGTGTTACATCAGTAAAAGGGGCGGGAGGGGGATACTTTGTCATTGAATTACTCTTCAACTACAACTCTGACAGAATTGAAATAACACTCTCCAAAGTCCAAATACTATGATGATTAATTAGATCTGCTTTTATTATGAAACATTACTATCCCTTTAAATAATATCTACAGAGTAAAGATGGAGAAGTATGATAGGTGTAACTCAAACCTAATCCTATATGGGATGAAGAACTCCTTGGGGAGTGGACCTCACTGAATAGAGACTATATCTCATCGCTATAGTGTCCAAAAATATAAAATGTATTCAGACTCTAATTATAACAGATAAACATAAAATATATATGTGCACATACAATAAAAACATATAAAATATACTACCTGTATTCTACCCTACGCGTTATGTAGCCAAAATACACTTTGACAAAAAATATATTGAAGAATTGAGCTTGCTGTAATATTTAAACATTACTATGTCTTTAAAGGGATAGTAGTACTTCGTTTGATCTTTATTTTATTTTGTAGGCATGAAAAAAACATGAAGAACGATATAAGCCTTATCTCTCAAACCTTTATGGTTTAAGAGATATTCACAAGCAAAGTTTCCCCTCCCGCCCCTTTTACCTAGTCTAAGCCATCTCTTTTCAGATGTGGAATGCAGTCCATAGACCAGACAGATAACAGCAGGGGACAATCTTCTTCCTATGAAAACAATGAAAGCCCTGCCCCCCTTGACAAGTTTTTCAGGTTTTTCCCTCATCTTAATTGAAGATTGTCCCTCTCTGCAGTCTACCTGGGCACCTCCCTTCTGATCTGGCTGAACAGGTGGGGATACTTTGTTTGTGAATATCTCTTAATCCATAAAGGTTTGAGAGATAAGACTTGTATCGTTCTTCATGTTTTTTTAATGCCTACAAAATAAAATAAAGATAAAACGAAGTATTACTATCCCTTTAATGCCTGCAAGATGAATGCCACCTCTATAGCAGGGTGAATTTTACGCTCCTTGAAATGTACGTACACTACCCCATTACTCACTCCTTGGAGCAAGCTGTGTAAGAGGACAATTTTTGTTGTAAATGGCTTACTATATAGGCATCAGGCCACGAACATAACTGAGAACTCACCGTATCTGCCCCGGAGACTCAGATTTTCAGACTTAACCCCTTAAGGTCCACGTGGCGTTATATGACTGTCACGCAGTTTTTGCCTGTGATGGTCATAGAATATAACACATCACGCTCCTCCGGGAACACTGTAAGTAAAAACAGGGTCTGTAATTGACCTCTCCAAGACTGGAGTGTTGTCTCTCAGACCCCCAACATGGAGCACCGGTGAGTGTAACGTATACCGGCACGTCGGAAAGGAGCAAAGCGGTCCTTAACCCTTTCAGTGCCCGAGGGGTACACAACGCATTTCTCTCCAATGCGTTGCGTACCTCTCTGGCACTCAGTGGGTCAAGGGAAGGTAACTTCCATGGACCGCTGGTCCTTAATGGGTTAATTATTGGTCTCCAGGGACAGAGGCTGATTCTCCGATTTACTGAGTTCCCCGGTTACCCCTCCCACTCCCAGCCCAGTTCTGCCTACTCCCATGCCTGTTCCACCTTCTTCCCTGCTCATTTCAAGCGGAACTACCACCTGACAAAATCTTTAGCTTAAATAAGTCCCCATCTGGCGACTAGCTGCTTAGTAGCTCTAGTCGCCAGAATAATTACCTTATTTAATAGATTTATGCTCTCTTCTATGGCTGACAGTTGCAAGGAGCGCGGACATCTTGCCATTGTGACGTCCGCGCACCTGCGCTGTCAGTCCCAGTCGGGTCTAGGAAGCGTTGCTAGAAGCCATTTGGCTCCAGCTGGGACTGACAGCACAGACATGCGGACGTCACAATGGCAAGATGTCCGCACTCTGTGTTACTGTCAGCCATAGAAGAGAGCAGAAATCTATTAAATAAAGTAATTATTCTGGCGACTAGCGCTACTAAGCAGCTAGTCGTCAGATGGGGACTTAGTTAAGCTAAACATTTTGTCGGGTGGTAATTCCACTTTAAGGGCAAATCCCACCTTTCCACCTATTAATCCCACCCACATTGAAGAAGCCCTACCAAAATGACACAAATCACTTCATTAAAGTGTTAGTAATGTCTAAAAAAAACTTTTTTGCATTTAGAAGAGCTTAAAAAGCTGATCTGCATACCAAAAAATGTATCTCTCAAACCGCTATGGTTTAAGAGATACGGGCGTTTAAAGTTTGATTTCTCCTACTGACAGCTGTAAAGCTGTCAGCAGGAGATCCGTGTCGGTCGACACGGAGGCGCTTGAGAAGTGCCGAGATGAAGGGATTCCGTGTAAGTAACGAGATCCCGGCACTTCTCAAGCGCCTCCGTGTCGACTGACACAGATCTCCTGCTGACAGCTTTACAGCTGTCAGTAGGAGAAATCAAACTTTAAACGCCCGTATCTCTTAAACCATAGCAGTTTGAGAGGCACTTTTTTGCATTTAGATCAGCTTTTTAAGCTCTTCTAAATGCAAAAAAGTTTTTTTTTTAGACATTACTAACACTTTAAGACACTCCCATTGACTTTCCTTCTTTATACTCCTTGAAGCTTTCCCAAATGTATATGAATGTACCTGACCAAGCTATGAAAAAACAGAACTAATGACGTCCAATGAAGAGGCACTTATTAATATTCATATAATTTATATCAATTAAGACCTGGAGGCTTATACATAAGGCTTATACACTTGCTAAAATACCGGGATATTCAATGATGCAACATCTGTGCCTGAGAAGACAGACAGCGGTCCAGGTGCCAGATATTACTACTGAGGACAAGTGGGATTCAAGAGTAAGTGCAGAAAAGATCCAACATAGATTCGGTGCTACATACGTATATATCCACCCACTTTGGGGCAAGCAATGGCAGAGCACAGCTAGAGCCTGTTTCCAAATGATGGGAGTTAGAGTCATCAACAGCTGAAGGTTTTTTAGCTTCCATTGGCTGTGGAAACTTCTTATTAAATGCATTACATAAGGGGTATGGCTTGGGTGATGTCATCTTATGGACTCTGATCCCTGGTGTAAACTGATCTGTCCCCCACCCTACTTTTGTCATCAGTTTCCAGAGACAATTGCTGAATCACGAGGTCTAGGTAGGAGTAGCGTGACACTCTATGGGAGAGATCAGCTAGGGAGTTGTCATTGTGTCCTCCCCGGTACAGACCTAAATCTGCACTGTGACAACCAACTCTTGTCACGTCTTGAACAATATTAGGTGTAATTAGCTAGATAAGTCTAATGAAAAGAACGCAATCCAGGGGTGACTGCCAGCCAGTTTGATGACCTGGCAGCTTTTTTTTTTATTAAAGGGATAGTAATACTTCATTTTAACTTTATTTTATTTTGTAGGCATTAAAAAAACATGAAGAATGATATAAGTCTTATTTCTCAAACCTTTATGGTTTAAGAGATATTCACAAGCAAAGTGTCCCCCTTCAGCCCCTTTTACTGATGTAACACTTCTCAGCCAGATCAGAAGGGAGGTGCCCAGGTAGACTGCAGAGAGGGACAATCTTCAATTAAGATAAGGGAAAAACCTGAAAAACTTGTCAAGGGGGGAAGGGCTTCATTCTTTTCATACAAAGAAGATTGTCCCCTGCTGTTATCTGTCTGGTCTATGGACTGCATTCCACATCTGAGAAGAGATGGCTTACACTAGGTAAAAGGGACGGAAGGGGGGAACTTTGCTTGTGAATATCTCATAAACCATAAAGGTTTGAGAGATAAGACTTATATCATTCTTCATGTTTTTTTAATGCCTACAAAATAAAATAAAGTTAAAACGAAGTATTACTATCCCTTTAAAAGAGTGATGACTGCAGGAATACAAATGGGAGAAGTATGGCACCATATTAAATGGATATTAATGGATAATTTTAACTAAGTTTAATATTGTAGGTATTAAAAAAATAAAGAAATTGAGGCCAGTCCGATCTCTCAAACATGTATAGTTTGAGAGATACACGATTATAAACTTCCCCCCTCTCTCCCCTTTCACAGACATCAGGCTCTAGCTTACAGCATGAGATCCTGGTCCCGGGACCGGCCAGCGCCTCTTCAACAGAGCCGAAATAGCGCTAGCTAAAAAAGAAATACTTCATTGGAACGGTCTACAAAGTGTGCTTGCAAACCAGGTACACTTTGTAGAACGCTCCATTGAAGTATATGTTTTTAGATGGTAATATTTCCGCTCTGCTGAAGAGCTGCCGGCCACTCCCGGAACCAGGATCTCCTGCTGTAAACTAGAGCCTGACGTCTGTGAAAGGAAAGGGAGGGGTGAACTTTGAAATCGTATATCTCTCAAACTATACATGTTTGAGAGATTGGACTGGCCTCAATTACTTTATTTTTTTAATATCTACAGTATTAAATTTAGTTAAAATTATCCATTACTATCCCTTTAAAGGAAGAAAATAAATCAGATGTGTGTTTTTATTTTTTGCCCTTTCAAATAAAAATATATGGGGGGAAAAAAAATCAAGCTTCCTGCGTTGCTATGGCAATGGGGAAAGACTTTGCTCTCATTTCCTCCTGCTCTGCTCAAATCCCACCCAGCCCTCTTAGCTCAGGCTGTTCCTTCAAACTCCCTTTTAGTGGGTTTAACCTTTTGATTATCAGTGGGGGTGTAAATTAAGAAAAAAGCAGATGGAAGAGCATAACCAACTGAAGAAATTCAGATAATGGTGAAAATATATAAAAAACGAACAGCAGATTTTTAGAGTTCTTGAGCTCATTTAGTAGTGTTAGACTCACCCGTGCTGAAGTATTTTTTTTTTTTAACTAGTTGACACTGCCCCTTTAAATAGGATGTTACCTTAACCCCTTAAGTGGACACCAACACCAAAATATAAAGGTGTCCCTGTGACCTGTTTTTCAAGAACTGAAGCAACCTCCTAGTGTTCTAGTGCCAGATGACTGTTCCAGTGGGGGTTCATCTCCTGAGGAAAGCAGTGACTGTGGGGTGTATGTAGAGGTACAAAACACGGTCCCACCCCAAGCAATAAGAGGTTAATGTGTTTATTACAAGCCTTCTGTGCATAGCCTTCCTTGTGTTGTAGTTTCAGAGACACACAGCTATAGCAATAATTGCTGACCTTGCAGCCTGCAGAACACAAGGCTTGGCATGAGCTGGGCATGAAGGTGACGTAGTTTGTTGACGTTAACCCCCGCAGCTGTAGAGCACGAGCTGGGCATGTAGTTGTGACGTAGCTTGTTGACACTAATCGTGAATCCTAATAAGTTAAAGCATCCTAGTCAGGATGAGATTGAGTGGATTAATAGCAGGGTGTTGTGGGGGCTTTTCAAGATCTCTTCTGGAATGCATGGCTGCCATGTCCAGCTGTGTGTGCACTTTCAAGGGGAATTTATGGGAGGTGGTCTGGACCATCAGGGGCTCTCCCATACATGCTGAGACCATCTGAAGCTAAGTATATCTATTAATAAAATCTGAAATTTGCTGTAATACTGTGTGTCTCTGTTTATTTACTTTGGAATCTAAAAGAATCCTCAAAACACGGGATTCCAGTGGAGGTCTCCATCTAGTACATTGCGCGACCCCCAGAATGCTTCTGGAGGCTCCATGATGATCCTTCACTTGTTGCATCAAGGTAATAGGACACCTTTATGTATGCTAGTGTCCCTTTAAGGAACAGAGGAGTGAGCAACTCATCATGACGCGATCTCACACAACCCTCTCTTTCACTTCAGCCCCTTCTCCATACTTGATTTAAATGAACAGTAACATCTCCTAAAAATAAAACCTCATTTACCTTAATCTGGGCAGAAAACCCGAATAACCACCATAAGTCAATTCTGTGTAGACTGGTTCTCCAAAATGAACCTTTATTTATTTCTGGGAAAAGTGAAAATATCCTGGTACTGCAAAGATCATTAGCATATGAAACAACATTGAAACCTTCATTTGCATATGATACATCACTGAAAATAATTAATTAGCATACAAAATCTAATTGATGAGCTTATTTAGCATATGCAAATGTCACTGATACCACATGGGTACTGTACTTAGCATGTATTCATACTAACATAGTAGATAAGGCTGAAAAAAGACATGCGTCCATCAAGTCCAGCCCATGCCAATAACACCCCTGTTGATCCAGAGGAAGGCAACAAAAAAGCCCTCTGGAGCAATTTCCAGTGTAGGGGGGGGGGGGGGGGGGGGGTGTGTGTGTGTGTGTGTGTGTGTGTGTGTGTGTGTGTGTGTGTGTGTGTGTGTGTGTGTGTGTGTGTGTGTGTGTGTGTGAAATAGTTCCCCCGGCTCAATATCTAATTTGAAGCCATCTGTCATAACTGTCAATATTGTTCTGTGCCTTACCGCCCTTACTGTAAAGAATCCCTGCCTGTGTTTTAGTCGAAAGCGCCTTTTCTCAAGTCTTAATGGATGACCTCTTGTTCTTAGCTCAGCTCTTTGCATAAATAATTCATTGGATAGTTCTTTGTATTGACCTTGAATGTATTTGTAAATGGTAATCATATCACCCCTTAGACGTCTCTTTTCTTATGTAAACAAATATATATTCGCATATGAAAGAAATCTGAATATCTCCTGAACTGTACATTTGCTGTTTTTTTGGTTAACATGACATATAGACAGTTTTTAATGTAGTTTTCAAATGTGCAAACTTGAATTAAGGTGAAAGTTACTCTTTAACCCCTGCCCTATTCTTATGATAGTTTCAGATTCTTGGAAGTCAGAGTGTATACAGGTGAAGGAGTGTGCGCTCTGTCACTGCTGGCTCTCTGCAGAGTGATATTATTGATACACAGTTGCCAGGTGATGTCCCTACCTCGCACTTTACCTGCAACGATCGCGTCCCCAGTGGAACCAGGATCTGTAAACAACCAGAGGCCGTGAGAGGCGTGCCGGGTAATACAGGCTCCCTGAGCTCAGGCACGTCCAGAGGGACTCCCTCCCCCCCTCACCCCAGCATGTGGCACAGTTATAAGATAAACATGCAGAGACGTTTAACCCTTATAATTCCAGGAGGAGCTAACGCATTGCTTTACAGAACATTGGACACCCCCTGCAAATGTGGTTAAAAGATCATGAATGTCCAAATATTATTCTGTCTCATCCTACTGATCCTGACTCCCCCCCTCATTCCTCGCCTGTTCCAAAAGCATTCCCCAATGCATTCCTTGCATTTATCCCCACTTCATCCCTTGCATCCATTCCTCCACCCCTCACCCCTCTGCCTATCTCTCTCCTCTGTCCCCATTCACCCCACCTCTGTGTCCTCAGTCATACACTATTTTATTCTCCTTCCCCCCCCAACCCCGATTCTCTTTCTTCTACCCCATTCCCTTCCTCTCCCCTCCCCCATCCACTGTCTATCTCCTCCCGTATCCACTGCCTCTCTCCTCATTTATCCACTGCTTCTCTCTTCTTCACGCCATTCCCTGCTTCTCTTTCTTCTACCCCATTCCCTTCCTCTCTCCCACCATCCACTGCCTCTCTCCTGATTCATCCACTACTTCTCTCTTCTCCCCCCCATTCCCTGCTTCTCTTTCTTCTACACCATTCCCTTCCTCTCCCCTCCCCCATTCACTGCCAATCTCCTCCCTTGTCCAACATCTCACTCTCTCTCTCTGCAGTCATCCACTACTTCTCACCCCCCTCATACCCCACTTCTCTTTCTGCTACCCCATTCCCTTCCTCTCTCCTCCCTCATTCACTGCCAATATCCTCCCTCGTCCACCATCTCGCTCTCTCTCCGCAATCATCCACTACTTCTCCCCCCCATTCCCCTCTTCTCTTTCTTCTACCCCATTCCCTTCCTCTTCCCTCCCCCATTCACTGCCAATCTCCTCCCGCATCCACTGACTCTCTCCTCATTCATCCACTACTTCTTTCTTCTTCCCCCCATTCCCTGCTTCTCTTTCTACCCCATTCCCTTCCTTTCCCCTCCCCCATTCACTGCCAATCTCGTCCCTCATCCACCATCTCTCTCTCCGCAATCATCCACTACTTCTCTCTCCCCCCATTCCCCTCTTCTCTTTCTTCTACCCCATTCCCTTCCGCTCTCCTCCCCCATTTACTGCCAATCTCCTCCCCCATCCACTGACTCTCTCCTCATTCATCCACTGCTTCTCTCCCCCTTTATCCCTGGCTTTTTTTTCTTCTACTCCTCCATTCCCTGCCTCTCTTTCTCCCCCCCATCCACTGCCTCTCTGTCCTCTTCCCTTCATCCATTGCCTCTCTCACCTCTAATCTTCATCCACTGCTTCTCATATCCCCCCATTCTCTGCCTCCCTCTCTCCTGTGTCCCCCCTCCAGTCCACCCCCTGCTTCATTTAGTGCCTCCTTTACTTATCTCCTAACTCCCTGCCCCTCATCTCCTTCCATCCTTTGCCTCCATTCTCTTCATCATCTGTTTTTTAGCTACTCATTCCCTGCTTCTCTGCAGAAACATGTGCTATTGTGTAATGACATGAATAGTGTGATTACACACACAGAGCCATGTACCAACCTGCGGAATGACGAAGTAAAGTGTAGCGTTATGTATAATCCTGCACACTTGCCAGTATTACAAAAGCATTTCTATGGACACATTTCCCCTGGGGAATCACATTACAGAGCTTACTGAGTAGCCCAACATGAAGGAAAACCTTTTTACACCAGTTTTAAAACAGCACTTTTACAAAAGCATACCTCCCATGTGTCCCTCTTTAGGAGATATTGGTGGTCCTTACCTCCCAAGTGTCCCTCTTTAGGAGATGTTAGGGGTACATACCTCCCATGTGTCCCTCTTTAGGAGATATTAGGGGTACATACCTCCCATGTGTCCCTCTTTAGGAGATATTAGGGGTCCATACCTCCCATGTGTCCCTCTTTAGGAGATGTTAGGGGTACATACCTCCCATGTGTCCCTCTTTAGGAGATATTAGGGGTACATACCTCCCATGTGTCCCTCTTTAGGAGATATTAGGGGTCCTTACCTCCCAAGTGTTCCTCTTTAGGAGATATTGGTGGTCCTTACCTCCCAAGTGTCCCTCTTTAGGAGATATTAGGGGTATTTACCTCTCAAGTGTCCCTCTTTAGGAGATATTAGGGGTCCATACCTCCCAAGTGTCCCTCTTTAGGAGATATTAGGAGTCCATACCTCCCACATGTCCCTCTTTAGGAGATATTATGGGTACATACCTCCCAAGTGTCTCTCTTTAGGAGAAATTAGGGGTCCTTACCTCCCAAGTGTCCCTCTTTAGGAGATATTAGGGGTCCCTACCTCCCACATGTCCCTCTTTAGGAGATATTAGGGCTCCATACCTCCCAATTGTCCCTCTTTAGGAGATATTACAGGTCTATACCTCCCAAGTGTCCCTCTGTAGGAGGGACAGTCCCTCTTTGAGACTCAAATTCCTCTGTCCCTCTTTCTCACCCTGGTGTCCCTATTTTTAGGAGAGCAGACTGCATGGTGTGTATATACGTGTATCACATTGCTCCACAGCAATAAAACTCACATTAATCTTTGTATAAACTTCAGTGGAAGTGTTTATAAATAAAATGCTTTGCTCTTGTTCTAAATCATTTAAAGCAGAACTTTCAGTTACTAATAAGTTGCCTTTGAATTATTAAACATATGGTGACTAGCATCCTTATACATGTCTTACCACTGGAAAGTGCTGCTCCCTAAAGAAATCTTTCATCCTAGGAGACCAGAATTCAGGTATCAGCGTAGACATCTCGTCTGCACGCCTGCGCTGTTAGTTCCGGTCTCCTGTAAGAAGCATTGCAGACTACCATATGGTAACCAAAAGGACTGCATTTTACTTGCATTTTACATAGGTAATAGATGCATTATGATGCTATCCGCTATATATCCTATATAATAATCTGCTAATGTATGTTTGTCAGAAGCCGTCATGTGCAGTACAGACGGCTGTGCGCGCTTCAGTCATGCGTAGTACAGACTGGCTGCACCACGCCAGATAACGGAGCGGGGCGCTCCAAATTCAATGCACAGAGAGGACTACGGTCTAAATTCAGTGCCCCCCACTCTGTTATCAGCTGTGGCTCGGCCAGTCTCTACTGTGCATGACTGCACCACGGCCGTTGCTGCCTGGCATTGTTGCCCGTGTATACGGGCTGTTCAACTAGTATTTAAAGGGATAGTAATACTTAAAATGTAAGAAAAATATGTTGTAGGGTTTATCCCCCTGAGTAAAACAAGGGTACTCCCACTGCTGAAAGGTGTTTCATTCAAAAGTTATTAATTTTCAAAGTTGAATTTTTTAGGTGCAATATCACAGTGGCCTGAAATTGTACAGTGGCGCTGTTGCTACACAATCCTATGGACAGCTCTGGTTCCGGGACCATAAATCTCCATAGGATGGTGTAGCAACAGCGCCACTGTACAATTTCAGGCCACTGTGATATTGCACCTAAAAAATTCAATTTTGAAAATTAATAACTTTTGAATGAAAACATCTTTCAGCAGTGGGAGTACCCTTGTTTTACTCAGGGGCATAAACCCTACAACATATTTTTTTTTACATTTTAAGTATTACTATCCCTTTAATAATTCAAGGGACACTTATTAGTAACTGAAACTTCCGCTTTAATTCGGTCACATAAAGAGCTGTCAACAGGTCGTGAAGTAACCTAACAATTCTCGGTAATGCCCCGCTTGCTAGTCGCCATACCTGGGAATGTTTGAGATCTGACAGGGAGACTCCATTTTTTAAATTTAATTACCGGGTCACCTGGGGGCAGAGACTGATTCACAAGACTCAGTGAGTTCCTTTGTAACTCCGCCCATTCCACTTGATGGTTCCGTTCACTCTCCGCCCTGTTTTTCCCACAAGCCACACATTTTAAAGTGGAGCTTTCATTAAAATTAAAGTGCCACCCAAGTCATTATTCAAATATTGATTCGCAATATCAATACTTGTATTATCCTGAATAAGTCTGGTATTGTTGAGAAATCCAACTTGTTCGGCAGGCGTCAGCGGGCATCAGCACAGACATCTTGCCGAAAAGGCATCTATGCACCTACGCTGTCCATTCCGGTCTACTCTAGGATTGGTAAGGGGAGTTGCATTGTACCTTGAGGTAGAGGAAGTGATTGACTGGCACAGGTGCACAGATGTATGTACAGCATGAATCCTGCCAGTGAATCTCAGAACAAGTTGGATTTCTCAATAATGGCGGACTTATTCAGGATAATAAAAGTATTTATATGAGTATTGCTATGTGAATAACAATTTGGGGCACTTTAAATTTAAAGAAAGTTCTGCTTTAAGGGCAAAACCCTCCTCCCAATCCCACCCCTTCTAATCAAGCCCCACCCACTTTATGATACAAATCATATACTTTGAACACTCCCATCCCAGATCTTAGTGGACCGTTGAAGACTTGAGACAAGGACATTCACAGTTATTCCATTTACTCCCCTAGAAACACCCCCTGAAACAAAAGTGCCTCTTTTTGGCAATTTGAAACGTTGAGAGGTATGCAAAAGATTAGACGTTCCTCCAGTGTCCCTCTTTTAGACCCAAATCCCTCTGTCCCTCTTTCCCACCCTGATGTCGCCTATTTAGAAGATCAGACTGTGTGGTGTGCATATAAGTGTATCACCCTGGTGTCCCTGTGTTTAGGAGATCAGACTGTGTGGTGTGTGTATAAGTGTATCACCCTGGTGTCCCTGTGTTTAGGAGATCAGTCTGTGTGGTGTGTATAGAAGTGTATCACCCTGGTGTCCATGTGTTTAGGAGATCAGACTGTGTGGTGTGTGTATATAAGTGTATCACCCTGGTGTCCCTGTGTTTAGGAGATCAGACTGTGTGGTGTGTATATAAGTGTATCACCCTGGTGTCCCTGTGTTTAGGAGATCAGACTGTGTGATGTGTATATAAGTGTATCACCCTGGTGTCCCTGTGTTTAGGAGATCAGACTGTGTGGTGTGTATAGAAGTGTATCACCCTGGTGTCCCTGTGTTTAGGAGATCAGACTGTGTGGTGTGTATATAAGTGTATCACCCTGGTGTCCCTGTGTTTAGGAGATCAGACTGTGTGATGTGTATATAAGTGTATCACCCTGGTGTCCCTGTGTTTAGGAGATCAGTCTGTGTGGTGTGTATATAAGTGTATCACCCTGGTGTCCCTGTGTTTAGGAGATCAGACTGTGTGGTGTGTGTATATAAGTGTATCACCCTGGTGTCCCTGTGTTTAGGAGATCAGACTGTGTGGTATGTATATAAGTGTATCACCCTGGTGTCCCTGTGTTTAGGAGATCAGACTGTGTGGTGTGTGTATATAAGTGTATCACCCTGGTGTCCCTGTGTTTAGGAGATCAGACTGTGTGGTATGTATATAAGTGTATCACCCTGGTGTCCCTGTGTTTAGGAGATCAGACTGTGTGGTGTGTATAGAAGTGTATCACCCTGGTGTCCCTGTGTTTAGGAGATCAGACTGTGTGGTATGTATATAAGTGTATCACCCTGGTGTCCCTGTGTTTAGGAGATCAGACTGTGTGGTGTGTATATAAGTGTATCACCCTGGTGTCCCTGTGTTTAGGAGATCAGACTGTGTGGTGTATATATAAGTTTTTGGAATTTGTTTTAAAGTGTTTTAACCCCTTAATGACCGGGCGCGTTGCGGTCACTAAAGGACCACGAAGCATTTTTTTTAAAAATTCAGATTCCTGACTCCCCGAACGGCGTGCAGCCGCTGGGGGGGGGGCCCGGAATTCCATGATGGTCATAGTACGCCATGGGTCGTTATCTCAGATCTACCCATGATGTACTATGACTGTTAAGGGGTTAATAAAGCTGTGGCCTGTGAATTTTACTTGAACATTACCCCATTCCCAGGACATGTTACCCTCTGTCCCTGGACACCCAGTAATTAAGGCAGGTCCTGAAAGGTCTCAGGAATGGGAACTGTAGTCTGGTAGTAGCTGGGTGGCCTCGCGTTGCCATCACTGCTCTACGTAACGCACTCTCTATTTTGTGTTCTTTTCAGAGCCAAATAAATAACCTGTAACGCACAGCAACATAATACTCTGTAGAGCAAAATAATAACCTGAAAATCAGCGTGCAAAGCAATGCATGTAATAACATGTAATTCTGTAATAGCCTGCAGTGCTATGCAATCCAATCGTCTGTAATGCAGCGCATCGCAATAACCTGCAACACAGAACAATGAAATAACTTGCAATGGAGAGCCTTGCAAAAACCCACAGAGCTCTGTTATATCTCGCAATGCAGAATCATGTAATAACCAGTGAGCAAGGTGATAATCTGAAGATCGGTGTGCAGAGCAATGATACAACCTGTAATGTAGAGCAATGCGATAATTTACTAATAAAACCTGAAGAGTAGAGCAATGTAACAACCTGCAACACAGAGCTAAATAGTTTACTAATAAAACATGTAGATGAATCCATAGAGAAATGTAACAACCTGTAGTATTTTTAATAGCCTACAGTGCAGAGCAATGCAATAACCTACAGAGCAATATAACAATCTGTAATGCCTGACAATGTAAAGATCCGCAGTGCGGAGCAATGTAATAACCTACAATTCACAGCAATGTAATCAGAGGAGTAATTAGAAGCCACCAAGTCCTGGTGCAGAAATTGCCATACCCCCCCCCCCGACCACATTGCCCTCCCATTGCCCCCAATCTCCACACACTGCCTCCTTCTCCACATTGCATAGTAATGCAATACTGCAATGGATACAGGGCTGATGCAAGGATTTTTTTGCCACCCTAGGTAAAACCTAATTTTGCCGCCCATTTGGCTCCACCCCTTGTGTCCCACCCTTTTATACCCCGCCTACTTATAACCCACCTCTTTTCATGATTGTTACCTGTTTTCTTGATTGTCCTCTCTCTGCCCCCTGGGCCAGTCTGTCCCTGGTCTGGAGATGTCTGTAAGAGATGCCCCCCAAACAGCTCCAATTTGCCACACCAGCTCCACTTTGCCCCCACCAGCGTCACTTTGCGCCATCAGCTCCAACTTGCCCCCACCAGCTCCTCTTTGCCCCACCAGCTCCACTTTGCCCCCTATCAGCTCCAACTTGCCCCCTATCAACTCCAACTTGCCCCCTATCAGCTCCACTTTGGACCACCAGCTCCACTTTGCCCCACCAGCTCCACTTTGCCCCCATCAGCTCCAACTTGCCCCCACCACGCCACTTTGCCCCAACAGCTTCACTTTGCCCCCTATCAGCTCCACCTTTCCCCTACCAGCTCCAACTTGCCCCACCAGCTTCACTTTGCCCCCTCAGCTCCAGCTTGCCCCCATCAGCTCCACTTTGCCCCCCATCAGCTCCAACTTGCCCCCATCACATACCTATAGCTGCTGGAGCTCCCGCGTGGTCTTCTCTTCAGTAATGCAGAGCGCACCAGGAGATCATGACTCCCAGCGCGCTCTGCATTACTAAAGAGCCTACCACGATGAGGGAGAACTGCATGCCCGCTCCCCCAGTACATGTGCGCCCTAGGCTGGCGCCTACCTCGCCTATAGGTGGCGCCGGCCCTGAATGGATAGCCTTGTGATACTACAGTGCAGATCAATGAAATAACATACAGAGCAATATAACAACCTGTAATGTATAACAATGTAAAGATCTGTAGTGCAGAGAGATGGAATAACCTACAATTCATAGCAATGTAATACTACAATGCAGAGCAATGTATACATCTCCAAGTAGAGAGATGTAATACTACAATGCAGTGCAATAACCTACAGAGCAATATAACAACCTGTAATAAATAGGAATGTAAAGATCTACAGTGCAGAGCAATGGGATAACCTACAATTCACAGCAATGTAATACTCCAATGCACAGCAATGTATACATCTCCAAGCAGAGCAATGTAATACTACAATGCAGAGCAAGACAATAAACTGCAATGCATAGTAATACAATAACATTATATGGATAGCAATATAATACTGCAATGCAGACCAATGAAATAACCTACAGAGCAATATAACAACCTGTAATGAATAGGAATGTAAAGATCTACAGTGCAGAGCAATGGCATAACCTACAATTCACAGCAATGTAATACTGCAATGCACAGCAATGTATACATCTCCAATGTAATACTACAATGCAGAGCAAGGCAATACACTACAATGCATAGTAATGCAATAACCTGTAATAGATGGCAATGTAATAACCTACAGAGCAATGTAGAGCAATTGTGCAATATCAGAATGTCGCCCTTATCATGCAGGCAACATTTTGATTGTCGCCAACTAGAGGGCGATATATCAAAGGGATACCCCTGCAATGCGTAACAATGTAAAAAAATCGAAATACTTATCAATATAATACCTAAAGCAGAGCAATGTAAAAATTACATTGAAATACTAACCAGTTTAACCCTCTGCCACGCAACATAACAGAGTTATATAATATTTTAAATTAGATCATGTGCTCCTTTCACCAAAACAAAGAATGGCTTCATTTTACTTGTACTCAATTCATGTCTCTCTCTGAACCATGAAGCTGTTTACAAGCACAGCCAGTTTTATCGCCTTTCCACCTGCTAGGCAAGCCCTGCCCGATGGAGAAAAACAGGTTTACTCTAATCCACAACTTGACCTTTCCTATTACAGAACTGTACCTTTTACAACTTGTTTTGCACAAGTTACTAAGGGCTGCACGCACTAAACAAAACAGGACCAATCCACGGGCGAACCACCTGAACTATGGGGTGCAGCGGTTTCCTCTAAGCTGAGAAACAGTATGCAACCCAGCACGTAACGAGTTAACCCCTTGAGTGCCAGAGAGGTATGCAACGCATTGCAGATTATTGCAACTAAAAAAATTCAAGTTTGAGCTGCGATAACTTTTGAATAAAACACATTGTTGTAGGGTGTATCCCCCTGAGTTAATGCCTACAATATTAAATAAACTTAAACATTACTATCCCTTTAAGATTTTCAACCCAGATTAAAGGGATTATAATACTTAAAAAGTGAAAAAATGTATATGTTGTATTGTTTATCCCCCTGAAAAAACAAGGGTACTCCCACTGCTGAAAGGTATTTTATTCAAGCATTATTACAGTTTAAACTTGAATTTTTTTAAGTGCAATATCACAGTGGCCTGAAATTTTAAAGTGGTGCTTGTTGCCACACCATCCTATGGACAGCTGTGGTCAGTTGACCATAAACCTCCATAGGATGGTGTAGCAACAGCGCCACTGTACAATTTCTGTCCATTTGCACCTAACAAATCAAATTTGACCTGTAATAACATTTGAATGAAACACCTTTCAGCGGTGGGAGTTCCCTTGTTTTTTCAGGGGGATAAAAAATACAATATATACATTTTTTTCACATTTTAAGTATTACAATCCCTTTAATCTGGGTTGAAGATCTTGAAAGGATAGTAATGTTTAAATTTAAGTTTATTTAATATTGTAGGCATTAAAAAATAAGTACAATGATGTAAGTGTTATCTCTCAAACCTATATGGCAGTGTTTCTCAACTCCTGTCCTCAGGACCCGTTAACAGGACAGGATTTGATGATTTCCTTGTTAGAGCACAGGTGAGTTAATGTCAGTGTGAATGAGCCTCTGATCACCACACCTGTGTTCTAACAGAGAAATCCCTAAGTCCTGGCCTGTTAGTGGGTCCTGAGGGCACGGGTTGAGAAACACTGCTATATGGTTTGAGAGATATAACTTGCTAACGTTCCCCCCTCTAGGCTATTTCAGACAAGTCTGCCATCTAGCTGCCAGCAGGAGATTCCAGTCTTGGGAGCAGCCAACGGCTCTTCAGCAGAGCTGAAATCGCGCTGTTTAGAAATAAATACTTAATTGGAACGGTCTACAAAGTGTGTTTGCAAACAAGGCACACTTTGTAGACCATTCCAATGAAGTATTTATTTCTAAATATTGCGATTTCGGCTCTGCTGAAGAGCCGCCGTCCGGTCAAATGAATGGAATCTGTTGCTGTCCCATAAAGCACTGAAACAGCCTGGAGGAGGGAACTTTCAGGCGTTATATCTCTCAAACCATAAAGGTTTGAGAGATAAGACTTGAATCGTTGTTCTTATTTTTTTAATGCCTACAATATTAAATAAACTTAAATTCAAACATTACTGTCTTTTTAAAGGGATAGTAATACTTAAAATGTAAAAAAAAATATGTTGTAGGGTTTATCCCCCTGAGTAAAACAAGAGTACTCCCACTGCTGAAAGGTGTTTCATTCAAAAGTTATTAATTTTCAAAGTTGAATTTTTTAGGTGCAATATCACAGTGGCCTGAAATTATACAGTGCCACTGTTGCTACATGATCCTATGGACAGCTCTGGTCTCGGGACCATAAATCTCCATAGAATGGTGTAGCAACAGCGCCACTTTACAATTTCAGGCCACTGTGATATTGCACCTAAAAAATTCAACTTTGAAAATTAATAACTTTTGAATGAAACAGCTTTCAGCAGTGGGAGTACTCTTGTTTTACTTAGGGGGATAAACACTACAACATATTTTTTTTTACATTTTTTACATTTTAAGCATTACTATCCCTTTAACCCCTTAACGACAGATGACTTACCAGGTACGTCCCGCAGAAACTGTCACTTAGTGACAGAGGACGTACCTGGTAAGTCACGGAAGTCCGCGTCTCCGTGCGGCTGCACGCCACTCGGAGACTCAGGACTTCTTTGAAAAAAAGAAAAAAAATGTTCGGCGGGCGTTAACGTGACAGCCGCGTACGAACGCGGCTGTCACTAAGGGGTTAATGGCCATGCCACTATGTATCGATTCTGCAGGATTGGATCCTAAAAATGAACTTTAATTAGTCCTTGATATTATGCATATTGAGGTGGATGTGATTGTTTTTTACATGAATCCAGGAGCTGTATATTCAAAAGAAAAGTGGCGTTATTCTTATCATGAGTTGCTGGTTACATTTAACCCTTTTGCTGTTAAAGGGGATCTCTCACCTAACTACACGTAATGCTCATTAGTTAGAGCATTTATCTAGAACACTGAAAATAGAGTTCATTATATTTAAAAAGCAGTTACATGCGCAAGAATTAAACTTTAAAAAGTGTCCGGCAGCCTACTTCCAGCTTGCCTAACTTTGCCGACCAGAGACAGCTCCCGTCCCACTACCCATCATCCTCCGATGAAGGAGGCTGTCTGTCACTAAAGTGGAGCGATCGCATTGGCTAGAGATCGATCTCTGCCAATGCGATCGCTCCACTTTAGTGACAGACAGCCTCCGTCATGGGAGGATGATGGGTAGTGGGACGGAGCTGTCTCTGGTCGGCAAAGTTAGGCAAGCCGGAAGTAGGCTGCCGGACACTTTTTAAAGTTTAATTCTTGCGCATGTAACTGCTTTTTAAATATAATGAACTCTATTTTCAGTGTTCTAGATAAATGCTCTAACTAATGAGCATTACGTGTAGTTAGGTGAGAGATCCCCTTTAATAGATGTGTTTATTTGCTCAGTAAAAGTCAAAGGTGTTTTTTTTTTTTTTTCTATTTCTATTACTAGTTAGACTTCCCTGACCCAAACGTCACTTGGCAATAGCCAATGGTGCCCGCACATTTTTGCAGGTGGATATGTTTAGTGGACACTTATGATTGTGTGTCTCTGTTATCTTTTGTTTGCTAAGTTGTCAATGTAGGATTAGCGTGACTGATGAAGGGTGACGCAGTTTAACATAACTAAGTCAAAACGATTGGAGGAGAGAAAGTAACACCTGCACTGACTAGTTAGACTAGACACCTGTGAATCTGCAATATATATTATTATCTATATATATATAATGTGCTAGCCTGCGAAGCTTCCTGTGCGCGTAACCGCACATGCACAGTCATATGCTGTAGAGACTGGCTGAACACACTGATCCGGAATGGGAAGCTCCGGAAGGCTCCCCGCTTGTCTCTGCTCCTGGTTCCGGGGCAGCAGCTGAGGCTGCTGGGCGGCACTTTAGCTCGTGAATACGGGCTTTCATACTAGTATATATATATATATATATATATATATATATATATATATATACATATATATATACATACTAGTGTAAAAGCCTGTGTACACGGGCCAAGATCCGAGTAATGTTAACCCTTTGAGTGCCAGAGGGGTACGTAACGCATTGCTTTGCAAAATACAAGCATGCATATAGCTATGATATTAAGGATTTGGGGCTTAAAGTAAGTTCGATGATAGTTCCGCTATAATATTCCATTTGGTTGCCCAATCTGACATTTTATGTAAATCCCTCTGTAGAGAACAAGTATCCTGTTCTGAATTAATTTCCCTGCATAATTTAGTGTCATCTGCAAATATTGATATTTTGTTTTCTGTATCTATTTCCAGGTCATTTATATACATGTTAAAAATCAGTGGACCAAGTAGTAGGGTGACCACACGTCCCGGAATGCCTGGGACTGTCCCTTATTTGAGGTCTGTGTCCCGCGTCCCAGGTCACCCCCCACTAGGACAACAAACAGTTCCGGAATGGAGCAACAAAGCCTGCACCCACAGCCTGCCTACACAGTGCAACACGCACCAGTCCAGCCAGCCAATGAAATGTATTTGCTATATGGTCCTCATTGGCTGGCTGAGCCAGCCAATGAGGACCATATAACAAATACATTACATTGGCTGGCTGGACTGGTGCATGCGAGACAGCTGGGATGGATCAGGAATGCTGACGCTGCAAGTGAGTCCCGCGGCTGAGGCTCCTACCGGTGCTGACCATCTTTCTGAGGCTGACACACAGTAAGAGTTCCCGCTGGGAACCTCAGCCACGGGACTCACTAGGGTGACCACATGTCCAGGAATGGCAGATTGGAAATGTGGTCACCCTACCAAGAACTGAACCCTGAGTTACTCTCTCTACCACATACTGTTCCCTATCCTTCAACCAGCTTTCTATCCAATTGCAAAGGTTACCCCCTAGCCCCATTTTCCTTATTTTATACCCCAGCCTCCTGTGTGGCACTGTATCAAATGCCTTTGCAACATCTAGATATACTACATCAACTTACCCTTACCCTTATCTAGTTTGCTGCTTACGTCTTCATTAGTGTTGAGCGAGCACCCCGATGCTCGGGTGCTCTGACCGAGCACCCCCTGAGGCTCGAGTGCTCGGCCGAGCACCCGAGCCCCATTGAAAAGCATGGGGCGACACGAGCATTTCACCAGGCACCCCCTGCTCTGATGAGGGGAGGGTGCCTGGTCAATGCCCCCCTTCATCTCCGCTATGCCCCCTTCATCTCTGAATGCCCCCTTCATCTCCGCAATGTCCCCCTTCATCTCCGCTATGCCCCTCTTCCACAATGTCCCCCTTCATCTCCTCTATGGCATAGAGGAGATGAAGGGGGACATTGTGGAAGAGGGGCATAGCGGAGATGAAGGGGGACATTGTGGAAGAGGGGCATAGCGGAGATGAAGGGGGACATTGTGGAAGAGGGGCATAGAGTCTATGCCCCTCTTCCACAATGTCCCCCTTCATCTCCGCTATGCCCCCTTCATCTCCGCAATGCCCCCGTACCTCCAGTCCCTGGTGGTCCAGCGGAGCGTCTTCTGATCTGTGCCTCTTCCGGCACAGATCCCCGCCACCCGAACATGGCGGGAGAGCACATGGCGGTACTCGACGAGTACCGCCATGTGCCGAGCAGAGCGATGCTCGAGCCGATCCGAGCATCGGCCGAGCACGCTCGCTCAACACTAGTCTTCATAGAAGCTGGAAATTTTAGTCTGGCTATTCCTCATAAAACCACGTTAATTTCTGTTTATAATCTTATTTTTGGTAGTGTAATCCTGAATCCCTTTTTGTCCCTTCTAGCAGTTTTCCCACTACAGAAGTCAAACTCACAGGTCTATAATTCCCAGGTTCTATTTTAGTTCCCTTCTTAAACAGAGGCACTGCACTGGCTTTACACCAATCTTGTGGAACTCAGCCTGTGGTGAGAGAATCTTTAAAGAGTAAAAAGAGAGATCTTGCTTATACTGCACTGACTTCCTGGAGAACCATTGGATGTATATCATCTGGACCCTGTGCTCTGTCAGTCTTAATTTTATTCAGTCTTCCCCTAACCTTTTCTTCTGTTAATCCAATATATGTTAATGGTATGGTTTTATTTGTTACTTGATGAGGCTCTTCTACCATTCCTTGTTCCCATGTATATATTGATGCAACGTGTTTACAACATAAGCCTTTTCCTTATCCTCTCTAATCAACTCACCCATCTCATTTTTGAAAGGTCCAATGCACTTCCGCTAAGTTTTTTGCCATTTATGTATTTGAAAACCGTTTTTTATTAGTCTTGCTGTCCCTTGCAATTCGAGCTTCATTATCTATTTTTGCTAACCTAATTACCTTTTTTGCAGTCTTTGTTGCACTCCCTGCTTCTTAAAGGGATAGTAATACTTTGTTTTATCTTTATTTTATTTTATAGGCATTAAAAAAACATGAAGAATGATATAAGTCTTATCTCTCAAACCTTTATGGTTTGAGAGATATTCATAAGCTAAGTTTCCCCTCCCGCCCCTTTTACCTAGTTTAAGCCATCTCTTCACAGATGTGGAATGCAGTCCATAGACCAGACAGATAACAGCAGGGGATAATCTTCTTCCTATGAGAACAATGAAGGCCCTGCCCCCCTTGACAAGCTTTTCAGGTTTTTCCCTTATCTTAATTGAAGATTATCCCTCTTTGCAATCTACCTGGGCACCTCCCTTCTGATCTGGCTGAGCAGTGTTACATCAGTAAAAGGGGAGGGAGGTGGATACTTTATCATTGAATTACTCTTGAACTACAACTCTGACAGAATTGAAATAACACTCTCCAAAGCCCAAATACTATGATGATTAATTAGAGCTGTTTTTATTATGAAACATTACTATCCCTTCAAGAAAGAATGTTCTGTTCCTTCAGACATAAATAGTTTAAATTCCTTTTTTCCTTGCCATTTCCTTCTATACATTTGCAGTTAATCTCATTGGCTGTGATCTACTTCTTTTGCATTTGTTCCCCACGGGTATATACTTTTGGGTACATTTCTGCAACCTCAATTTGAATTCTGACCATTTTATCTCAGTATTTTTGCCTTTGAATAATTTATTCCAGTCTATGTTTTGCACTGAAGCTCTTAAAGGGTCAGTAATGTCCCATAAAAAATGGTTATAGTTTTGTAGAGGTTAAAAAAATTAAACTATATGCCACAAAACCTATCTCTCAAACCGCTATGGTTTGAGAGATATTCACATTCAAAGTTCCCCCTCCCTCCACTTCTGCTGACGTCAGTGCTGTGCTAACCAGCTGGCAGCTCTGCAGCAGAGCCGAAATCTCATTATTGGAAAATAATTACTTAATTGGAAAGGTCTACACAGTGTGCCTGGTTTGCAAGCACACTTTGTAGACCATTCCAATTAAGTAATTATTTTTAAATAATGCAATTTCAGATCTACTGAAGAGCCTCCTTGATTCAGACCGACTTGAATCTTCTGCTATCAGCTTTACAGATGACACCAGGAGAAGGGGAGGGAGGGGGGAACTTTGAAAGCGAATATCTCTCAAACCATAGTGGTTTGAGAGATAGGATTTGTGGCATATTGTTTAAGTTTGGTACTTTCCTGTTATCCAGAACAATTTGCAAAACAACCATTTTCAAAACATTTTTCAAACATTTTTAAACAAAAACTTTATTATAATATGACTGTAAATGACACAATAACAATTATAGGTACTTTCCTGTTATCCGGAACTGTTTTCAAAACAACCCTTTTCACATGGTTCTGGATAACAGGAAAGTACCTTAATTTTTTTATCCTCCACAAAACTATAACCATTACTGTCCCTTTAACAATTTGAAGTTAGCTTTTTCTTTTTTAAATTAAGAGTTTTGGTCGAACCTATACAGTTTTGCTTTGCCAAACTGATTTCAAATGTAACCATGCTGTGATCACGGTTTCCCAAATGCTCACTTACCTTAACAATGGATACCATTTCTATGTTATTCATTATTAGTGATAAGCGAGCACCCCAATGCTCGGGTGTTCGGGTGCTCTGACCGAGCACCCCCTGAGGCTCGAGTGCTCGGCCGAACACCCGAGCCCCATTGAAGTCAATGGGAGGACTCGAGCATTACACCAGGCACCCCCTGCTCTGATGAGGGGAGGGTGCCTGGTCCATAGGAAAAGGGCAGAAAAGGATGGAAACACCACAGAAATGGTTCAGGGACAGCATAGGGAGGATGTCTGGATGCATCTTGGACTCCAACATCGCTGCTGGGAACGATCTTTCGCCCGTAGTACGCCATTTTTACAGACTGACCATAAAACACACAAAAAGGAAAATAAAAACGACTTTAGGCGAAAAATTGTTACCAAACAATATTTGCTGTATATTTACTTGTATATCATCTGCAAATTCTCCCAAAAATTTCCTTGGTTTTCGGAAGTGAGGCCATGATTAAGAGGGAAACGTGCGCAGAGGCAAATTCTCCCAAAAATTTCCTTGATTTTCAGAACTGAGGCCATGATTAAGAGGGAAACGTGCACAGAGGCAAATTCTCCCAAAAATTTCCTTGATTTTATTGAACTGAGGCCATGATTAAGAGGGAAACGTGCGCTGAGCCGACCATCTAAAACATTATGGGTGAGGGTCTGCTGCAGAGCTGACCATCCTAAACATTATATGCGAAGGCCCGCTAGTGAGCTGACGCTATAAAACATTATATGAGAGGGCCCGCTAGAGAGCTGACCCAATAAAACATTATATGAGAAGGCCCGCTGGTGAGCTGACCTATATAAAAATTGTCAAACAGGGCCCGCTGGTGAGCTGGCCCTATATAAAAATTATATCACAGGGCCCGCTGGTGAGCTGGCCCTATATAAAAATTATATCCCAGGGCATATGGAAGAGGAGGAGGAGGATGAGAAGATTAAGAGTCAACCATATACCCGTTTTTTGGGTGGAAGGGGTGAATGGGAATACAGAGTATTCCCATCATTGTAAATAACATATATAAAGTGAGTTTATGTTCCCCCGGGGCTTTCCTCCAGTGGAGTGGAGAAGTCAGGGGAAATCCAGGCCTTGTTCATTTTTATAAGTGTCAACCTATCAGCATTGTCGGTGGAAAGGCGGATACGCTTATCTGTTATGATGCCACCAGCAGCACTAAATACCCGCTCAGACAGAACGCTGGCGGCAGGGCAGGCCAGCACCTCCAAGGCATAGAGTGCCAGTTCATACCACGTGTCCAGCTTGGACACCCAGTAGTTGTAAGGCACAGAGGGATCATTGAGGACGCTGACACGGTCTGCTACGTACTCCTTCACCATCTTCCAAAACTTTTCCCTCCTTGTGACACTAGGCTGCGCATCAGGGTGAGGGTGCTGGCGGGGTGTCATGAAGGTGTCCCACGCCTTGGAGAGTGTTGCCCTGCCTTTCTCGGAACTGCTGTGTGCTCCCCTTTTCTCCCCTTCTCGGTTGGCCAAGGTAGCACGTACTCTGCCGCCAGCGTTGTCAGATGGAAAATTTTGGAGCAATTTTTCAACAAGAACCTTCTGGTATTGCACCATTTTGCTTGTCCTCTCCACCGGAGGAATGAGAGATGAGAAATTCTCTTTGTAGCGGGGGTCCAGAAGGGTGAACACCCAGTAATCCGTGTTGTCTAAAATGCGTGTAACGCGTGGGTCACGGGAAAGGCAGCCTAACATAAAGTCAGCCATGTGTGCCAGAGTACCAACAGGCAAGATTTCGCTGTCCTCACCAGGAGGATGACTCTCAATCTCCTCATCCTCTTCCTCCTCTTCTGCCCACCCACGCTGAAGAGATGGAACTAAAGTTCCATGGCTACCCTCTGTAGCGGAGACAACCGTGTCTTCCTCCTCCTCCTCCTCCTCCTCCGCCTCCTCCAATTGTCGCTGAGAAGACGAAGTGAGGGTGCTCTGGCTATCACCTTGTGTAAGCTCTTCCTCCCCCATTTCCACCTCTTCCACATGCAAAGCGTCGGTTTTAATTGTGAGCAGCGAGCGTTTCAGTAGACACAGAAGTGGGATGGTTACACTGATAATAGCGTTATCGCCGCTCACCATCTGTGTCGATTCCTCAAAATTGCGTAAAACCTCACAGAGGTCTGACATCCATTCCCACTCCTCACTTCTGATTACAGGAAGTTGAACGGAGAGGCGACGACCGTGTAACAGCTGGTACTCCACTACTGCCCTCTGCTGCTCACAAAGCCGGGCCAACATGTGGAAGGTGGAGTTCCAGCGCGTGCTCACGTCACACAGCAGCCGGTGAGCTGGCAATTGTAAGCGCTGCTGCAGCTTCAACAGGCCGGCTGAAGCTGTTGATGACTTACGGAAATGTGCACACACGCGGCGCACCTTGGTCAAGAGATCATGCACATTGGGGTAGGTTTTTAGAAATCGCTGCACCACTAAATTAAATACATGCGCTAGGCATGGTACGTGTGTGAGCTTGCCGAGCTCCAAAGCCGCCACCAAGTTACGCCCATTATCACACACAACCATGCCTGGTTGCAGGTTGAGTGGCGAGAGCCACTGCTCGGTCTGGTGACTAATCCCCTGCAACAGCTCTGAGGCCGTGTGCTGTTTGTCCCCACTGCTTCCCCACTGCAGTGCTACACTGCTTCCAGCTACTGGCTGATGGGGGAGTGGCGGTGTGTGTAGAGAATTCGGAGGTGGAAACGGAGGAGGAGGAGCCAATAACGTAGGTGCTGGTGGAAACCCTGATGGAGGTAGGGCCCGCAATCCTCGGCGTGGGTAGCACCCGTGCCATCCCAGGGTCCGAGTCGCTCCCAGCCTCCACGACATTCACCCAGTGTGCCGTCAGGGAAATGTAGCGTCCCTGGCCACAAGCACTTGTCCATGTGTCAGTCGTTAAGTGGACCTTCCCAGTAACTGCGTTGGTCAGGGCACGGGTGATGTTACGGGACACATGGTGGTGTAATGCGGGGATGGCACACCGGGAAAAGTAGTGGCGGCTGGGGACCGCGTACCGAGGGACAGCTGCTGCCATCAGGCTGCGGAAGGACTCAGTGTCCACAAGCCTAAATGGCAGCATTTCGATGGCCAGTAATTTGGAAAGGTGTGAGGTTAGTGCTATGGCCTGTGGGTGGGTGGCTGGGTACTTTCTCTTGCGCTCAAATGCCTGGGGTAACGACATTTGGACGCTGTGCTGGGACAGGGAAGTGGATGTGGTCGCTGATGGTGCTTCAGATGGTACAGGTGCAGGGCGGGAGGTATGCGGGCCTGCGCCTTCGACAGGCGATTGGCCGGCACCGAAAACAGGGGAAGAGGAGGCAGTGGTGTGGCCTGCAGACACAGATGGGCGATCCAGGCGTTCCTCCCACTTACTACGGTGCTTGGATGCCATGTGTCGGATCATGCTGGTGGTGGTGAGGTTTCTAGTGTTCATGCCTCGGCTCATTCTGGTGTGGCACAGGTTGCAAACTACAATTCTTTTGTCGTCCGCACTTTCCTTAAAAAAACGCCATACCGCGGAACACCTACCCCTTGGCAAGGTAGATTTACGCAAGGGGGTGCTCCGTGGAACATTTGCGGGCCGGTTTGGTGCGGTCCGCCTTCTTTCTGTAGCCACACCACTGCCTCTTCCAGCCTGTTGCGGTGCTGCAGATGGCTCACCCTCAGGACTGCTGTCATCGCTCGGCTCTACACCTTCCCAGGTGGGGTCAGTCACCTCATCGTCCACCAAGTCCTCCTCCACTTCCTCACTCTGATCATCCTCCTCAAGTCTTGATCCCACCACATACTCAGTCATTGACAACTGTATAACATTCTCCTCAACAAGGTCTTGAGACGGAAATAGTGGTTGATTTAATGGCAACTGTGTCTCATCATCATCATCATCATCCACTACTTCCTTTGACCTTAAATGCCGTTCACATCTGTCATCTTCTTGAGATTGGGTAGCCTCTAGAGGTTGTGAATCAGGGCACAAGATGTCATGTTCCTCTGCAAGCGTGCTTGGAGAGAGGGTCAAATGAAGGATTGGTGATGAGACGAGCTCCTCACTATATCCCAGTGTGGGATCACTTCTTTGACCAGACCGTGTATGGTGGGAGGAAGGATGATCAGAGTGAGGATTATGTTGACCAGACTCTTGGCTACTGAGAGTGGACTTGGTGGAAGACAGGGTGGTGCTTAACCGACTGGAAGCAGTATCAGCTGTCATCCAACCGACCACCTGTTCGCAGTGGTCGGACCTCGAGAGTGATGTCCTGCGACGCCCTGTAAAATTACACATGAAGCTAGGTATGGTGGATGTCTTTCTTTCTTGTGCTCTGGCACCAGGCACAGTTTCTCCGCGTCCTGACCCGCGCCCTGAACTTTCAGGATCACGTCCACTTCCCCGTCCCTTTTTACCCGCCTTCTTCATCTTACACAGAATATGTGACTTTAATATTTGAGTTTGAAAACTTAACAGTATTTCTTATTATTCTGCAACTCTGCAGAGTACACAGAATAGGCTGCTAAACTGCGGTGAAACACACTGAATGGAATATGTGAGTTTAATATTTGAGTTTGAAAACTTAACAGTATTTCTTATTATTCTGCAACTGTACAGAGTACACAGAATAGGCTGCTAAACTGCGGTGAAACACACTGAATGGAATATGTGACTTTAATATTTGAGTTTGAAAACTTAACAGTATTTCTTATTATTCTGCAACTCTGCAGAGTACACAGAATAGGCTGCTAAACTGCGGTGAAACACACTGAATGGAATATGTGAGTTTAATATTTGAGTTTGAAAACTTAACAGTATTTCTTATTATTCTGCAACTGTACAGAGTACACAGAATAGGCTGCTAAACTGCGGTGAAACACACTGAATGGAATATGTGACTTTAATATTTGAGTTTGAAAACTTAACAGTATTTCTTATTATTCTGCAACTGTACAGAGTACACAGAATAGGCTGCTAAACGGCGGTGAAACACACTGAATGGAATATGTGACTTTAATATTTGAGTTTGAAAACTTAACAGTATTTCTTATTATTCTGCAACTGTACAGAGTACACAGAATAGGCTGTTAAACGGCGGTGAAACACACTGAATGGAATATGTGACTTTAATATTTGAGTTTGAAAACTTAACAGTATTTCTTATTATTCTGCAACTGTACAGAGTACACAGAATAGGCTGTTAAACGGCGGTGAAACACACTGAATGGAATATGTGACTTTAATATTTGAGTTTGAAAACTTAACAGTATTTCTTATTATTCTGCAACTGTACAGAGTACACAGAATAGGCTGTTAAACGGCGGTGAAACACACTGAATGGAATATGTGACTTTAATATTTGAGTTTGAAAACTTAACAGTATTTCTTATTATTCTGCAACTGTACAGAGTACACAGAATAGGCTGTTAAACGGCGGTGAAACACACTGAATGGAATATGTGACTTTAATATTTGAGTTTGAAAACTTAACAGTATTTCTTATTATTCTGCAACTGTACAGAGTACACAGAATAGGCTGTTAAACGGCGGTGAAACACACTGAATGGAATATGTGACTTTAATATTTGAGTTTGAAAACTTAACAGTATTTCTTATTATTCTGCAACTGTACAGAGTACACAGAATAGGCTGCTAAACTGCGGTGAAACACACTGAATGGAATATGTGACTTTAATATTTGAGTTTGAAAACTTAACAGTATTTCTTATTATTCTGCAACTGTACAGAGTACACAGAATAGGCTGTTAAACGGCGGTGAAACACACTGAATGGAATATGTGACTTTAATATTTGAGTTTGAAAACTTAACAGTATTTCTTATTATTCTGCAACTGTACAGAGTACACAGAATAGGCTGCTAAACTGCGGTGAAACACACTGAATGGAATATGTGACTTTGATATTTTAGTTTGAAGACTTAACAGTATTTCTTCCTATTCTGCAACTCTGCACAGTACACAGAATAGGCTGCTAAACTGCGGCGAAGCACACTGAATGGAATATGTGACTTTGATATTTTAGTTTGAAGACTTAACAGTATTTCTTCCTATTCTGCAACTCTGCACAGTACACAGAATAGGCTGCTAAACTGCGGCGAAGCACACTGAATGGAATATGTGACTTTCATATTTTAGTTTGAAGACTTAACAGTATTTCTTCCTATTCTGCAACTCTGCACAGTACACAGAATGTGCTGCTAAACTGCGGCGAAGCACACTGAATGGAATATGTGACTTTGATATTTTAGTTTGAAGACTTAACAGTATTTCTTCCTATTCTGCAACTCTGCACAGTACTCAGAATGTGCTGCTAAACTGCGGCGACGCACACTGAATGGAATACGTGACTTTGATATTTTAGTTTGAAGACTTAACAGAATGTGCTCTAATCTGCAACTTTGCACACTAAACAGAATGTGCTCTAATCTGCAACTTTGCACACTAAACAGAATGTGCTCTAATCTGCAACTTTGCACACTAAACAGAATGTGCTCTAATCTGCAACTGTGCACACTAAACAGAATGTGCTCTAATCTGCAACTTTTCACACTAAACAGAATATTTTTTTTTTTTTTTTTTTTTTTTTTTTCCCCCCACACACAATATAACCTGCTGCCCCCACACACAGTAGTCCTAAAAAGGACTTTTGGTTCTTTTTTGTCACAATTTTTGTTTTTTCCTCCCTACACTGCCTTTCCCTTCCTATCCTCAGCTCTCCCTGGCTCAGACTGAGCCGAACTCGATGGTCAGGTGCTATACAGCACCTGACCACGGGTTCTGGCCAGCCAATCAGTGTAATGCCAGCAGCCAACATGGCTGCTGGCATTACACCGATGTCAGAGCCTCCCTGCACGTTTATTGGCTGCGCAGCAGCCGCAAAACGTGCGGGGAGGAGACCCGAACATGGCGGGCGAGCACATGCGGTACTCGTACGAGTACCGCCATGTGCCGAGCAGAGCGATGCTCGAGCCGATCCGAGCATCGGCCGAGCATGCTCGCTCAACACTATTCATTATAACTAGGTCCAATACATTGTTGGTGTGTTGGTCTAATATAATAATGTATTGCCTTTCTGCTGACACATAAAGATGTATTGCTCTGTCGGTGCTTTGCGATGGTGTATTGATTTGTTAGTGGTATCTAGTGGTGAATTGCTCTGCTGGTGGCATGTAATGGTGTATTTCTCTGCCAGTGGCACATAATGGTGTGTTGTTCTGCCAGTGACATGTAATGATGTATTGCTCTGCAGGTGGCATTTAGTGGTATATTGTTCTGCTGGTGGCATGTAACGGTGTAATGCTCTGCTGTGACAATGGTGTATTGCTCTCAGAGCTGATTTTAAGTCAGGCCGTGCCAAGGAAGGTACATTTTAAAGTGGATCTCTCACATAGATATAAGTAATGCTCATTAGTTAGAGCATTTAGTGAAAACATTTAAAACTTTGTTCATTCAAAAAAAAACAAAAAAAACCCAAACATGATCAGCACAAAACTTAATGTTTAAAAACTGCCCGGCAGCCTACTTCCATCTTGCAGCACTGCCTTTGCTCCCGTCCCACTACCCAGCATCCTCCGATGATGGATGCTTTCTTTCTCTAAGCTGGAGCGATCTCATTGGCAGAGATCGATATCTAGCCAATGAGATCTCTTCAGCTTAGAGACAGACAGCCTCCATCATCGGAGGAGGGAGGGGAGCAGAGGCAGTTCGGCAAGCTTCGGCAAATCGGAAGTAGGCTGCCGGGCACTTTTTAAACATCAATTTTTGTGCAGATAAAGTTTTTTTTTTTTGTTTTTTTTTAAATGAACGTTTTAATTGTTTTCCCTAAATGCTCTAACTAATGAGCATTACTTATGTCTATGTGAGAGATCCACTTTAATTGGTTTTACAACAGACCTGCGGAGCAATGAACAATTAAATTGCACCATCAAAGAAATACTCCTATACATGCCACGAGCACAGCAGTAAACCATTACATGCCACCAGCATAGCGCTAAACAATTACAGAATTAGTTTACCTAGTGCCTTTGTTTTTAGAAAATCCTAGGGGATTGCTTCCTGGTGGTAGCCTATAATGGTATAATGCACTGCTGATAGCAGGCAATGGTGTGTTACCTTGGTGATGATACCTGATATTGCATGGACCCAGTGGAAAATCAGTACTGGAGACCAGAAGTAAAATGGACGCTTCAGGACACACTCATCTGGTTAAATGGCCAATAGACAACATAAATTAAATCTGAGATTTCTGCAAAATATCTTATAATAAGTACCAGAGCCAGATCATAGGGGCTGCACACTTATCCGTGCTAGCACACAATCTAATATTTAGCTGAAACTGTTGCTTTAAAGGGATAGTAATGTCTCATAATAAAAGCAGCTCTAATTATTCATCATGGTATTTGGACTTTGGAGAGTGTTATTTCAGTTCTGTCAGAGTTGTAGTTCAAGAGTAATTCAATGACAAAGTATCCCCCTCCCGCCCCTTTTACTGATGTAACACTGTTCAGCCAGATCACAAGGAAGGTGCCCAGGTAGACTGCAGAGAGGGACAATCTTCAATTAAGATAAGGGAAAAACCTGAAAACCTTGTCAAGGGGGGCAGGACTTTCATTGTTCTCATAGGAAGAAGATTGTCCCCTTCTGTTATCTGTCTGGTCTATGGACTGCATTCCACATCTGAGAAGAGATGGCTTACACTAGGTAAAAGGGGTGGGAGGGGAAACTTTGCTTGTGAATATCTCTCAAACCATAAAGGTTTGAGAGATAAGACATATCATTCTTCATGTTTTTTTTTAATGCCTACAAAATAAAATAAAGTTAAAATGAAGTATTACAATCCCTTTAAGATAGGATACTGCACATTATGTTTTCCAGCAGGCTGGGGGAAACAGTTTACCTTTACAATCTTCACTTCCTGCTGCTTACAGAGTAGAGAGTACAGAGTGCAATCAGAAATTGCTTCCCCTATCTAGTTTGTATGTGACCCTCTAATATCAGATTATGTTTGCAGTACATACCACACAATATTTCACATTAACTCCTTGAGCGCTAGAGAGGTCTCAAATGCATTGCCTTACATCACAAGGGGGTTAAAAGCAACACTAATGTTAAAGTACACTCAAATGATATGTTGTAATTTTCACATTGCTGAGGATGCTTTATAAATAATTTATAATCATAAAAATAATGCCATGTCTAATTTCTCAGCTGTCAGTGGAGGAAGCAATTTTCTTTTGCACACTTCACTTCCTGCTGTGTCACACACGATAGAGTACACCTTCCTGAACAGCAAGTTAGTGCGGTGTTGTAACTAGTCAGTGCTCCGGTTCAAATGTATTTGTGGCTCCCAACACAAAAATATTATCCAAGTGACATAACTTGAACCTATTTGATGCTAGGGCTGATGGGCCCCTTTGGAGGCAGAGTCCAATGACAACTGGGGTGCTGTGCAATTTCAGGGTCAATGCAAGAACTGTTAAACATTTTTATATTTTGTAACATATCATATAAAGTTCAGCTGCATGAGAGTGCCATCTAGTGGACAAATAGGATATGACCGCAGTATATCACTAATAGAACATTCAATGTTAGAAAAGTCTACAATTCATTATTAATTTTCTTCATTTTTTAGGGCCAACATATTGTACAGTGGTGCACAAAAAGATAGATGAAAAGAGTTTACAATAACACAACAAACCTAATTGAAACAAATAGTAGTGAAGGACCTGTGCTTGAGAGCTCTAGCAACTAAAGGGTTAAAGTAAAACTAACACCTTTAAAAATTAAATGGTGTGTTACAAACTTAAATAACATGCACTCCAGATTGGCATTTGTACTAATTTTCTGGCACCAGAAATTTAGAATCTAATGTTATTTAACTCTTTAAAAATCAGAAGGATTTGCACATCACATTCTGGTCCTTAAATTGTTAAATATTGTGAAAATATTTATGTAATGTTTTGTGCTGGGTCACTAAATCACAATATAATAACTAAATTTAAACAAGAGGACACAGTACAGCATATTTAATAGATGAGATGAGGGTACTACTCTAAATAAACTACATTAGAAATGGTCACTCATTACAAGCTGCACAATCAAAAGTAATCAATCAGTAACTGTAAAGAACAGTACTCCTGATGTATAGGATGTATCACAAAAGAAAATTTGGATTAAATTTTAGGGATATTACATTTCCTGTTTAGATTTCATGATAATAATGTGTATATACTCAAAGTATTGACAATGTTTCCAGCATTCAAGGAGTTGACTGGAGTCTGTTCTAGGTGCTGCAGACACTGAGCCAATGGAGTGGGTCAGTGGTTCTCAACCACCAGGGGGTGCCATGGAGAATCACTTAGGGGGGTAAGCCTTCTTTCCTCTAAAGATTAAAGGGATAGAAATACTTAATAATTACTAACCCCTGTATTGAAGTCATATTAAAAAGAAATGTATTGCCCCCAGTGTCATCTCTCAAACCTTTATGGTTAGAGAGATAATTGTTCCTAAACTTCCCCCTCCCTCCCCCTTCCCCGAAGTCAGCGTTGTAGCTGACTAAAGGAAAATCCAGTCTTACAATCATCAGGCGGCTCTGCAGCACAGCCAAGATCGCGTTAATAAAATAAAAATCTTTCACTAAAACGGTCTTCTACGTGTGCTTGGTTTGTGCTTGGTTTGCAAGCACACGTAGAAGACCATTTTAGTGAAAGATTTTTTTTTATTAACTGTATCTTGGCTCTGCTGCAGAGCCGCCTGATGATTGTAAGACTGGATTTTCCTTTAGTCAGCTACAACGCTGACTTCGGGGAAGGGGGAGGGGGAGGGAGGGGGAACTTTAGGAACAATTACCTCTCTAACCATAAAGGTTTGAGAGATGACACTGGGGGCAATACATTTCTTTTTAAAATTACTTTAATATAGGGATTAGTAATTATTAAGTATTACTATCCCTTTAACAAAAATGTGAATGCAGAGTTTCAGAGTTTACAATGCAAAATAGGTTTGTTTTTCTTATGCTTATTGCGAGATCAAAAAATAACTAACATTTATGTGTTTATTCCCTTCCTTTCTACTTGCCAAATGATTTATAAAATGTTAGGGGTGCCCTGGAAATTTCAGACAGAGTGTTAGGGGAGCCTTGAGCAAGAAAAGATTGAGGAACACCGGGGTGAACTCTCTTCTGCTTTGAAGGCATCAACGCATTTCACATTCCTGGGAACTCTCAGGGTTTTGACACAAATTTCATGGTCTCAGGCTGAAGAGCCAAATTATCAGGCTGAGATAGTACAGTATTTCCTACTATATGATTTGCCCCAATTAAATGTTTCTTTATTCTCTAAATTGATGCCACTGGTACTGTTGCTTGTTTTGTTTGGGTTTAGGCAGTGAGATTTCTAAATTGTAGCATGTTTCAAAGATCTCAGGGTCATCTCATCTTGAAAGTTTCCAGGTATGGTATTTAATAATAAAGTATTTTACCAGGAATGATATATTGAGATTGTCTCTTGTTTTCATGTATGTCCTGGGGGGGTATAGATATTATTACCCAAATGAACGGTACCTCAGAAGGATGAATGTCTGAGTGGACGCTACTGGGACTAGAACCTGTGACCTTGTGGTCTGAACAGATTCTACAGCTGGTGCATTAACCAACGGAGGCATTTCACCAGCATTTCCCCACCCTCTTCATTCATTATATTTACCGTAAAATCTCGGGTATAATACGCACAATTTTATCCCACTTCACCTTATGTGAAGTGGGGGGTGCGTATTATACTTGAGAGTTTTTTATTTTTAAAAAAATTAAGCCGGCCAGAACCTTTCCCTCCCTTCCCCTGGCGCTATCCAATTCTAAAATACCACTTACTTTCTTAGAAAGTAAGTGTCCCTGCATTTTCAACATTATCAGGAAACATGTAAATGATGTGAATCTTCCCCTGCGGGCGGCATGCTTGCATTCGCCACCCGATTCCTTCAATTGGTTTTCAGGACCTACCGGCTCCAGCCAATGGTAATGCCCTGTGAGAATCTGAAGGTCCTCACAGGGCAGTACCATAGCCGGAAAGAAGCGGGTGGCAAATGGAAGAATGCCGCCCGCAGGGGAAGATTAACATTGTTTACGTGTTTCCTGATAATGCTGAAAATGCGAGGACTTGTCTTTTGAAGAAAGTAAGTGGTATTTTACCATTGGATAGCGCCAGGGGAGGGAGGGAAGGGTTCTGGCAGGCTTAATTTTTTTTTCATGAGAGGGGAAAACCATACCTCCCAACTGTCCCTCTTTAGGAGGGACAGTCCCTCTTTCAGACCCAAATCCCTCTGTCCCTCTTTTCTACCCTTTTGTCCCTCTTTTTAGGAGATCAGAATGAGTATTGTGTATTACTTTGCTCCACAGCATTAAACTCACATAAATGTGTAGTTAATCTTTAATGTATGTGTTTATATATTAATCTGTGTAAATAAAATACTTTGGTATTGCTCTAAATAATTTATTCAGTTAAACAAAGAGGAGCCAATAGGTCATGAAATATCCTAAAACTTCTCGGCAATGCCCCGCCCACCAGCCACACCCCCATAAACACAACCTAAAACAAAAGTGTCCCTCTTTGGCCATTTGAAATGTTGGGAGGTATGGGAAAACAAGGGTGCGTATTATACATAGGCACTCTTGTTTTCCCCTAAAATCTTGGGTATAATATATGCCTGCATATTATACACAGGTGCGTATTATACCTGAGATTTTACGGTATTTCAATCAAGTTCGGGACTGAAAAACAGCAGACTACATTACCATGCAGAAATAAAACAAACACGTTCTAACTAGTCATCTGTTTTTTGCATAACATGATTCATATAAATATTTAAATGAAGTTTTCAAATATGTAAACATTATTCAAAGTCACAGGTCAACTTTAAATATGAGCTATCAAAAAATAGACTAGAAGATGGTGTTATGCCAATCCTGCCAGTGAGCAGATGTTAGTAAAAAAAGAACATTTACTTAAGATTTTGTTTTTAACCCTTTGCGTACTGGAGAGGTATATAAAGCATTGCAATGGAATGCATTGGATACCACTCTGCCACTCATAGGGTTAATTGGCATGTTCTCCTGAGCACAGACATTCTCCAAATATAATAATAATGTCAGCCTTTTTTTTTGCAGCCAGGAAGCCATGGAACCCAGCAAATAAACTAATTATCATAGAGTGCCGTTGTGTCCCACCATCAAATAAAAGTTCATTTCGCAAAAAAAAAAAAAAACAAAACCAAAAAAAAAAAACACATTTATTTTACAAACGAATGGCTAGTACAATGCATAAGCAGTTTTTGCTTCTCTTTAAAGGGATAGTAATGTTTCATAATAAAAGCAGCTCTAATTAATCATCATAGTATTTGGACTTTGGAGAGTGTTATTTCAATACTGTCAGAGTTGTAGTTCAAGAGTAATTCAATGACAAAGTATCCCCCTCCCGCCCCTTTTACTTATGTAACACTGTTCAGCCAGATAAGAAGGAAGGTACCCAGGTAGACTGCAGAGAGGGACAATCTTCAATTAAGATAAGGGAAAAACCTGAAAACCTTGTCAAGGGGGGCAGGACTTTCATTGTTCTCATAGGAAGAAGATTGTCCCCTGCTGTTATCTGTCTGGTCTATGGACTGCATTCCACATCTGAGAAGAGATGGCTTACACTAGGTAAAAGGGGCGGGAGTGAAAACTTTGCTTGTGAATATCTCTCAAACCATAAAGGTTTGAGAGATAAGACCTATATCGTTCTTCATGTTTTCTTAATGCCTACAAAATAAAGATAAAATGAAGTATTACTATCCCTTTAAAATAAACTACATAACCCACAGTTATGTGTTTATCCAGAACAGGGGTCTCCAACCATTTCTTTAACAGGATCTACTTTTAAGCGATGAAAAGTACTGAGCTACTCTAAAACATGTGTTGAAAATATATTAATTTATAACGGTCCTTATTAAACATCTCCAAATCTGCTCTCACATATGGTTCGTTCCTTTCCATACCTTTCAATGACAAAGCGCTGCAGAGAAAGCAAGTGACTTTCTTAACAGCTCAAGATGATAACATTTTGCTACAAGACGTATCATTTTAGCAGAAGAAATCCTTACTACAGAAGACAAAACCTTTGGCCTTCCAGAACGGCACAGATTTTCAGATTTAGCATTTTCTCACCCTTAACAATACTATATCATATTACTTTGCATGTTATAAGAGTGGTTTCTTAAAATATTTAATGAACAGAAAATTGGTAGGATTTCTTAAAATGTCTATTGAATATGGAGTCACACCGTGGATCTAATTTACCACATTGAGAGACAAAGAATGGTGAGGAGCACCCATCAAGAACAAACAAGATAAAGTGTCCTGTTCTAGGTATGATAGCCTCTCAGTAGTGCTACAACTCACGTTTTTCACTCCCATGTGCCATTGCAGAGAGGAAATCTCCATATCCATATCCATATCAGACTGGTCCCGCCCACAGACAGTCCAGCTCTGAAATGTCAGGCAAATCCTCTCCACGTGAGAGATACAGCATAACCAAAGACATAAGTTTCTGCCTATGTAGGACTTGTCAGTGTGGTGTAGCGGAATCCCTCTAGGCATATGGAAGCAAGGGTCCATGCCTGGGATGCCCTTATACTTAGGGAGACAAAGAATTGTGAGGAGCACCCATCAAGAACAAACAAGATAAAGTGTCCTGTTCTAGGCATGGTAGCCTCTCAATGGTGCTACAACTCACGTTCGTCACATTCTTTTGTTTTTTGTAGTCTCCCTAAGTGAAAGGGCATCCCAGGCATGGGCCCTTGCTTCCGTGTGCCTAGAGGGAATCCACTGCACCCAACTGATGAGGTTCACATGGACCGAAACATACGTCCAGGGTTGTGCTGTTTCTCTCATGCAGACAGGATTTGCCTGTGGGTGGGACCAGTCTGGTATGAATATGGAAATTTTCTCTCTGCAATGGCTCATGGGAGCAAAAAACATGACTTGAGCAGCACCTGAGAGGCCACACATGCTTTGAGCAAATCACTCTATTTTGCTCTCTCAGTGTGTGTTTGTCACATTCTTTTGTTTTCTAATTTACCACATTGACATCACATATTTTCTATAACACTTACTATATAAGTTATCTTTACAAAGCATAGAGAATGATCTATTATTGCAGCGGGGCAGGAAAACCATGGCAATGCGGTGAGCCTCTATCTGCATTATTATGAGATAGATAATCTTACGCTTTCATGCACTGCAAGATTCTTATGTTGCCATTTTTATCCTGGTGACATGGTTAATGCGAGAGGTGGTCACATGCTCTTATGCGTGCGACTTTTTAAAAGGATACCCCTATCAGCTCTTTGACTGACCTCTGTGCCCAGATTGGCCGCAGCCAATTGGAGAGCACTTTTCAACCACTGGCCCTGTCTCGGCCAGGACACATGGCTCAATACCTGATTGGACTGGAGACAGCTACTCACTGGTAGCCAAAGCGCTACGATCAGTTACTTTTTGGAGACCTCCCGTCCCAAACAATTCTAACACCCCTGGTTTATGTTGGCTTGATCATAGGCGTGCCCACAGGTTATGCTGAGTGTGCCTAGGCACACCCTAATCGGCCCCGTGCGCACCGGCTTTTCAGAAATTAAATGGCAGTTTCCGCATATTAATGCGGCTGAGGCACCGGCTTTATACCTTAGCTGCTTGCCACAGCTATCTGCTGCTGACTGCTGTGCTCGGGGAGACCAAGGGGGGCGGGACAAGCACTCGGGCTTAAGCACTGCAAAAGCCTGCATGAGCCTTCCCTCCTTCATTGCAGCGCTCGTTATGTTGGGGGAAGGTGTCAGGGAGCGAACAGCGGGTGAGGAGGCTGCAGGCACTGGCACTGACTTGGCTGTGAGACAGACACCTGCAACTTAGTTACTGTGTGCACACTGCAGACAGAGGCAGTTGAAGCACAGATAGACAGTGAGTGTCTTGTATGTATGGTGCATGAGTGAGTGTGTTAATGTTTAATGTGTATGCGTGTGAAAGATAACTTACACCTAATCATTTATTTAGCACACACACATATACATATATATATGTGTATGGCCTTGATTGTATACTAGATTACATACCCCCTCGACTGGCTCTTGTATTGTTGGGATTCCTCAGACTCAGATTGTAGAGATACACAGATGAGAAAATCTATTATATTTAGTTGGATTTCTAAATATTTTTTCTGCCTGTGTATTTTATTAATTCCAATGTATATTGTATGCAATTAGCCTATCACTCATTGATCAAAACATAATGGCAGGTTAATTAAACCAGTGATTCTCAACCAGGGTGCAATGGCACTTTGCTGTGCCAAGGACGTCAACTTGGGGTGCCCCATGTTTTCTATGAAGACTGATAAAAATGGACTTTTAAATATTTATAGAAATTGTTATGCACATTATGTTTAATTGTGTTATTATGATTGTAAGACCTAATAATAACTGTATATTTATGTACTGTACCCTTCATTATGCCCTTGATAAAGTACATTAAATATGTTAGGGGTGCCCCGAATGTTCTAGATTACGTGTTAGGGCGCCCCGAACAAACAAAAAAATTGAGAACCACTGATTTAAACAGTCTCTAGATTGTTTACTCTGATCCCCAGAGAAAATATTGTTATAGACACAAAACTCATAGGGATTTTGAATGCTTTAACCCCTTAACGACTGGCCGATCAGAACAGCAGGGTCAGTTAAGGACCACGGAGCATTTTTTTTTTTTTGCTCTTTCCGGTTCCGGACTCCCCGAATGGCGTGCAGCCGCAGGGGGAGCCCGGAATTCCATGACAGTCATAGTACGTCATGGGTCTTTAACTCAAATCGACCCATGACATACTATGACCCTCAAGGTTCGTTAAGGGGTTAATATAGCATTTACTCATTGAGCTTAAAGGGATAGTAATGTTTCATAATAAAAGCAGCTCTAATTAATCATCATAGTATTTGGACTTTGGAGAGTGTTATTTCAATTCTGTCAGAGTTATTGTTCAAGAGTAATTCAATGACAAAGTATCCCCCTCCCGCCCCTTTTACTGATGTAACACTGCTCAGCCAGATCAGAAGGGAGCTATCCAGGTAGACTGCAGAGAGGGACAATCTTCAATTAAGATAAGGGAAAAATCTGAAAAACTTGTCAAGGGGGGCAGGGCTTTCATTGTTCTGATAGGAAGAAGATTGTCCCCTGCTGTTATCTGTCTGGTCTATGGACTGCATTCCACATCTGAGAAGAGATGGCTTACACTAGGTAAAAGGGACGGGAGGGGGAAACTTTGCTTGTGAATATCTCTCAAACCATAAAGGTTTGAGAGATAAGACGTATATAGTTCTTCATGTTTTTTTAATGCCTACAAAATAAAATAAAGATAAAACGAAGTATTACTATCCCTTTAAGTGATCTTAAAACAGCCCTGCCCTGCTGGGAAGAGACGTCAGACCAACCCGAAGTAAGGACCTCTCACACCCGGAATAGTTAAAAAACTGCTGAGAAAAGAAAAAAAATCACACGCAAAACTCCTAGAACGGAAGTGAAATGAGGACCAAATACAAGAAGGATATTCTTCAATTGGTCATCACGTTTCATTACTTTCACATAAGTAGACCTGATGGGACAAGGCTTGGCAGCCAAAGTACCAGCTCTGCTAGGAAGGGAAACAATCCCAGCAGGAGTGAGAGGCAATAGATGGACCACAAAACTAAAACTGCAGGCAAGAGAGTAGTTTCATCAGTGTTACAGGTAGGACACAAACCAGTGGGGTGTCATTTCTGCTGGTCAGAACGCTCAGCTTCGCTATGGCCCAGAAGCCCCGGTCTCTCGGGCTTCTCTACAGCTCAGCGGCCCTGGCCACACAGGCTTCGCTACGGCCCAGAAGCCCCGGTCTCTCAGGCTTCTCTACAGCTCAGCGGCCCTGGCCATGCAGGCTTCACTATGGCCCAGAAGCCCGGTCTCTCAGGCTTCGCTACAGCTCAGCGGCCCTGGCCACACAGGCTTCAAGTAGATCCGCTGAACTGGTTCTTATACAGCCCTGCAGTATGCATGGGGGCGGTAATTAACCATTTGAATGCCAGGGGGTACACAACGCATTGCAAAGTGTGGCAGTCAAAGGGTTAAAGGATGAATTGTTGGCTGTAGAGCAGGATTAGTAACCATTTGATCCTCCACCTGTTGGAACATTACAACTTGGAACATACCTAAAAAGTCAGTGTCTGGTTAGGGATGTTGGGAGATTCTTACTACCCAACAGAAGGAGAGACCAAAAGGTTGCCCGCTCTATAATCTAGATAAATATATGCCTTGCTGGTTTAGGGTTTTTTTCCCCATTAGCCTGCCAGAGAGGTATCCAATGCATTGCAGAGCAGAATTTTACTGTAATGGTGGGTGCAGTCCTCCCTTTAACACACCGCTTATGTTTTCTTCGACAGCCACTTTAACCCCTTAAGGACCGGCCGATCGCGCATGTGGCCAGCACTTAAAGGGATAGTAATGTTTCATAATAAAAGCAGCTCTAATTAATCATTATAGTATTTGGACTTTGGAGAGTGTTATTTCAATTCTGTCAGAGTTGTAGTTCAATGACAAAGTATCCCCCTCCCGCCCCTTTTACTGATGTAACACTGCTCAGTCAGGTCAGAAGGGAGGTGCCCAGGTAGACTGCAGAGAGGGACAAACTTCAATTAAGATAAGGGAAAAACCTGAAAAACTTGTCAAGGGGGGCAGGGCTTTCATTGTTCTCATAGAAAGAAGATTGTCCCCTTCTGTTATCTGTCTGGTCTATGGACTGGATTCCACATCTGAGAAGAGGTGGCTTACACTAGGTAAAAGGGGCGGAAGGTAAATTTTGCTTGTGAATATCTCTCAAACCATAAAGGATTGAGAGATAAGACATATCATTCTTCATGGATTTTTAATGCCTACAAAATAAAATAAAGATAAAATGAAGTATTACTATCCTTTTAAGGACCATTTTTTTTTCTTTTCTCGCAGCAGGTTCAGGACTCCATGAACGGCGTGCAGCCTCTTGGGGAGCCTGTACGCCATGACGGTCCTGGCACGTCATGGATCCTTATGGCTCCCCAACCCATGACGTGCCAGGATCGTCAAGGGTCCTTAAAGGGTTAACAAACTTCAGCCAGCCTTGCTAATGTACGATTCCGCTGACCAACACAGGGTGGTCTGCAATCCGCCACAACTAGTAAATTACATAGTGGGTCTTTTTTTGTATGTTTTTTCCCCTTCAGAGTTCCTGGTAAAATGCACCTTTATTGAATAAACTCAATATTAAATCATTAGCTTATCCCTACAGGATGCACATATTTTAATCTAGCTTATTTGTGAAATATTTTATAAAATTAATATTTTCATCAATGGAGTACATATCTATGATGAATCAAGAAAAAAAAAAAAAAAAAAGGAAGGTTAATCCCCCTTCACTTTAAAAAATAAAACCGGTAATGTTAAAGTGGATTATTTACACAAACAAAATGAAATTTCAAGCATATATTTGGTGGCGTATTTTCTTTGGATGTGAACAACTATTTTCATTACAGTTGAGTGACCTACAACATTAAGTAGATTCACTTGAGCAAGAGTCTGTTTGAGACACCACGAGGGCCAATGCAAGTCACAGCAACATGGTTTTCTGACAAAATTAATTGACCTCCTTGGATGCTACATAAAATTTTCTGATGACTCTAACATCAATGTGTTTATAGGATCAGTAAAGATTTATTATGGGGGTGGGGGATATATTGTAGGACTTTTTCCTGCTGAATGAAACACAGGTAGTTCCCCTGTCAACAAGTTATTACAATTCAAACAGTCAGGAATTGGTGGAGCAGTTCCTATACCATTCTATGCAGAACTGCAGTTCACCTCTACCATAGCATGCAGTAACTGTAAAGACACTAGATGGCGCTGTTGCTATGAATCTCATTTAAAAACCATATGAATGTGAGCAGTAATAATTATGTAATTTAAAGGGATAGTAACACTTCGTTTTAACTTTATTTTATTTTGTAGGCATTAAAAATCATGAAGAATGATATAAGTCTTATCTCTCAAACCTTTATGGTTTATGAGATATTCACAAGCAAAGTTCCCCTCCCCGTCCCTTTTACCTAGTGTAAGCCATCTCTTCTCAGATGTGAGTCTGGTTGTATGACAGGACAGATAACAGAAGCGGACAATTTTCTTTGTATGAAAACAATGAAAGCCCTGCCCCCCTTGACAAGTTTTTCAGCTTTTTCCCTTATCTTAATTGAAGATTGTCCCTCTCTGCAGTCTACCTGGGCATCTCCCTTCTGATCTGGTTGAACAGGGGGGGGGGATACTTTGTTTGTGAATATCTCTTAAACCATAAAGGTTTCAGAGATAAGACTTATATCATTCTTCATGTTTTTTTAATGCCTACAAAATAAAATAAAGTTAAAATGAAGTATTACTGTCCCTTTAACCTCCACCCAGAATGGGAATAACCGTGTATTATTCAGCAGGAAGTAGGTCTTTCACTATTGGACTGCAACAAGATCATCCTCAGATGGCTGGAATTGCAGTCCAAAAACAGCTGGAGAGACACACGTTTCCTACACCCACATAAACAGGAAATTGACACTAGCAAACAATGGCCCATTTTTTGTTCTGGAGTAAACCAACTGCACTATAGGGGACAAATAGAAATTCTTACATTCCCATGCATTTGAATAAACCTTTTTAAACCCTTGAATGCTAGAGAGGTCTCCAATGCATTGCGAAACGTCTCTAGTATTCAAGGGGATAAAAGCCTAAAACAGCAATTTTTTTACTTGTCCCCTATAGTGCAACTGGTTTACTCCAGAACAACTCCAGTTTGCTTTCATAAATACAGACCAATGGGGGAGATTTATGGAAACCGTTCTTATTACTTTCTAAAAAAAACTGTCCTTAACCTCTTAAGAACCAGCTATCCTGGGACTGGTTTCTCTTTAAGGACCAGATTGAAGACTTCAGCTTGCCGGCACATGCAACTGATCACGTGTGCCAGCTCGCCGAATGGGGGTCTGATAGTGACCTCTCCGGTCTTGGAGCGGTCAATTTTTAGACCCTGCTACTAATCACAGCGCTCCTGCGTAAAAAATAGGTGACGTGCCAAGGCTGTTATCAGTCCTTTAGGCAACGACAGCGGTGACTGTCTTGACACGTCACTGGTCCTTAATGGGTTAAGACATGGCAAGTGGAAATAACATCAGGTCTGATTTATAAATGATTAAAAGGATAGTAATACTTAAAATGTAAAAAAATATATGTTGTAGGGTTTATCCCCCTGAGTAAAACAAGGGTACTCCCACTGCTGAAAGGTGTTTCATTCAAAAGTTATTCATTTTCAAAGTTGAATTTTTTAGGTGCAATATCACAGTGGCCTGAAATTGTACAGTGGCGTTGTTGCTACACCATCCTATAGAGATTTATGGTCCCGGGACCAAAGCTGTCCATAGGATCGTGCAGCAACAGCGCCACTGTACAATTTCAGGCCACTGTGATATTGCACCTAAAAAATTCAACTTTGAACTGTAATAACTTTTGAATAGAACACCTTTGAGCAGTGGGAGTACTGTTGTTTTACTCAGGGGGATAAACCCTACAACATATTTTTTTTTTTACATTTTAAGTATTACTATCCCTTTAAAAGGTGTTTTTATAAATGTGGTCTTATTAAGCCGATTTTAATGCCTGGAATGCTTAAGGACAGCATATACCTGGCGTAAAGATTCTGGCAAAAATTCTGTCTGAAAGCTGTCTCAAAATAGAGACGTCTTTATACATTCACTGTCCAACTTTCTTCAAATGTCGTTACTCCATTTTACAAAAACACATACTACGCGGCATTCAGTCCTCTTAAAATGGAGTTATTAATGTTTATAAATATCAGACACTCTGTTACAGCCATTTTAGCTCTTCTTTTTATTTATAAACGTGGAGCTAAATGAAATCTCCCCCAATGTTCTTTTAAAAACACAAGGGGGATTATGTACTAAGATGAGATAAAGTAAATATGACTTCCCCAGTGATATCACTTGTCCAGTTCTTGTGTTATTCTATAGAGCCTATGAATTAACCCTTTGAGTGCCAAGAGGTATCCAACGCATTGCTCTGCAAAGCGTTGGATACCTCTCTGGCCCTCAAAGGGTTAAGATTTCTCCACCTTTGGAGATCTTAGTGCATAGGCTCTATAGAACAACATAGGAAGTGGGGAAGTGATGTCACTAGAGAGGTCATCTCCTTTTTATCATGCCTTAGTTCATCGTCCCCAAGATATCCTGAAATACTAATGCGACATGCCTCAGGATGTCCCTTTCTCCGATATGAAGGGTTCTATGTAGGCACACTCCTCCAGGAAGAGGTCTATGAAGCTCCACCCCTTTGCCCACAGACATATCTATGGATATGCACTGCTCCTCATGCATTTTCTATTATTGAACACCCGTCCACTGGGGGGCACCAAAACAGGAAGTAGGCCAAATGTAAGGAATAAGGAAAAGAAAAAAAAAATGAACGATGATAGAGGATGGAGGTCAGTTCAGGTCCAAAAAGCATTTGATACAAGATGGACTCTTCCTCCACCAACAATATATGCCTATTCGAAATTTGATTTTCTTGGAAAGGCACAGTACATTATGGTGCATGGAAAGCAGACCTTTGTCTTCAGCAGTTAGGGACTGCAGCTCCCATCAACCCCTACCCCTTGTTGGGAATAATGGAAATTGGTGTCCTGAACATCTGAAAAGCCAAAGGTTGCCTGCTCCTGTCAGAGTGTTTCCGGGCATATAAGGATATCTAAATGATTTATAAACATAAAAAAAAAAAAAAAAAAAAAAACTTGGTTTCAATGGATACTCCCTCTTTAAAAAGTAGAAAAATGTTTGATTGCCATAATACCGAGAGATAAAAGACAACTAGTAGTAGTTAGCAATTCCTTTTAGTTGACCAACAATAAAATCATTATGTACAGAAATTTCAGTTTCTTCAAGTGAACATCTATAAATTGACCAACTAAAAGGGATTGACCCACTGCTAGACGAACAAACAACTCTTCACAAGCCTGGCACTCAAAGTAGGCCCAAAGCCTGCAGCAGAGTACCAACAATGGTCTTTAGTGCTCTATAACATTGCATTCATCTTACAGGCCTCACACCAGGTAATTGATCTTATCCCGCTGTTTATTTTGGAGCTGGCTGTATGAGATCACACTTATTAATCCTTTGGACACAAGCAAAATGTCTAATGCATTGCTTTACAATGTGCTGAAGATGTCTCTAGCATCCAAGGAGTTCAACTGAGAGGGAGGAGCTTAGCAGCTTTTTTTTCTCTTTTTTTTTTTGCAATAATAGATAACATTTCATGGAACAAAATACACATTTTAAAATTCTACAAGAAAGGAAAAGACAGACCCTGTTTTACAATGAGGGGAAGACAAGTTTAAAAATAAAACATGCAGAGGGATCTCCAGGGCACCGAGAGACGCCATCTTGCTTGTGGCGATGTCCATGGTTTCAGCTCCTTTGGCTGCAGCAAAAGTCTGTGACATAACCCCAGAGTCTTTTCTCGCTCCTGAAGCAGCTATGGGGAAATTTAATCAGGTCTTTACCCCAACAGAAGCAGCAAAGGACAGGAGTGGAGTCCACTGATCCAAAGTTAATATTCCTCTGGTCAAGAATACCTCAAAGGGTGTAAGGTCCAACATTTTAAGAGGGAATCATATTAACCCTTTGGAACTGCCTCTGCGCAAGGCTGCGGCCCCAAAGTTACTTTTCCCTTCTAAGGTCTGACAGTAAAGGGGTTAAATACATTGGATACCTCCTCTGCAACATATTTTCTGTCCTGTCACTTGTATTTTAAGATCCTTCCATGGACAGGTCAGAGAAGGGCACAGTCCCGACTCACAGGCCATCAACAGCGGTGACGGACGCCGGTGTGGAGGAGCGAGAAGTGGCACTGGATGACCTCTCGAGGGCTGGGCTCAGCAGGACAGGGTCAGAGGTTTTTGAAAGCAGAGAACAAGCAGGGGTCAAAGGTTTCCCTTGTCCGATCACATTCTCCCCACAGATACGGTGGTGCTTTTCCCAGTCCTTGTGCTGACAGAACGAGCCACAGTAACGAGCGATGTTACATCCGCTGCAGGTCTCACTCGCTTTACGACCACAGTTCCAGCAACTCTGGGGATAAAAAGGCAGAAAAGATGGGGATTTAACAAAAGTAAGTGTAATTCCTTTTTGACCACAATGTTCACCTGTACACTATTCCCTCCTAATAGACATCAGCTGTGCACTTGGCACCCCAGCCCCTGCTTAAGAATCCTCTGACATTCAAAAAGTTAACCCTTTGAGTGCCAGAGGTATCCAATGCATTGGATACCTCTCTGGGACTCGAACGGTTAAAGGGATAGTAATGTTTCACAAAAACAGTGGCACCAATTTCAAATTTTCATATTTGGACCATGGAGAGTGTTATTTCAATACTGTCAAGAGTTGTAGTTCAAGAGTAATTGAATGATAAAGTATCCCCCTCTCGCCCTTTTCACCTAGTTTAAGTCACCTCCCCTCAGATGTGGAATCTGGACCTGGGACCAGACAGGTCACAACAAGGGACAATCTTCTTACCTTCACATGTTTTTCAGGTTTTTCCTTATGCTCACTGAAGATTGTCTCTCTCTCTGTGATCCATCCGGACAGTCTTGCTGCTCTGAGGTGAGCAGTGTTACATCAGTAAAAGGGGCGGGAGGGGGATACTTTATCATTCAATTACTCTTGAACTACAAATCTGACAGTATTGAAATAACACTCTCCATGGCCCAAATACTATGAAGATAAATTGGAGCTGCTTTTTTTGTGAAACATTACTATCCCTTTAAGGGATAGTAATGTTAGTTATTAATAGAAGGTCAATTTTTCAAACATACTTTGGTATAATGATGTGTACCTTTTTAAAGTGTCCCCCTACCACCCTTTTTCCATACGTCACAAATAATCCCCTCAGATCTGGAATCCGGTCAGCGGACCAGAAAGATAGCAACGAGGAACCACCTTCTGTCTCTCAGTATGAGGAAAACCCTGCCCCACACTTCCCTGGCGAAGGAGGGCAGGTTTTTCCTTATGCTGTCAGAAGATCGTCCATCATCGCGATCCATCCGGACCGGCTTGATGCTCTTGGGGGATGAATTGTATCATAAGGAAAAGGGGCGGGAGGGGGACAATTTAATATAGACTAAAAGGAAACCAACAACATTATGGACGGTTAAAAAGGTACACATCATTACACCAAAGCATGCAGAAGAATTGACCTTACATTAATTACCGTAAAATATCAGGTATAATACGCACAATTTTACCCCACTTTACCTTATGTGAAGTGGGGGGTGCGTATTATACCCGAGAGTTTTTTATTTAAAAAAAAAATAAGCATGCCAGATCCCTTCCCTCCCCCGGCACTATCCGATTCTAAAATACCACTTACTTTCTTCAGAAGTCAAGTCCCCGCATTTTTAAGATCATCAGGCAACATATAAACAATGTCAGTCTTCCCCTGCGGGCAGCATGCTTCCATTCGCAGCCCGCTTCCTTCAACTGGCTTTCAGGACCTACCGGCTCCAGCCAATGGTAATGCCCTGTGAGGATCTGAAGGTCCTCCCAGGGCAGTACCATAGCAGGAAGGAAGCGGGGGGCGAATGGAAGAGTGCTGCCCGCAGGGGAAGATTGATACGTTTATATGTTGCGTGATAATCTTGAAAAAGCGGGGACTTGACTTTTGAAGAAAGTAAGTGGTATTTTAGCATCGGATAGCACCGGCTGAGGGAGGGAAGGGTTCTGTCAGGCTTAATTTTTTAACAAGGGTGCGTATTATACATAAGCACTCTTGTTTTCCCCTAAAATCGTGGGTATAATATACACCTGCGTATTACACACAGGTGCGTATTATACCTGAGATTTTATGGTATTAACATGTTGCAAAAAGTCACAAGAATGCACCCATTTTCAAATACAGACACCTACAGGTAAGCAATAATATATATATATATATATATATATATATATATATATATATATATATATATATATATATATATATATATATATACACACATATCTCAACGTGTACATCCACCACAGGTGGGAAACATGCATTCCTCCAACTCCCATCATCCTCAGCCAGCCAGCAGATGGCTGAGGACAATGGGAATTGTAGTCCATCAGCAGCTGGAGGACCCCAAGTTGCCCATACCGTGACCTAGACAGTCACACGTGTCTATAAGCCCATGTCATACCTCAGTAGATTCTTCCTGCTCGTTCACCACCAAAAAGGCGTCCTCCGTTGCTCTCCGCTTGGCGTCTGCGATGGTCTGTTCCATTCTGGCCCTCTCGGAGGCAATCATCTCAAATGCTTTCTGCTCAGCCTCCGACACCGCTTTTTGCACCTCGGACATGGCCTGACGTTTGACCTCATTTACGGCCTCCTCTGTGAGAGAAAAACGTACGGAGATTATAGACAAATACCATAACAAGCCTCTTAAAGTAGCAGTTTTATTATGAAAACAAACTTATTATTATATTATAATTCTTTCCCTGCAGAGTAAACACGGGAAAGTACTGCTGGTAGATGCTTCATTCAAAACTTATTACACTGCAAACTGTTTAATCAAACTGTTAGCAACATCTCCTACTGATATCCAGGGGGAATTTTTGTCTCTATTGCACTTCATGGTACAGTCGATAGAGTCTTGGGGCACCATATTCAAAAGAAAACTGGAGTCATTCTGGGGCAAATCAATTGCACCATAGGGGACAAATAAAAATTCCCCAAAGCCTAATGATTTAAAGGGGGATTTTATCCCCTTGAATGCTAGAGAGATATCCAACACATTCCTTTGCATTTAAGGGATTTTAAAAGCTTAATTTAAAATCAAAGGGAATTTCTATCTGTCCCCTATGTAGCAGTTGGATTGCTCCAAAATGGCTGCAGTTCACTTGAACATAGGACACGTGGGGCGGAATGCAATAAACGTGCACAATCGCTATTTACACTGTACTTTTGATGGCAAAATGATTAGCACCAAAATGTTATTGAATTAGTGTAGGTTTGCTAATTTCTATAGTGACTGATTTTCAAAAAGTGGGTGTGGCTAAAATGTCAGCAGTTTTGTGAGAGGATTAGCAAATGCGCCTAATTCAGCAAAGTAATTACCGTACATTTTCATACGTCTGTTTAACTTTGCCGTTAATTTATAAGCATGTGCCATTCAGTATCAAGGCATTAAAGGGATAGTAATACATAATTTTAACAAATATTAATCTTGTAGGTATTAACAACATTTTCCCCCAATCCCATCTCTCAAACCTTTATGGTTTGAGAGATAATCGTACTGGAAGTTAACCCCTCCCTCCCCTTTCCCTGAAGTTAGCGCTCTAGCTGACTGAAGGGGAATCCGGTCCTGGGACCAGCCAGCGGCTCTGCAACAGAGCCGAGAGAGAGATATTGAAAAAGAAATCCTTCATTGGAACGGTCTTCTAAGTGTGCTTGCTTTGCAAAGCAAGCACACTTTGTGGACCGTTCCAGTGAAGGATTTCTTCTTCTTCAATAACGCAGTGTCGGCTCTGCTGAAGAGCTTCTGCCGGTCCTGAGACCCGATTCCCTTGCAGTCAGCTAGAGCACTGACGTCAGGGAAAGGTGGAGGGGGAGTTTCAGTATGATTATCTCTCAAACCATAAAGGTTTGAGAGATGGGACTGGGTGCATTTAATGTCTTTTTTTTAATACCTACAAGATGAACATTTGTTAAAATTATACATTACTATCCCTTTAATAGATTTCTTGCATCAAAAGGTGAGCAATCGCAAATAGCATATACATTTAGGACTTTTATAAAATAGTGAATGCTATACTGTCTTGCATTCCTCCCTTATGGGGGATGCAAGAAACATGTGCGTGCGCTAAAGGCATTTTTCATGCACACAAGATATAGACCCTTTGAAAAAGCTAAGAGGCGAAACGATCGTCAAGGTTTCTGAGCACAGACTATGTGTATCAGTTTATTGCGCAGTTCCAATATTCCTATGAACTAGCATTAGATAATCTCTATACTTCCCTCTACCTCTTATTTTTTGGCCTATACCGATCACTTGCCCAGCGGGTCTATTACAAAATTATTTTTGCAGACATAACCGCTGGGGTTTAGGTAGCGATGAGCTCCAATTTTTGAGTGATCAACTTTTGCGTTCTTGGAGTAAGCTATTAGAGACGCGGGTTTCTTTCATACCGTGTTTCATAAATGTAATAGGTGTCCGTAGATGAGCAAAACACGAACGCCATCTCGGTTGTGAACTCCATTGTGGCAACACGAATATACACGTCTGCCAGGGGTTGGTACTATACATGTAACTCTCTTTTTATCTATCGTGTGCATGATTCTTTAATATATTTAAGGGATTAAGTTATATATATTGAGGGTTAGAGAGAATACATTAAGAATACAACTACATCAAGATGGAGTCTTGTATAATAATTTAAAGGAGCAGTAAACTTTAAAAAGTACTTACATTATATAAGTAGATTAAGTGATGGTGTATTCAGTGCTGTCTTTTTTTTTTCTGAGGTATTTTTGGTTAAGGAGTAATTCCCATTTTAAGTTTGTGTTTTTTTAATCATGAGCTCCCCCTAGTGGCATCATTTAGGTTAGGGAATTCATGTCGTGGACTTGGAAAGGTCAGTAGGAGGATCAAACTTCCTGAGGCATTTAGAAATCAGCTGTTGGTGGCTGGTGCTGAGGGGGAGTGTCTGCTAGAGGAGGAGGCGGCTACATGAACAGCATCAGCTGAAGATTTACCTCAGCAGAGACAACTTGTTTTTTTCCTGAAGCTGTCTGTCACTGCTGAGGTAAATCTTCAGCTGATGCTGTTCATGTAGCCTACTCCTCCTCTAGCAGACACGCCCCCTCAGCACCAGCCACCAACAGCTGATTTCTAAATGCCTCAGGAAGTTTGATCCTCCTACTGACCTTTCCAAGTCGACAACATGAATTCCCTAACCTAAATGATGCCACTAGGGGGAGCTCATGATTAAAAAAACACAAACTTAAAATGGGAATTACTCCTTAACCAAAAATACCTCAGAAAAAAAAAGACAGCACTGAATACACCATCACTTAATCTACTTATATAATGTAAGTACTTTTTTAAGTTTACTGCTCCTTTAAGGAAAGCCATTGATTTTAATTCGCTGTTTTTATGAAGGCATTAATAAAGGTTTATTTTTAATTTGTTTTATTTTCCTTTCCCCCATTATGCCATACTATAGGAGAGGGGTTGGAGCTGTTATGAGATTGTTTTCCTTTTTTCCCCTCTTTCTCTTATTTGCATACTATTAATCTCAGAGCACAACCCCCTTATTCTGCGGAATAACCTATTACTACTCAAGACAGTAGTGCATCTAATATGATCTATTACACAAGATATTGCGCATGTTCTAATACAGGAAGCCAAATACCGAACGCTTCTTGAATTGTGCAAAAAAATTATTACGACAACACTACACAGACGTATACATTCGGTCTCAATAGCACTTCCTGCATTAGGCGCATTCGCTATTCCACTCAGACAGATTCGTTAATCCTGACCACGCCAACATAACCACGCCCTCACGCACAAAATGTGCACACCTGTTTGCTAATTTAGATGTTATCATGTGCAAATCAAAAACGTCATGTTCGCTATTGATTTCCTCTCCCACCTTACCACATGCGCACGTCTCTCTACAATAAAAGCAACAGCGCACCCTGGTGACCACAAAAGAAAAAGTGCAGGAAATAAAGGAAAAGGAGCGGCAATAACTCTTGTATAAAGCATCTCCCAACAGTAAGGAAAAACCTTATAACAACCAAGAGCTTAATTTCTCCTTATATAACATTACACCTAATAATCTAGCCAATTACTTTTATAATATAATTTTATAGGACCCTGTGTATGAAGAAGCAATATCCCCATATTAAGAGTGCTCAGTCATGTCACACCTTGGGGAGCTTTGCCCCCAGATGACCGGAGGAGATGTCCTGTACCTGCTTTCCTCCAGATTTCATCTGTCACATATCCTGTTCCTGTCCTGCTCCCGAATTCTCGCTGAGAATCTGCCAACAGAGGATTGTGTTTAAGATTATTATCTAGTAGCTATAAAAGTATTAAGGTAGGAAGGGGGGTTGTTAAAGGGATAGTAATACTTCGTTTTAACTTTATTTTATTTTGTAGGCATTAAAAAAACATGAAGAACGATATAAGTCTTATCTCTCAAACCTTTATGGTTTGAGAGATATTCACGAGCAAAGTTTCCCCCTCCCGCCCCTTTTACCTAGTGTAAGCCATCTCTTCTCAGATGTGGAATGCAGTCCATAGACCAGACAGATAACAGCAGGGGACAATCTTCTTCCTATGAGAACAATGAAGGCCCTGCCCCCCTTGACAAGCTTTTCAACTTTTTCCCTTATCTTAATTGAAGATTGTCCCTCTGTGCAATCTACCTGGGCACCTCCCTTCTGATCTGGCTGAGCAATGTTACATCAGTAAAAGGGATGGGAGGGGGACACTTTGTCATTGAATTACTCTTGAACTACAACTCTGACAGAATTGAAATAACACTCTCCAAAGTCCAAATACTATGATGATTAATTAGAGCTGCTTTTATTATGAAACCTTACTATCCCTTTAAAGAGAATGTTCACCTCTGTTAAAGTATTTATCATCTTAACATGCTATCCCAGTTCATCTTTAATCCATTTTTTTTCTTTTGTTTTTAATGCAATGCAGTATAGCTGGAGATTTTACCTTTTAAAAATAAGCCGGTAACGTAAGTCAAGGACAGGCTGCAGAACAGCTCTGTACCGCAGCCTTTCAATCTTCGCCTCTTCTCCCCCCCAGTACTGCTTCTTTCTCAACTCCTCCAATGATGAGGATTACTCCTTGTGAGCCGATGTGCTCTCCTGCCAATGAAAGCGCTCCAGTTCACATGGAGGAAGCCTCTGTCAGAGTAGAAGGTGAGAACGAGGCAGTACTGGGGAGAAGAGGCGAAGATTGACAGGCTGTACCGCAGCCTGTCCTTAACGGATGTCATCGGCTTATTTTTAAAAGGTAAAGTCTTGGGCTTTACTGCACTACATTAAAAAAGAAGGACATATTAAAATTAGCTGGGACAGCACTTTAAGATGATAACTACTTTAACAGAGGTGAGAGTTTCCCTTTAAATGAAAATTAGGTCTCCAGACCTCTCAAGCCTCCAAGGAGTCCATTTTTACAAATATTGTTAATGTTACACAATTACAGCTAATAAGTTGTGTTTTGGCATCAGTGTACCTTTAACCCTCTGAGTGCCAGAGAATTAGCCACGGTATTGGATATGTGACTGGCACTCAAAAGGGTTAAAACAATACATCCCACTTTACATTACTCATTAGCCACTTTTTATTCCCCAGGTTCTCACCGCTGGCTCCGGAATCGGTACTAGTTGGGCTGTGCTGTCGGCTCAAGTGGTCACTCCCCTTCCTGATTTCTGCTGACTCGGTGCATCTCCTCTTCCAGTAGTTTAGTTCATCTCTGTCCACTTCCTGACACCTGCGCAGCACGGCCATCGAACGCCGTGTCTTCTCCACCATTTCCATTATGCAATTTAGTGCCTGTTGAGTCCAAGGGAGTTAAATTGAGTAATAAAGTTTTGTTGTTTTTTTTTTTTTAATCATGTAAGAAAACCAAGCGTACTCCCACTTTAGGAAGATGCTTTGATCAAAAGTAATATTAGTTTAAAACCATCAGAGTGTGGTGGCCTGCTGCTACTAGATTCTAAGGAGAAATTATGCCACGTTGTCACCTCTCCCATAGAATGCATTAGAATACCTGGAGATCAGGTGGCACAGTCACTGTTTAATAAATAACTAGTTCGAACTGTAATGATTCTGGAAAACTATAATCTTAGCAGAAAAATACATATAATACATTATTTGTTCCGTAATATGTTACTTATTCCGTTATCACTTTTCCAGACCTACTTGAGAGCTCAAACTAGACAACCAAATGCATGTTTTATTTTCCTGTCTTTCTAAAAAAAAAAAATCAATTACAACAGCCCCACCTCGTGGTAACTTTTCACAGGCCAATTTTTTTACTAATTAAAAACAAAAATATTTGGAGGTATAAAGGTTTGAAGTCAGCAATGCTAAGATGTTTGTCAGAAGCCGTCATGTGCAGTAGAGACTGCCCAAAAGCACAGAATGCTGGGAATACAGAATGCTGGGAGTTCTGTGCTGGGAGCATTCTCTACAGTGCATGACTGCGTCAGTGGCAGGACGCAGAGCAGGACCGGCCTCTTAACCCTTTGAGTGCCAGAGGGGTATGCCTCTGGCACTCAAAGGGTTAACATCACCCGGACCTTGGCCCGTGTACACGGGCTTTTACACTAGTATATATTATATTATATACATATATACACATACATATACATATACATACACATATATATATATATATATATATATATACACACACACACACAAACACTACCTGGTTTGAAGTGACAGTGATGTTCTAAGGCAATAATTCTCTACTTTAGGACACATTATCAGGGCGGGTTTTTGATATCGCTACTTTCTGACAAGTGAGTAATCAGCAGACCAGTCATTGTGATTGCTTCTACTGTACTTTATATCAGGGGGTATCACTAAAACCTGACCTGTTGGTAAGTCACAAGGACTGCAGTTGGGAATCACTGTGAGCTGTCATCAAGTACACACAGAAGTGATCGCTACTGACCACTTCCTGCCAGCAACAGTTTGGCATTAGAACCATCCTATGGGATTATGGGTAAATCACATAAATAAAAAAACCATACACGTACATGATCCAGGTGTTTCCATTCTTCTGCCCACTCTCGATCTGTCAGTCGATGGTCCACAAGTTCTTCCTGGTAGCCATTATTTAAATTGCCATTTATTCCTGCAGTCAAAAGACATAACACACTTAGAACTATATGCACAAAAAACAAAGAGGAGCAATTGTGATACAAACCTAGTGCACTAAAGGTGAGAAATAAAAAAAGAAAAAAATCCTATTAAATTTAAATAGGGCTTTTAACCCCTTGAATGCTAGATAGCCCCAATGAACCCTTCGAGTGCCACAGGTACAGTAAATTTGACACAAAATATTACTCATTAAAAGCAAGATAGTCAAGTCCATCTATTACACATACAGTACCAATACTTTTGCAGATTTTACCCCAATAGCACTTCTTACCGATGGCATGGTGCCGCTCCCTTATTTCCCTGTGTTCCCCTATCTTGCTCAGCGGATCCCTGTATAGCTGAGAGCCAGGCATATCTTCTAAGGTATAGTGTTGCAGGGGAGGAGGGGTGGGGTGGAATTGGTTGGCGGAGTTAAGGAGGGGCAGAGACAGAGCCGGGCTGTGTCGGGGAGCCGGACTGATAGTGCAGACCCTCTTGGCTGGAGGTTCAGGGGGGACGGGTTCTCTTTCAAAGCCATTATCTTCTCTCCTGAAAGCAGGCATATGGATCACCTTTGTGTTTTTTGTTAATCATTCACACACGCACACACAAAATTCAATAACATATCTGAGAACTCTCCAAATCTCCGGTTTTCAGACTGCATTACTGGGTCTCCAGGGACAGAGCCCGATTCTCCAGCAGTGGAGAGTTTACTCTCCTTCTCTCCCACTTTTCCCGCTATTTCCCTCCCACTTCTCCTCCTTCCCAACTTCCCACCCACTTTATGACATGCAGACGAACAAGCCCCATCCATCTGATTAAGCCCCACCCCTTTATGACGTGAATTGCATCACTATCATCCTCTCTCTGGCAGCACATAAGGTGAATCCGGGGCGGAAACAGAAGAAGTTCCCAGGTATGTTCAATAACCCACCATTTTCATCATTAGATTTTAAAAGCATGCCCTCATTCTTTCCCTCCTGAACTACTGCAGATGTTTTATCCGATTGTGTAAGCCAGGGTTATGAAAACTTTGGCTCTCCAGTTGTTGGATACTACAATGCCAATCATCCCCAACAAGCCATGACATGAGCTGTGGTGTCCAACAGCTGAAGAGCCAAATGTTTCCTAGTCCTGGTTATAAGTGGTAATAATATTTACATGTGAGTGTGCTCTCAGACCAGAGTGAGATTGGGTCATAAGATGTATATATTCTGATATCCTTCCCGTGCCAAGTCTCCTATCTCCAAAGTCTGCCCTGCGCAGTCTCTCCATGTTCGTCATTTCGCACTTTGTCCAGCCCTGCTCATGTCTGCCCATGCGCAGTTGCCCTCGGTCCTGCCCTTGCCTGCCTATGCTGTCTCCCCCTGCACCACCCTGGTCTAATCAGTCTGTGCTCAGTCTCCCCCTGCACTGCCCGTGCTCAGTCTCCCCCTGTCCTCCCCTTGCCTAATCAGTCTGTGCTCAGTCCTACCCCAGTCCAGCCCTTGCTCAGTCCCACTCCAGTCCTGCCTTTGCTCAGTCCCTCCCCAATCCTGCCCATGCCTAATCTGTCTGTGCTCAGCCTCCCCCTGTCCTGACCATGCCTAATCTGTCTGTGCCCAGTCTCCCCCTGTCCTGCCCATGCCCAGTCTCCCCCTGTCCTGCCCAGGTCTAATCTGTCTGTGTTCAGTCACCCCCTGTCCTGCCCAGGTCTAATCTGTCTGTGTTCAGTCACCCTCTGTCCTGCCCTTGCTCAGTCTCCCACTCTATCCTGCCCTTGTTTCTTTCCAGCTCCTGGTAAATGCCCAGGTCATGGCACCACACCTCTCCATCTATTTACCTGTCTGGACTGTGCCTCTTCCCATTGCCATTCACTTCCATGAGCAGCTCGGAGGAGTCAGATGGTGAGGAGGTGCTGGTGTTAAGGAGAATATGTTCATGCTGTGCAAGGTACTGGGAAGGTGTCTGCTTGGCAGCGCGGGCACAGTGCAGTAACTCTCGCTGGAGAAGTGGTAGGTTGGCCTTCATGCAAGAAACAAACCTCATGTCAGTTTAACCTCTTCAGAGATAAAGGGATCAGCTCTTCCTGTGATCACAGGGGCCACAGTCAGATTTTACTTTAAGTCACAAATAAAGTTCTGTCCCAAATGACTGCAAACAATGCGCAGCACCTAGTGAAGCAATGCATGCACCTCCACTCAGGGGTTAAGAACAGGCGAGTTAATCAGTGGCTCATTCATTTGGACTGACCCACGTGTGCTAATGCAGGGAACCGACTGACCCTTTGAGTGCCAACGAGGTAGCAAACACATTGCTATACATCTCTGGCACTCAAAGTGTAAAATCCTGGCCTGTTACATCAGACAGCTGCATTCTGAAGGGAGAGTCAACAGCTGTGCTGGCCACACCCACCTTCTGAGTCATTTGCATGGCCGACTTAACCCTTCGAGCGCCAGAGATGTATCCAATGCATGCTGGCACTCAAAGGGTTAATAAATCCCCACCCCTGCAGCAGACACTCACTCCTGATTTTTGATGGTTGCTTTATTTACCAGTTCAGATCTGCATTTAGCCAGATTATATATATACCTGTACCAGCTATAAATTTAACCCCTTGGATGTCAGAGAGGTAATGAAGCAATGTGTCGGTGACCTCTCTTGCATGCAAGTTGTTTATCGAGGTTACATTAATATAAAATCCTAATACTAGACTACCTTAACCCTTTAAAGGACCAAAATGTGTGAGGGACAAAGGGAGCTGTAGTTTGGCAACAGCTGGAGGGCCTCACCTTGCCCACCCCTGGCCTAGGGGCACAACAGGTCAAACAGATTACGTTTGGGATCCACCACCCCCTAGAGACCACACGCTCAATATCACCGTTTCTCGCTCACCTTCAGGAATGGGATGACGAATGGACGCAAGGGGAAGTTGGTGGCTTCTTGCAACTTGCAGTGAAATTCTTCAATGGTTACTGTTGAGTTCTGGAACAAAGAGTAATATTTGAGGATGCAGATACAGCCTCCAGGGGGCAGAGAAGAGCAATCGGATAATATAATCTGTATTGGATCGTATGGATGTCTGGTAAGGGACACTTCTACATGGGTGATCTTCCACCTGTCGGGACATGTCAGACCTGACCTGATCTCTAGGGTCTCCTATTTATAGTATTCGCTGGTATCCATCATATGCCAACTAACATCCATATACCCAAAGAAATAAGAGGAGTAATTCTTGAACAAACCAACTGTTCCATAGGGAATACATAACCCCCCCCCATGGATTTCAATTGAACGTTTAACCCCCTGATTGCCAGACTTCTCCAAACAAGCAATGTTCAATAATAACCTTTAAATTAAGCATTTCCCATCAATTAAATTACCCTTGTTTAGCTCATCAGAAAAATACCTGCAATATTTATTTTCGTAATTAAGCTTTACTGCTCCTTTAAGGAAAGCCCTTTTTCCCCCCAAAAGGCAGAAACACAAGTTATATTTACAAATATCCCAATGTATTTAACCCTTCCATTGTCAGAGGGTACCCAATGTATTGCAAGACAATGCACCACCACCCTGTCGCACAAAGGGTTAACTCTGAGTGCAATGCGTTGCGTACCCCTCTGGCACTCAAAGGGTTAATATCTTAGGGGTCCAAAGTATTAAATGTAATTTATACATTGGAAAAAATTATATATATTAAGCAGCCATGAAAAACTTTTTTTTTTTTGTTTTTTCATTTGTTGGGGGGAGAATAATCGGGAGGTAAGAGTTCAGAAATAGTTCTGGGATTTAAGTTGACCTATGACCTACTGAGCTTTTAGTCTCATTAACCCCCTAACTACTGCCCGATCCGGCAGGGGGTGGCTGTTAAGGACCATGGCGTTTTTTTTTTTTCATCGTTGCAGTGAATTCTGGGATGGCAGAGTGGCATACAGCAGTGCTGCCATCCTAGAATTCCATGACTTGCTAAGACCATCACCAGGGCTTAACATCCAGACCAGCATGATGGTCCTGCCATGTCATATGTCGCTAAGGTGTTAAATGACTGGTTTAGTGCTTTGCGTTTTCCTAGTCATTTAAATGGTTTAGTGATTTTTGGTTTTGTAGTTGGGAAACATAATATCTGCACAGTTTTGTTCTCTAATGCAATGCGTTTAAAAGGTATAGTAATGTTTCACAAAAACAGCAGCTCCAATTAATCTTTATAGCATTTGGGCCATGGAGAGTGTTATTTCAATACTGTCAGAGTTGTAGTTCAAGAGTAATTGAATGATAAAGTATTCCCCTCCCGCCCCTTTTACCTAGTGTAAGTCACCTCCCCTCAGATGTGGAATCTGGTCCACAGACCAGACAGCTCACAGCAAGGGACAATCTTCTTACTGTGAGCATAAGGAAAACCCTGCCTCCTTGACACGTTTTCAGGTTTTTCCTTATGCTTACTGAAGATTGTCCCTCTCTGTGATCCATCTGGACAGTCTTGCTGCTCTGAGGTGAGCAGTGTTACATCAGTAAAAGGGACGAAAGGGGGATACTTTATCAATCAATTACTCTTGAACTACAACTCTGACAGTATTGAAATAAAGCTATCCATGGGCCAAATACTATAAAGATTAATTGGAGCTGCTGTTGTTCTGAAGCATTACTATCCCTTTAAGACCTCTCTAACATTCAAACCCCATTAAAAGAAATTTTTTTATATATATATATATATATATATATATATATATATATATATATATATATATATATATATATAAATGGAAAGTGTTTCTGCACTATGGTCAGAATACTTTTCTTTTACATTGCACAAGGTCAATAGTCTATACAGACCAGACCAGAAATATAGTGCAGCTTGTGTCCTACAAAAAGGAACTAGCAGATAGAGATAAAATGGTGTGTGTGTGTGTGTGTGTGTCTGTGTGTGTGTGTGTGTGTTGGGGGGGGGGGTGATGAACTCAGTAACCTAAACTGAACATTATTTTCTGCAGTTTGCATTTAACTGGAGCTTACATTTTTCAAAAAGAGATGAGAGTGTTCGTTTCTTAAAAAAAAAAAAAAAAAAAAAGTTACACAACTCGGCTAGAAGCCAAAAGTGCACAAATGAACCTTTTGAATGCCAGACCTTTCTGGCACTCAGTGGATTAAAGGGACAGTAATGTTCCATAAAAACTTTATAGTAGAAATAGAAGAAAATAAGCTGAATGGCACAAACCCCTATCTCTCAAACCACTATGGTTTGAGAGCTATAGACATTGAAAGTACCTCCTCGCTCCCCTTCTCCTGATGTCAGCTGTAAAGCTGACAGCAGGAGATCAGTTTCGGCCTACACAATGAGGCTCTGTAGCAGAGCCGAAATCGTGTTATTGCAAAATAATTACTTCACTGGAAAGGTCTACAAAGTGTGCTTGCAAACCAGGCGCACTTTGTAGACCTTTCCAATGAACTAATTATTTTGCAATAAAGTGATTTCGGCTCTGCTGCAGAGCTGTCAGCTGGTCCCAGGACCGTGATCTACTGCTGTCCGCTAGATGCGGACGTCAGGGGAAGGGAAGGGCCTATATCTCTCAAACCATAGCGGTTTGTGCCCTTCAGCTTATTTTCTTCTCCTCTACAAAACTGTAAAACATTTTTATGGGACATTACAGTCTCTTTAAGGGATTTGTCCATGAAAAACTGCCATTTTTCATTTAATTTTTTTCCTAATAAACACTGTGTTTAAAGGGATAGTAATACTTAAAATGTAAAAAAATATATATAGCGTATGGTTTATCCCCCTAAGGAAAAAAAAAAATACTGCTGAGATGTGTTTTATTTCAAAGTTATAGCTGCTTAGACTTTTTTTTTTTTTAGGTGCAGTATCAAAGTGGCCTGAAACTGTACAGTGGCGCTGTTGCTACACCATCCTATGGACAAGCTCTGGTCAGTTGACCATGGGGTCATATTTCCACTTTGACATGAATCCACTGGTAGGGAACAGTGGCTCTTCAGTTGTTGGGAACTACGCTGGCTGTTTGGGGACAATGGGGGTTTTTAGTCTTCAGCAGCAGGACAGCCAAAGGTCAACTAGCCCTGTATTAAATGCTGTGAACTTACCACCAGGGCCAGCACGAGGGTCCGGACCTTCTCCCCTATCTCGGGCGAGATGTCGTTGCCGAACTGTTGCAGCGTAGTTAGGAATCTCTTCAGTTTGCTAAGCTGCCTCACTCCACAGGTGGCAGGAAGCTGCTGATTGGCCAGAGAAGAGGAGGAAGAGGAGGAGGGACCATTGCTGGAACGTTGGGGAGGAGAGGGAGCGCCATTGAGCGAAGGGGGAGAGTGGTTGATGCCGTTGGAAACTGCGATAAGAAATGAACACAAAGTTTAAGTCAGAGGAAGGACCTGGTTATATTTTTGTTAAAGGGATAGTAATGTCCTTCATTATATTCGTTTATAATGTTCTGTAACATTTTAAACGTCCACATTGGCGTAGTTTGATTGTAATTTTATTGCAAATTTTCCCCCTCCCAACCCTTTTTCCTACGTCACTCTTTTTCCCTTCATCAAGGGGGCCAGGGTTTTCCTTATACAGAAAGAGACAAGACTGTCCCTCATTGCGATCTGCCCAGTCAAGCGACCGGCTTTCAGATCCGAAGGGAAGAGGAGTGACGCATGGAATGGGGAGGGAGGTGGACCGATATGGATGTTTAGAACATTACGGAGCATTATAAAAAGTATAATGAATCAGATTTGATTTTCTATCGGAACATAACGATGCCTTTAAAGGAACATCTAAAAATTGTCCCCAGATTACCTCAAATCGGGGCAGCAAATTCCAATAGCCACTATGAATCAAGTCTGACTGGATTGGTTCCTCAAAATCAAGCTTAACCCTTTGAGTGCCTGAGAGGTATCCAATGCATTGCGTTGCAATGCGTTGGAAACCTCTCTGGCACTCAGAGGGTTAATTAAACCTCCTTGGAGGACAGTTGATGCCATCATCCCCCACTTAGTAAAGTATTGGTGATATTTAGCGTTAAAAGGGACACCTAAAAAAAAAATACGCTGGTGATTTTGAAAGAGCTTGCAGTAGCCATTTTTTATTTAGAAAAGTAATTTAAAATTATCACTGCATTGCATACCCATCTGGCACTGAAAGGGTTAACAAAGGGCTCAAAATTTCCACTCGCCACTAGCCAATGGCTAGTGAAAATTTAGCCCTGGCGAGTAGAAATTCAGCCCTGGTGGGTATGTTATGGCTTGCAGTGGAGAGTTACTTTTCAGGTCTGGCTAGTAGCAAAGGACTTAAAATCATAAGCCCTGGGTTAACAGAATGTACTTCTTGGGGTTTTTGGGAGATAACTAGGGATTGTACCCAGAGCGCAGGAGGCGTGTCTACTGTGATACTGTAGAACAGAGACAGGAAGGAGTACATACGTGATGAGGGAGGGAAGGAGACAGGCCGAGGGCCACTGGGGTTCACGGGTGGGAGAGGTGCCATGGTTGGAGGAGAGGATCGGGAATGTATCTTCACTTCCATGGGGGACCCGGGCATCGCTGGCACCCTCTTGTCACCAGTAACTGTGAAAGCACAGACACAACAGATTAGAAGGCCATATACACAAACTGGGGCAGTCCAACTGCTCTATACAGAACAATGCATTGGAGACCTAACTAGCATTCAGGGGGTTAATTCAGGGGAATTTGGGGATTATTTCTTTACTGTGTCTCCTGTGCTGCAGTATGCCTACAAATTCTTCTCAGGTCATCATCTCACAATGCAATGGAGCCGGACGTCACACACAAGACCAGCAGATGTAAGGTCATGCAACAGGTTGTCTTCCGGATGTGTGGCTTTAACAGCCGTGTGAGCCATCTGGTGTGTGTGCCTGTAACCCCCTGTGTGCCAGCTGCAGGAAGGGACCCCCCCCCCAACGCCCGCCACAAAGAGGAACCTGTTCCACTCTCCCAGTTATCTTCTCAGGCTGTACAGTTCCCACCAAATCTGGACCAGGCTCTCACCAGATCTCCAGCAGCTGTTGAGAGGGAGGCCAGCATGGATATGCACATGGGGGTAATTCCCACAGTGCTGTGCATGTATTATATATATATATTTATGCATGTGCGCACATTTGCATTGTGTATGTATTATTATATATATATGTGTGTGTGTGTGTGTGTTTGTGTGTGCATGCGCACACATTATATATGTGCATGTCTGTGTGTAAAAGCATTGTGTATGTATGTCCGAGTATTATGTTTGTGTGCGCGTGTGTGTCTGGGTATGTATATAGTGTGTGTGTGTGCGCGTGTGTGTCTGGGTATGTATATAGTGTGTGTGCGCGTGTGTGTCTGGGTATGTATAGTGTGTGTGCGCGTGTGTGTCTGGGTATGTATAGTGTGTGTGCGCGTGTGTGTCTGGGTATGTATAGTGTGCGTGTGTATATATGTGTCTGGGTATGTATATATATAGTGTGTGTGTGTGTGTGTGTGTGTGTGTGTGTCTGGGAATGTATATATAGTGTGTGTGTGTGTGTGTGTCTGGGAATGTATATATAGTGTGTGTGTGTGTGTGTGTACGTGTCTGGATATGTATATATAGTGTGTGTGTGTGTGTATGTGTCTGGATATGTATATATAGTGTGTGTGTGTGTGTATGTGTCTGGGTATGTATATATATAGTGTGTGTGTGTCTGGGTATGTATATAGTGTGTGTGCGCGCGTCTGGATATGTATATAGTGTGTGTGTGTGTGAGTGTGTGTGTGCATGCATGTATATAGAGTGTGCGTGTGTCTCTACAACTTAAAGTACATATAAAACCCCCATTACTGTTTTATACCATAAAAGCATATCATATCTGATGGTTTACGCCTGCACATTCTCTGGCTCCCTGTTTCCCAGAATCCTCCCTGTGTGCTTATCCCAGAGCGCTGCGGTGAAACAGCTCTCCATCTGTTTCTAGTTTCTGCCAAGCTGAGGTTTTCCTCTATAGGATTAACCCCGTGAACGCCTCAGTTTTACATCGCTTGCTTCTGTCAGTATGGATCTCTGTGTACATCTGCTTTAAATAAAAAGGAGTTTGTGATTTAAATTTCCTTTCAGGAAAAGCATTAAATGCTGGGGAAAAGCCTGGACAGAAAGAATCCAGTGTAATAATAGTTCTTTAAAATTAAATTGCCAGTTCTACCCTGTTATATTATTCAATTTCTTTTCCCATACAGCTCCATATGGCCCTTGGAAGAGAGATAAATGGAATTATACATCTTTGATAGTTACACTAGGATAAATTAAGTAAATGTGAGGCTTGGAAAGCTCTGGACAGTTGAAGGGATGTGTGTGGTTTGGAAAGCTCTGTACACATGAAGCACTGCTATTTAGAAAAAAAAGAAGATATAATAAACACACACACACACACACACACACACACACACACACACACACACACACACACTTCTATACACTGATAAAACTCAACATACAGTACTGTAAAGTGCTGTTTTCCCGTAGGGTGGGGGAATTCATTTTCCTTTACACTCCTCACTTCCTGTTCAGATGGCTGTACTGTATCAGGATAGACAGAGCAGGAAGTAAGGACTGCAAAGGAAAATGGCTTCCCACAGACTATGAAATACCATAGATGTTAAGCTGCATCAAGGTACGGAAAGGCTGACAATGAATATTATTTTAAACATCAATATCCATTTATCCCCATGGATGCTGGCGACATATCCAGTTCACTGCATTGGAGACATCTCCAGCAGTGACAGCGGTCAGGAAAACAAGTCAGCTGGGATAAAATGATTCATATTTGCAAAATGTAAAGGGACTTTTGCAGGAATCTAAAGGAGGTAACATGTTGGAAAACACCAATTGCACCATGGGAGGGGGCAGAAGAAAAATTTCTGTTGACCTAAACTGGGATTTTTACCCAACAAATTCAAGAGAGGCCTGCAACACAATGCATTGTAGACTTATCCAGCATTCAAAGGGTTAGTCCCATATATTAAACAATTTACATATTTATCTTCCCCCACCCATTGCAGCTCTTTAACATAAAGCCCAAAATAACGCATGCGAGTGCAGAAAATTATGCCAGACAAACAAGGCATTGCCCCAGTGCCAATACTAACAAGGTATTTTGTGACCTTTAGGACATCGACAAAGAATCCCACAGGGACAAATTAATTCTCATTACAGGCTGTCTCAACGGGACTAATGCATAGATCATAGTATTTAGCTTGGAGAGGAGACACTGAATCACAAAAAGGCCTCCCCCCCACCTTATGGCCGTAATATTCAAGAGTCAAGGGTAACAGCTGATGCTGTGACCGTCACCTGCAGCCTGGAGACCCAGGAGGGGGTGGGAGGGTCAGACTGCTATGCTAATTTCCAAGACAGACAATGGAAGCAGATGAACAGTGGTGAATGGGATTATGGGTAAGAGAGGCTGCACCTGCTGTCAGGAGCAAGAGGGGGTGGATTGGGACACATCTGTCGCATGCACAATGGCAGAGGGCTTTCTGCCCTCCCTCCTGGTAATCTGCACTGGGATTTTACATATGCCATCTCAGGGATGCAACAGGTTGGATAATTCTTTATGTGTTTTTTTTTATTTTTTTATTATTCAAAACGTTCCTACTTTATTATCCATCCCCGCTGAGAGAGCATCTATTATGCATGGCACTAAATAATTAACCCCTGACATTCAATAAGGATGGAAGCCAGTTTCGTTCCAGATGGATTTAAGGTTCTAAAACACCTGTTCTCATAAAATGGGTAATTAAGTTAATGGGTTAAAATAAAAAAAACAAAACATAACACGTCACGGGCATCAGAACACTTTGGATCGTAATCAATAAGATAAAGAGGTACAATTCTGGAGCATACTAACTGCAACGTAATGGATAAAGAAATCCCCAAATTAACTGCTTATTTAAATTATTTCTATCATTTAGTGGTTTAAAAAAAATTAACTAAATAAATTGCAAATGATCTGTTAACTATTCAAGTGTCCGGAGCACAGTTTCACAGTGGGTTGAGTACCCCCTGGCAACCAAAGGGTTAAATCTTTGAATGCCGGTCGGGTAGGTAAAGAAATGCTTTCCTCATCCCTGTAGCAATTAAAAGGACCAGTAACCCTTTATTCTGCAAGTACAAGCCAAATTGCCTAGAATTCTTTTTTTTTTTTGGTCAATTTTTTTTTCCATCACATGAGTGCTGGTGACATATCAATGCATTAAATAGATACCTCTCTGGCGCTCAAAGGGGTAATATTTTCACTTCCCTGACAGCAAGTTCTGTTTCCATCAAAAAAGGACAACGATACATTACATAACAACCAACCCAACAATGCTTTGCATTTTTCTATATCTTTTTAGATGAGATTAAGTGTACTTTTGTAGCAAAAAAAAAAAAAAAAACAACCTCACAAGTGATATAAAAGGTGATACAGTTATCTTTCTGACATTGTATCAATATACCAGTTTATAGTCCCTAACAGAAAGATCTCTGGAGATCTAGGGCTAGATTCTATTACTGCAGGAGAGAAATGTTACCTCCCATTTTATCAAACATTTTCCTATACAAGTCTATGGGGAAACCTGAAGATAAAAACAGTGATAAAATTAGCACTTGAATCAGAATCCAGCCCCTAGGGAGCTTAGTATCAGGGACATAAGGCCACTTTCACAGAGCCGACACCAACACAGCAATGTCGCATTGGATCGGTCATCTGTAGTGAAAGGCAACATGCTGGACTTCAGTGCCTCTCACTCTGGGCAAATATCGCCTTCTGTGTTCACCCCCAAAAAATCTAGCATACAGCAATGTTACTGTGTTTGTTAACCCTTTGCGTGCCAGAGAGATATCCAACGCATTGTGTTGTAATGCTCTGTATACCTTTCTGGCACACAAAGGATTAAGGAACGCAGTAAAGTCGCAGTTAAAGGGATAGTAATGTTTCATAATAAAAGCAGCTCTAATTAATCATCACAGTATTTGGACTTTGGAGAGTTTTATTTCAATTCTGTCAGAGTTGTAGGACAAGAGTAATTCAATAACAAAAGTATCCCCCTCCCACCCCTTTTACTGATATAACACTGCTCAGCCAGATCAGAAGGGAGGTGCCCAGGTAGACTGCAGAGAGGGATAATCTTCAATTAAGATAAGGGAAAAACCTGAAAAGCTTGTCAAGGGGGCAGGGCTTTCATTGTTCTCATAGGAAGAAGATTGTCCTCTTCTGTTATCTGTCTGGTCTATGGACTGGATTCCACATCTGAGAAGAGATGGCTTACACTAGGTAAAAGGGGCAGGAGGGGGAGCTTTGCTTGTGAATATCTCTCAGAGATAAGACTTATATCATTCTTCATGTTTTTTTAATGCCTACAAAATAAAAAAGATAAAACGAAGTATTACTATCCCTTTAAGGAATGCAGTAAAGATGCAGTTAAGAAAGGGTTTGCCTGGCAGCTTACAGGGTCAACAGCAGGCCTTTCAAGCAAGCCACGTTGGAAGTCATGAACCCCATCGCAACTTCCAATGGATGGCCAACCCACGTGGGCCCCAGATGACAATCACAAGGGTCGGCTGGAAGACACTACCCTCCTAGGTTCCGGAAAAACAGATGAGGTGCATGAACTAAATTAGGAGACAGAACTCTTGCAGGAGGCTGCAACAGTTCTGTCACCAGTCTGAAAAACCCCATATAAATAAATAAATAAAAATATGGGAGATAGAGAAGTATAAGCAATCTGACTTTACATACTGAGCAAGGGCTAAATATGAAAAGCCAAAAAAGGTTACATCTCTACATATATCATGGTCCCTTACACACAATTAAAGGGATAGTAATGTTTCATAATAAAAGCAGCTCCAGTTAATCTTCATAGTATTTGGGCCATGGAGAGTGTTATTTCAATACTGTCAGAGTTGTAGTTCAAGAGTAATTGAATGATAAAGTATCCCCCTCCCGCCCCTTTTACCTAGTGTAAGCCGCCTCCCCGCAGATGTGGAATCTGGTCTCTTGACCGGACAGGTCACAGCATGGGACAATCTTCTTACTGTGAGCATAAGGAAAACCCTGCCCCCCTTGACAGGTTTTTCCTGATGATCAATGAAGATTGTCCCTCTCTGCAAGCCATACAGACAGTCTTGCTGCTCTGAGGTGAGCAGTGTTACATCAGTAAAAGGGGCTGGAGGGGGATATTTTATCATTCAATTGCTCTTGAAGTACAACTCTGACAGTAATGAAATAACACTCTCCATTGTCCAAATACTATGAAGATTAATTGGAGCTGCTTTTATTTTGACACATTAATATCCCTTTAATCTTATATCCCAATAAAACCTAATCTTACACACACCCCATAGAGAAATGGGGATTTTAACTAGAGAGTTCTCCGACTCATTGCAAAGTGTTAAATGCACCATATGAATCAAAAAGATTTTTTTTGTGTCTCCCTATGGTGCAGTTGATTTGCCACAACATGATTCTGCTTCTGTTTTGCAATTGTCCCTGTGCATCTTCACCCTCTAAATGACAGGGGAGTACACGGCGCATTGTGAAACAATACAATGCTCTTCCCACTGGCAATGACAGGGTTAAACTTTTTAAAAACAGGTTGGTGTAGCAAGACTGACAGTAACCATGGTTTGCTCACATACACAAACTCTTGACCTAACAAGAAAAATTAAGTAAAATATTTCTGGAACAACAGGGGGGAAAAAAAAGTCTATCTATACAGCTTTAACCCGTTGAGTGCCAGATTAACCCTTTGAGTAACCCTCTGGCACTCAAAGGGTTAATCATGTCTTTCAACTTCCCAGAATCCTCTCTGTAGGATCAGGGAGCAATAAGTTTGTTGCTGAAAAAGTTAACCAAATGCTTTGGACACCTCTCAGGCACTCAAACTGTTAAGGAATAAGGAAAGGGGGGGGGGGGGGGGGAGAAAAAAAAAAAAAAAAGCACACACTAGCCTAGGAAGGAAAGCTCCAAATGTTAACCCTTTGATTGCCTGAGGAGAGCCCACAAAGTTATCTGCATATTCATTTAAAATCAAGGAAGTTTATAAAAACCACACATTGGTTGGTTTCAGCGATTTCTACACCATCCTGCTGAAGGACCTTTTCATAAAAGTTCCTGATTTAACCCTTTGAGTGCCAGACTGGTAGATATACTTGTATGGCACTCAAAGGGTTAAAGGTTTATGGGTTCATTTTAGCACATGCCGCAATGTGTTGGACACCTCTCAAAATGTCAATTCTGAGACAAACCAACTACAACATAAAGGGCATCCTGTGAACCTTCTTGTCCCTGGAGAAAAGCACAGGGCTGGGGATGAACGTGTCAGAATGATGCAATTTGCATCATAAGGGTGGGGCTTAACCATGTGGGAGGAGTAAGTTGTAAAGTAGGAGGAGCTGACCTTGCCAGGACTAGAACCCATGACCTTCAGGCTGGAACAGATTTTACAGGTGGCACATTAACCAAAATGAGCTATCTCCCTGGCTTTTAACGCCTTGAATGCTAGAAAAGTCCCCAAATTTGGGGATGTCTCAAGAGTTAAAGCCCCAATTTAAAAATCTATGGGAATTTTCATCCCCTGTGGTAAAGGTGGTCTGCCCCTAAATTGCACACATTTTTTTTTGTGTATATGGCCCAATGAATTAAAACTATAGTTGCCAGGGTGGTGTGAAACACACCATTCTCGGAAAACAAACTGTTAAACGCCTCCTGTATTTCAAGGATTTTATCATTGATACACAACAGGGGGTATGCAACCTTTGACTTCACCTATTGCGGACTACAACTCCCATTATCCCCCAGTCTGCTGTTGTATGGTTTGGGATGACTGGACTTGTAGTCTCCAAAAGTTGGAAAGCCAAGGGTTGAATAATACGGATACATATTATAGTTAACATTGTGTATCATTGAACCCATACGTTCATGAAGACCAATTAACCATCTCAGTGCCAGAGGGGTATGCAACGCATTGCTTCGCAAAATGTTGTGTACCCCTCCGGCACTGGAAAGGTTAAGTGATTATTAAAGTTCTACGGCCTGTTAGAAACATCACATGACCTTGCAGTAATTTTCCCTAATTTATTTTCTCTGCATTTGCCCGTCGCATGAATATTAATAATAAGTATAATCTATGTCGGAACACTATTGTCTACAGTCACATTAACCGGTATGGGGAAGCTTAAAAAACAGCAAATTCTAATAATTTTTACCCCACATTTAGGGAAAAAACTGTGCATCAGTGACAGGCAATCAGATTCACCCCCACGTGGCCACATATAATTGGGGGAGGGGACGGACGGACAAGAGTATAAAACTTAGGAGCCTAACAAAATTTTTTTAGGAGCCTTTGTGGGGTGCAAATTCCATTTATAAATAGATGTATACAAAATACCCAAGGCGTACGATTCAGAATTTTAAAGCGGAACTTACATACTTAATCCCCACGCATTCACTAAACACATGGCGACTAGTTTTGAAATAGATGTTTTACCTTGAAAAAAATAGCCTATTGTAAAGGAATTGTTCCAGTTTGAGTACTGGAGGGCAGGTTACTGCGGTCCGCGCGGACAAGATGTCTGCGCTGTAGCCTGGGTTCCAGTCTCCAAACGGGAACGATTCCTTTACACTGGAAAAGACGACACAGAGATAGAGGGAGCCCAGTCGTGCTTGTAAATGTCACAAATCAATGGTGTTCAAATATAATATGAGATATACTCACAAATGGAGTTGCTGGTCTAAGGCCTATACCAAAACCAGCTATTAGGCCTGTGGGGAGGATCAATCTGCCCCCACTCAGATATATACAATGTTGTATCCAGTGATCACCATTATTCAAAGGGTTAAAAAATATGTAAACTGAACTCGGCTGCTGGATAACTAAAAACATTTTATTATATAAAATACAAAATAACAACCTAAATTTTAAAAGTAATAATATATAATGTAACGTTTCGCAGTACTAAGACTGCTTTCTCAAACAAACTTGTTACAATACACAATAGAAATCTTTACAATGGGCTATTTTTTCAAGGTAAAACATCTATTTCAAAGCTAGTCGCCATGCGTTTAATGAATACACAGAGACTAAGAATGTACTGAAAGTTCCGCTTTCAATTTTAGGAGCCTGGCCTCCTAGTATTATTCCACCATTGGTATTAGGCCTCATCTAGAATATATCAAATTTTGGGCACCAGTTCTTCAAAAAGACATTATTGAACTGGAAAAAGTGCGGAGACAAGCAATAAAACTGATAAACGGATTGGAGGATCTGAGTTATAAACAGAGACTAGCCATACTAGGTTTGCTTACATTAGAGAAGAGTCATTTTAAGGGGTGATATGATTACCATTACGAATGTTTTCAAGGTCAATACAAAGAACGCTCAAATGATTTATTTACTCGTAGAGCTTTAGCTAAGAATGAGCGGTCATCCATTAAGACTAGAGGAAAGGCGCTTTTCACTAAAACAAAGGCATGGATTTTTTTCCACATTAAGGGAGGTAAAGTTATGGAATTCTATGCCTCGGGATGCTGTGCTTGTAGATACTGTAACTATTTTCAAAAAAATTAATGGATACCTATGTAGCACAGAACAATATTCATAATTATGACATTGGCTTCAAAGCACGTAGGATGTTTATCCAGGGAACTATCTGACTGCCATTTAGAGTCAGGAAAGAATTTTTTACCCAGTTGAGGCTTAATTGGAAACGGCTTCAATAGGATTTTTTGTCTTCTTCTGGATCAACAGGGGTGATTTGGCATTTCCTATTGAAATGTCGGCCACTGTTTGGCAACCAAGAAAATGGCACGTTTAAAATGTCATGTGAATTAAAAGGGTGATATTCTAATGTCGCAAGCTTAAAGGAGCAGTAAACTTATTTATGAAAACACATTTTATAGAGCTTTTCCTGCTGAATAAGACAAGGCAACTCCCATCTCTGTCAGATGTTTTATTCAAAATTTATAGCACTTTAAATAAATCAGGAAGTGAATTTACTGTGTTTACTTCCTGATAGTTCTAACTGACAGGAAGTGACAGGCAGCTTCTATCACATTCTATGGAGAACTATATGTCTCTGACTTTTCTGACTTTCCTCTCCATTAGAATCTAACAGGAACTCTAACCACTAGAGGGCACTGCTAATGTAAAAAACATGGGTTTAAACTGTAATAACTCTGGAAATATATATCTCTCGGCAGTGGGAGTACCCTTATTTTACGCAATAGGAAAATCCCTACAATATATATTTTTTCATAAAAAAGTTTACTGCTCCTTTGTTGCCAACATCGACGCCTTAACTCTCCCGCATGGCCATTATAGTAGCTCCAGTTTCACGACGAAAAAAATTCTCAATTCAGGGAAATACTAAGACAATAAGAGTCACACATATTTAAAATTGTGCTTTTAAAGGGGTAGTTATACTTAAAATGTAAAAAATATGTATTGTAGTGTTTATCCCCCTCAGTAAATCAAGGGTACTCCCACTGCTGAAAGGTGTTTTATTCAATAGTTATTGCAGCTTAAACTTGCATTTTCTAGGCGCAGTATCACAGTGGACTCAAATTGTACAGTGGCGCTGCTGTTACACCATCCTGTGGAGATTTATGGTCAATTGACCAGAGCTGTCCATAGGATGGTGTAGCAACAGCGCCACTGTACGATTTCAGGCCACTGTGATACTGCACATACAAAATTCAAGTTTATGCTGCAATAACTTTTGAATTAAAAAACCCTCAGCAGTGGGAGTAGCCTTGTTTTACTCAGGGGGATAAGCCCTACAACATTTTTTTTTTTTTTTTTTTTTTTTTTTACATTTTAAAGTATTACTATCCCTTTAACCCCCTGGATGCTAGAGATCTCCAACGCATTGCTTTGCATCTGGGCTGGGCTTGATGGATGCATGTCTATTTTCAGCCTATTTAACTACGTTTTGATCGGGACAATCTTGTATTTTAAAACTGACCCAGAAGGGGTGGGGGGGTATTCAGAGTCCCAGAATAACGAATCCGGAGAGAGCGGAGCTCTACTTCCTGATGCCATACATTAGCTGCAGCACTATGGCTTGAATGCCATTTTCTTGTAGCCCTGCACTGGCATCACATATACCAGTCAATGGGCAGTTCTGACTCTACAGTTTAGAGTTCAGTGATAGTCCAGAAAAAGTGACGGTTGAGCTCAGTGACGTCAGTGCAGGATCACATGAATCTTCCCATTTAGTCTAGCTATTGTCCACAAAAGTACTTTGCCTTTTGCCTCTGCAGTGTCCCAATGAGGCACACAGAGAGTTAATAAGGGTTGGAGAATGCAGATTAACCTCTTGGATCCTAGAAAGATATCTATTGCATTAGCCTCCATGGGCTTAAAGGGATAGTAATACTTCATTTTATCTTTATTTTGTAGGCATTAAAAAAACATGAAGAATGATATAAGTCTTATCTCTCAAACCTTTATGGTTTGAAAGATATTCACAAGCAAAGTTCCCCTCACTGACCAAAACGGTCAAGTCTGCCATCTAGCTGTCAGATTTGGAATCCGGTCCACGGACCAGCCGTGGCTCTACAGCAGAGAAGAGATCTCGAGATATAAGAAGAACTACTTAATTCGAATAGTCTACAAAGTGTGCCTGGTTTGCAAGCACACTTTTTAGACCATTCCAATGAAATAGTTATTTTTAAATCTTGCGATCTCGGCTCTGCTGAAGAGCCACTGGTTGATCTGCGGGCCGGATTCCAAATCTCACAGCTAGATGGCAGACTTGACCGTTTTGGTCAGTGAGGGGAACTTTGCTTGTGGTTATCTCTCAAACCATAAAGGTTTGAGAGATAAGACTTATATCATTCTTCATGTTTTTTTAAAGCCTACAAAATAAAATAAAGATAAAATGAAGTATCAGTATCCCTTTAAAGTGCAACAGGGTATACAATGCAAGGAAAAAAGATAGAGGGGGTGTGGTTTTTGGGGTGACAATAGGGGAGACAGACTGGGAGACAAAAGAAAAGCCTTCAAGGGCTGCATGTGTCCCCAAGGCCGCTACTGCCCACCACTTCTTTTCATATTATATAAACACAGATGGTAGCCAAACAATCAAGAAAGACAATGAGATTTATTAAAGCGGAAAGATCACCCTAAATGAGACACGTATCCCCCCCCTCCAATAATTAGGCATATGGCAATATGCTTAGAAACAATGCAATTATCACGCACACATACAGTGTTATGAAGAAATCCTTCTTTATCTGAGACCAGCAGCCTGGCTTGTGCACAAACATCTTGGCTTAGAGACATCTGCATGGTCTCCTTCATGGTACCTTAAGGTAACAGGAAGTGACTGACTGTGAAGGCAAGCAGATGACTCTAAAGCATGAAGTCTGGCCATCAGTCTTGTAATAAGAAGGACTTCTTCATAACACGGTACTTATGCGCGATAATAGCACTGTTTCTAAGCATATCTCCATATGCCTAATTATTGGGGGGGGGGGTATATTTAGGGTGATAGTTCTGCTTTAAGAATAACGAAAATACGAAAATTAAAACTGCAAGAAAATGTGATTTCTGCAAGAAGGTCCAATATAAACCCCAAAACCACTGCAAGAAAATATACATTTTTGCAAGTGTGACAAAATCAAAAAAGGAAATTGCAAGAAAATATATTCCTAAAACATATCTTTATGAACAGAATGAATAATTGCAACAGAATACACATTTCTGTACGACATTATGAATCAAAAACCCCTATAAATAAAAACATCTGCAAGATGCGTCATTATAAACTGAAAACTGCGAGAAAATGTAAAAATACAATTAGGAACTTATAAACCCCAAAACTGATATGAGTAAAATATCTGCAAGACATGCAACTGTGAACCACAAACATGCCATTATGAACCAAAAAAGGGAGTTAAAAAAAAATAAATCTAAAATTCCTGCAAGACGTGGCTTTTGTGAACAAGATATTGGTACAAATACAGATTTTTCTTTACGAATCCAAACTGCCAAAAAATGAAATTGTCTGCAAGCTGTGTTATTTCAATACTTGCCATTATAAATTCCTTCAAGATGTGCTATTATGAACCCCCAAAATAAAGGTTCTACAAAAAAAGTACATCATTGATATCCCCAATAACCATTTCCCTGTCATGGTGACAAGGAATGGGTTAATGACGGTACTTCTAACAATAATTATTAGAGTGTACGATTTGATATAACACTGTACTGTACTATAGAATTTTTTTTTGCTACGATGGAGAGATGAGAGAGAGTAACACACACACACACACACACACACACACACACACACACACACACACACACACACACACACACACACACACACACACACACACACACACACACACACACACACACACACACACACAAACTGGTAGGGTATGAATCACGGCTGGGCAACCTGACACTCAAGATGCTGTTGAACTACAATTCCCAGCATCCTCAGCTGGCCGCTGGCCAGCTGAGGATGCTGGGATTTGTAGTCCAGCACCAGCTGAGCTATCCAAGATTGCCCATGACTGATGCACACCGCATTCAAGGACGCAGAGGAGAGAGAGGCAAAATGAATAAAAGAACCTACCCACCGTTTTGGATACGCTGCAGTGGAATTTGGAAATATGATTTTTCCTGGGGATTATCCAAGTGGGACACCACCACCTCTCTGTGTGTTTAAACACATCTGTGATTCCTCAGCGTGTTGGAAGAAGCAGGCTTGTGCTGCCTCAAAATGGACTGCAGATGTACTGTCAAACTGAATTAGCACCCCCCCCCACCTCGAGAGAGAGAGGGGAGAGACACGTATTCCCCCCCACCACCACCACCACTACCATCTCTCCTGTCTGTAGCTGCCTGGTGCTGTCTGTACCTCTCTGTTACTAGGGCTTCCTGGGTTTTGATGTCATTAGATATACACCTACCGCTGGCTGTAAGCCAATAGGACTGTAAGTCATTAAGAGAAGCAGGGTTTGGATTAAGCTTGGCTGAGCAAAGAGGGGGGGTAATGTGGATTTGAACTGGGAGCTGCGCACACAGGAGGCCGAAGGACCGACCACTATCGGCCACAATGACTCTTCGCACAGCATGGAAATTGATTGTGTCAAATTTCTCTGCAAAAGTCAAGTCGATACGCGACCATAATGCTTTGCAAGATCTCAATCTTGTTTAACCTTTTGGATGCTAAAGAGAGAACGAGAGATCTCAAACACATTGCTTCTACCAGAAAGGAATACTTTGAGATTTCTCTAAATTTTTGTAGTATGAAGACATTAACCCACTGAGCACAGCAAATGCCAGTGGGGCGTGTAATCTCTTGAATGTTTAAAGGGATAGTAATGTTTCACAAAAAAGCAGCTTCATAGTATTTGGGCCATGGAGAGTGTTATTTCAATACTGTCAGAGTTGTTATTCAAGAGTAATTAAATGATAAAGTATCCCCTCCCGCCCCTTTTACTGATGTCACTGCTCACCTCAGATGTGGAATCTGGTCTCTTGACCAGACAGATCACAGCAAGGGACAATCTTTTTACTGTGAGCATAAGGAAAACCCTTCCCCCCTTGACAGGTTATTCAGGTTTTTCCCTTATGCTCACTGAAGATTGTCCCTCTCTGCGACCCATCTGGACAGTCTTGCTGCTCTGAGGTGAGCAGTGTTACATCAGTAAAAGGGGCGGGAGGGGGATACTTATCATTCAATTACTCTTGAACTACAACTCTGACAGTAGTGAAATAATGCTCTCCATGGCCCAAATACTATGAAGATTAATCGGAGCTGTTTTTAATTGTGAAACATTACTATCCCTTTAACCCTTTGAGTGCCAGAGGGGAATGCGTTCCGTATCCCTCTGGCACTCAGAGGGTTAAGAGGACTCCACTGCATTGTGAAGTGTACATTGAAACAATCCTAGTACACATCAGAGAAAGATAAAAATGACAATTGATTCAGAAGTTCAAAATATGGCAACTAGCCAAACCCATACTGATATGGTTTTGTATTCTAACATGCTCATTTGCATGTTTCTGCATTGAATTCTGGGAACACAAATGGAAACACTGGGGGAGATTCACTAAGCAGTGATAAAGAGGTGATAACGTGGAGATGATTTCTCCAGTGATATCACTTCTCCAATTCCTATGTTATTCTGTAGAGCAGTGGTTCTCAACCTGTGCTCTCAGTGGCTATTAAAGGAATAGTAATACTTAAAATGTAAAAAAATATGCTGTAGGGTTTATCCCCCTGAGTAAAACAAGGGTACTCCCACTGCTGAGAGATATTTTATTTAAAAATTATAATGGCACAAACTTGAATTTTTTAGGTGCAGTATCACAGTGGCCTGAAAATTTACAGTGGCGCTGTTGCTACACCATCCTATGGACTGCTCTGGTCTGTAGACCATAAATCTCCATAGGATGGTGTAGCAACAGCGCTACTGTAAATTTTCAGGCCACTGTGATATTGCACCTAAAAAATTCAAGTTTGAGCTGTTAGAATTTTTTAATAAAATATCTCTCAGCAGTGGGAGTACCCTTGTTTTACTCAGAGGGAAAAACCCTACAACATATATTTTTTTACATCTTAAAGGGATAGTAATACTTCGTTTTAGCTTTATTATATTTTGTAGACATTAAAAAAACATGAAGAATGATATAAGTCTTATCTCTCAAACCTTTATGGTTTATGAGATATTCACAAGCAAAGTTTCCCCTCCTGCCCCTTTTACCTAGTGTAAGCCATCTCTTCTCAGATGTGGAATGCAGTCCATAGACCAGACAGATAACAGAAGGGGACACTCTTATTCCTATGAAAACAATGAAAGCCCTGCCCCCCTTGACAAGCTTTTCAGGTTTTTCTCTTATCTTAATTGAAGATTGTCCCTCTCTGCAGTCTACCTGGGAACCGCCCTTCTGCTCTAGCTGAAAAGTGTTACATCAGTAAAAGGGGCGGGAGAGGGATACTTTGTCATTGAATTTCTCTTGAATCTACAACTCTGACAGAATTAAAATAACAATCTCCAAAGTCCAAATACTATGATTAATTAGAGCTGCTTTTATTATGAAACATTACTATCCCTTTAAGTATTACTATCCCTTTAACAGGCCAGGATTTTAGAATTTCCTTTTAAGAGCACAGGTGAGTTAATCAATATGACTGAGCCTCTGATCAACACACACGTGTTCTAGCAGGGAAGTTCCTAAGTCCTGGCCTGTTAGTGGCCACTGAGGGCATGGGTTGAGAACCTCTGCTGTAGAGTCTTTGCACAAAGATCTCTCCTATAAATCTTAGTGCATAGGCTCTATAGAATAACATAGGAATTGGAGAAGCGATATCACTGGAGACGTCATCTCCACTCTATCACCTCTTAGTGAATCTCATCCCAGTTAAAGTGAAGTTGGTTTGCACTAGTCTACTTTTAAACATAGGACACACTGTTTCCATCAAAAACTTGCAAACAAGAATAAATAGTGCAGTCCCTTTTTAGATTACAAACCCATATCAACATGATTCCATACCTCCCAACACTTAACATGGCTAAAGAGGAACATTTTTTGTTTTATGTGGTGTTGCTGAGGGCATGGCATTACCAAAACTGTTTAGGTTATTTCATGCCTTATCGATACTTCTTTGTGTAACTGAATAAAAGATTTAGAAAAAGTTCAAATTATTTTATTTACACAGCCTAATTTATAAAACCACAAATACTGACGTTTAACCCCTTAAGGCCCAAAGGCATAAACGTCACGGGGTCAACGGGATATAAGGACCCCTGCTATACATATATGGATTTCAGGGATCTTCGCACACTGTTTGGGGAACCCTGAATCGGATTGTACAAAAATAAATAAATGCTCTGTCCTTACGTGCCAGCCGTACTCCTGTCATTAAGGGGTTAAACAAACATTAAACTCTTAAGTACCGGTGGAACTTGTACCCTTAAGGACTGCATAGATGTCATTCAGATGGCTGGCACACGTGATCGATCATGTGTACAGGCTCAGTAAAAGAGTTGAAACTGATCGCTCCTGTCTTGAAGCAGTCAGTTTCAGCCTATTGTAGTGATCACAGCGCTTCCATAGGAGCGATGTGTCCTCAAAAGTCACGACCTGTCAAGACAGTCACCAGTCCTTAACGCAGAGACACACGTGATGGTCCTGACATGTGACCGGTCACTAACAGGTTAATGTTTTATTGCTGCATTGAGATATACTTATATACACACCACACAGTCTGATCTCAAAAGGGACACCAGGGTGGGAAAGAGGGATTTGGGTCCAAGGAGGGACTGCCCCACTTAAATAGGGTCACTTGGGAGGTATGTGGCTCCCTCAGTTATTTGCCATATTGTGGGCTTTCGAAACAGAGGACAGTTCCGTATGTCGCCCATATTTAACACTTTGGATGCTGGAGGCATGAGAAATGTATTGCAAAACAATTGTCTATAAATTAGAATATAATTTAAAGACACAGCAAATTCCTGCATATTTATAGCTGAATGCATCTTACAAAGCCTTTAGCATGGATTGTGTGCCAGCAGCAGTAAGAACAGTTATCATTACTAGTAGTGAGTGACCCACTTACCAGTATGGACCCAGTAGAACTACTTTTGCCTAGGCAGCTCTCTGATGCAAAGTGCTCACTGTGTTGGGGGTGTGCCTGAGAAGTCACCCCCATACAGTCACAGGACTCACATTCTCCTGCAGCAATAGAAATGTAGTTGCAAGATGTGGTGAGAGTGGGCAAGTTACTGTACTCCCCAAGGTTGGATTCCATTGCAGATGATAACAAATCTCCGGTTTTATGTACAAATCCCCCTACAGACTTATACAAAACCAATGACAACACTTACCACCTGGAACGTAATCTAGGCCTGTTACAAATTGGGAATACAATAGTGATAACCATTTGAACTTCTTTACAGCTGTATATGATCGTCACTGGAATTATTCTCCAATGATCTTGCTGCACAATGTGTTGGAACTTTTAAAGGAGCAGTAAACTTTTTTTTTTATGAAAAAAATATATATTGTAGGGATTTTTCTATTGCGTAAAATAAGGGTACTCCCACTGCTGAAAGATTTATATTTCCAGAGTTATTACAGTTTAAACCCATGTTTTTTACATTAGCAGTGCCCTCTAGTGGTCAAATTCTAATTAGATTTCCTGTTAGATTCTAATGGAGAGGAAAGTCAGAAACGTCAGTGACATACAGTTCTCCATAGAATGTGATAGAAACTGCCTGTCAGTTAGACCTATCAGGAAGTAAGCACAGTAAATTCACTTCCTGATTATTTAAACTGCTATAAATTTTGAATAAAACATCTGACAGCGATGCGAGTGACCTTGTTTTATTCAGCAGGAAATGCTCTACAAAATATGTGTTTTCATAAAAAAAAAAAGTTTACTGCTCCTTTAATGTCTGGTTATATTCATTTGCATGTTAATACATTTTCTAATGCTCTGCACGTTTTTGAGTCAGATTCTATTGCCCTGCACAGTTTTAGATCACATTCTAATGCTATGCAGTTTATATTCCTCCATAAATTTTTATGTCGGATTTTATTCCTCCGCACATTTAGCTCAGGTTATATTGCTCTGCATGTTTTAGGTCAGTTTCTATTGATCTGTATGGTTTAACCCCTTGTATGTTGGAAACACCAAACATCCATGAGGTTCACATCAGTTTATATTGCTCTGCAAGCTTTGTAATTATCTACTTATATTTAGGTCTACTTTATATTGCTTTACATATGTTTATGTTAGGTTGTATTATATCATAGCTGGCAACTGTCCCGATTTAAAGGGATAGTAATGTTTCATAATAAAAGCAGCTCTAAGTAATCAACATAGTATTTGGACTTTGGAGAGTGTTATTTCAATTCTGTCAGAGTTGTAATTCAAGAGTAATTCAATGACAAAGTATCCCCCTCCCACCCCTTTTACTGATATAACACTGATCAGCCAGAGCAGAAGGGAGGTGCCCAGGTAGACTGCAGAGAGGGACAATCTTCAATTAAGATAAGGGAAAAACTTGTCAAGGGGGGCAGGGCTATCATTGTTCTCATAGGAAGAAGATTGTCCTCTTCTGTTATCTGTCTGGTCTATGGACTGCATTCCACATCTGAGAAGAGATGGCTTACACTAGGTAAAAGGGGCGGGAGGGGAAACTTTGCTTGTGAATATCTCTCTAACCATAAAGGTTTGAGAGACAAGACTTATATTGTTCTTCATGTTTTTTTAATGCCTACAAAATAAAATAAAGATAAAACGAAGTATTACTATCCCTTTAAGCGGGATAGTCCAGTTTTGAGGGCACAATCCCACTGTCCCGCCACATTAGCACTATGTCCTGCTTCCCGGTTATGCTTCGGCAACCTTCAATTTATTCACCCTCTCAGCTTAGTGGCGAAATGTTGATAATGATATTGCGCATCATGCTTTATATATACACGCACAAAAGCACGTAGGGTAGAACATACTCACCCCATTGCTGTGTGAAAGTAAGTCTTCCTCAATATTAACTGCCTGCGCAACTTATCAAGAGTCTGAGCAGGGCACAGACGGGGCCAACAGTATCGTTAGACCATTTACAGTCTCCCTGACCAGTTACTGAGTCGAGTCTCGCTGAATGTGTTGTAGTGACCGGGGGTGGGGGGTCCCGCTTTGGCAATTTCAAATGTTGGGAGTTGGGGTATGTTATATTTAGGTTTTTATAGGTTTACAGCAGGTACCATTACTTTGTAGATTTTTATGTCTGGTTATACTGCTCTGCATGTTTTTTTCATTGTTACATTGCTCTGCACACGGTTATGATAGATTATATACATCGCTACATATTTCAGCCAACTTTTTCTATATTTTAGGCTGTATGGTCACAATCTCTGATGGCAAAGGGGAGAGAAGGGCATCCCCCCCCCAATGGAAAGGGGGAGAGAAGGACAATCGGGCAATCCCCCCCCCATGAAAAGGGGGAAGAGAAGGACATCGCCCCCCCCCATGAAAAGGGGTAAGAGAAGGACATCCCCCCCCATGAAAAGGGGGAGAGAAGGACATCCCCCCCATAAAAAGGGGGAAGAGAAGGACATCCCCCCCATGAAAAGGGGGAGAGAAGGACATCCCCCCCATAAAAAGGGGGAAGAGAAGGACATCCCCCCCCATGAAAAGGGGGAAGAGAAGGACATCCCCCCCCATGAAAAGGGGGAAGAGAAGGACATCCCCCCCATGAAAAGGGGGAAGAGAAGGACATCCCCCCCCATGAAAAGGGGGAAGAGGACAACCCCCCCCATGAAAAGGGGGAAAAGAAGGACATCCCCCCATGAAAAGGGGGAAGAGAAGGACATCCCCCCATGAAAAGGGGGAAGAGAAGGACATCCCCCCATGAAAAGGGGGAAGAGAAGGACATCCCCCCATGAAAAGGGGGAAGAGAAGGACATCCCCCCATGAAAAGGGGGAAGAGACGGACATCCCCCCATGAAAAGGGGGGAAGAGAAGGTCACCCCCCATGAAAAGGGGGGAAGAGAAGGTCACCCCCCATGGAAAGGGGGAGAGAAGGGCATTCCCCCCATGGAAAGGGGGAGAGAAGGGCATTCCCCCCATGAAAAGGGGGGAAGAGAAGGTCACCCCCCATGAAAAGGGGGGAAGAGAAGGTCACCCCCCATGAAAAGGGGGGAAGAGAAGGTCACCCCCCATGGAAAGGGGGAGAGAAGGGCATTCCCCCCATGGAAAGGGGAAGAGAAGTACATCCCCCCATGAAAAGGGGAAGAGAAGGACATCCCCCCATGGAAAGGGGAAGAGAAGGACATCCCCCATGGAAAGGGGGAGAGAAGGGCATTCCCCCATGGAAAGGGGGAGAGAAGGGCATTCCCCCATGGAAAGGGGGAGAGAAGGGCATTCCCCCATGGAAAGGGGAGCCAAGAGCACCCTCCAAATAGAAAGAGGAGCTTACGACATATATCCACTGGCTCCCCAACTCCACACCCAACAGAAATGGAAGAAATGGTCATCCAGCCCTAGGGAAAGGGTAGCCTACAGCATCTCCTCTCTCGCACCATGTAAAATAGTGCGCAGGGCAGCCATTCTCCCACCACCAGGGCATTACCTCCTATGGAAAAAAAAAAAGTGAGACCAAGACCCAAACACAAAAGTGTCCGACAGCACATTAAACCCAAAGTAAAAGAACACACTGGTTTTAACCCTTGAGTGCCAGAGATATATCCAACACAGTGTTTTGAAATGTGTTGTATACCTCTGACACGCAAAGGGTTAAAACAAGAGTCCTTCTCTAAATGGGTTCAGAACAGAGGTCTATGACATCACCATGGGGTAACATGTGCAGAACATATGATAAGGGAAGTTGGTCAGAGTTGGAGGAAATACTGAGCTGGTCTGGACACCAGATGAGCTACCAGCGATATCTATCTGAAGCCTCCAGACATTGATAATGATAATAGATACTAGTATAAGGCTAGATAACATATGAATCTGCAGCTGTTGGGGACACAACTACCATCATTCCAAGGCTGGTTGAGGATGATGGGAATTGTAGTCCTCAATAGCTGAAGAGCCAAAGGTTGCAAACATCTACAGTCCGCACACCCGTAGTGGTATAGAAATTAGCACTGGTGGGATGTGCAAAGCACTGCACACATAAAGGGTTAAATAGCAAATGGAATGCCATGTGCAGGAGTTAATCACATCCAGAACCACTATACAAGCACATGGTGAGACTGTATGCACAAAGGAAGACAGGAGGAAATTCTCGGGCGAACCAAACACACCCACAGGTGACAAAAACATACGCAAAATTCCAGTTGATTTAAGTGGGGGGCTTTTAACCCCTCGAATACAAGAGATCTCCACGAAGTTGCTTTTCTGTCACTCAAAGGGTTAAAAGCCCTACTTAAAATCAAAGCAGGTTTTTGTGTGTGTTCCTTATGGTCCAGTTGGCTGGTACTATTATTGTTCCTCTTTTTACTTTATGCATATGGCCCTATAGCTCTGTTTTGAGCGTGGATGTACCCCTAATGGTCACAGAATTCCAGAGCACCCCAACCAGATGACCCCCCCCCAGAAAGGTCTGGAGTAAAGTGTGAGGTTTCCCTGCATTCCACAGGTCCGGCCTCTGGCTCCAGGATGTCTGATGGAGCCTGTTCAGCCGCCCGGAGCTATTCATTTCACAAGGAAGTCAGACTCCCCCCCTTTACATACCGTGTCATTACTGCATAGCCCTAGAGAGGAAGGAGGCGGCCTGCTGTGTGTACACTGTAGGTATGTGTGTGTGTGTGTGTCTGTCTGTCTGTGCTTGTTTGCACACACAGAATGACACTCACTGGATTCATGTATATAAATGTATATATAGAGAAAGGCAGACACTGGATAAGGAGACAGACATATTATTTCCAAGGAGGGGCACTGGGTATACAATGGATGTGTCAGACAGCTTAGTGCTTATACACATAATCATGTCTGGTTTCACTAGTTAAAGGGGAACTCTGCCCTAGGAATAAATGGCTCTTAAAGGGATAATGTCAGAAAGAGAGTATTAACTATATGGTATATACAAGTAAGTGCAAGTATTCTCTTTTAATTGCATCTCTCAAACAGTTATGGTTTGAGAGATATAGCAAAATAAAATTCTCCGCTCCCTCCCCTTTCTGCTTGACCAGACGTGGCTCTTCAGCAGCGCCAATATAACGATATGTAAAGATAAATACTTCGTCGGAATGGTCTATAACGTGTGCTGGCAAACCAGGCACACATTGTAGACCGTTCCGATTAAGTATTTATTTTTAGGTATCGCTATGTCGGCGCTGCTGAAGAGCCGCCGTCTGATCCAGGATTGCATGCCGTCAGCTATACAGCGGACGTGTGAGAAAGGGAAGGGAGAGGAGAACTTTATTTTTGTATATCTCTCAAACCATAACGGTTTTGAGAGATACGAATAAACGCAAGTAATCTTTTTTAAGTGTATATACCATATAGCCAATATGTTTTTCCTGACATTGCTATCCCTTTAATTTTACCCTTTATGGGCAAAAAGGGGTACAAAATGCATTGAGAAGCCATGTTACACAAACATCTGGTCTTTAACTCTTTGAGTGACAGAGGTATCCAAAAGCAATGCGTTGGATACCGCCTTGGGATTCAAAGTGTTAAAAAGGTTAACACACTGACTTACCCCAATATAAACGATATCAGGTATATCTAGCTATAAATTATAATACATATATACATGCATTATATTATATATGCATGTATACATACACACACACACACACACAGGAGGAGATTCACTAAGCGGTGATACAGCGGGGAAGAATTCTCCAATTCCCATGTTATTCTATGGAGCAAATGCACCAAGATCTCCAAAGTTAGAAAAATCTTAGTGCATTGGATCCTTAGAATAACTTAGGAATTGGAGAAGTCACCTCCACTTTATCACCTCTTTATCACTCCTTAGTGAATCTCCCCCCTTGCTTTAAAGGGACAGTAATGTTTCAACAGAAAAGCAGCTCCAATTAATCTTCATAGTATTTGGGCCATGGAGAGTGTTATTTCAATACTGTCAGAGTTGTAGTTCAAGAGTAATTCAATGATAAAGTATCCCTCTCCTGCCCCTTCCACCCCTTTTACTGATGTAATACTGCTCACCTCAGAGCATCGGTACTGTCAGGATGGATCTCAGAGAAGGACAATCTTCAGTGATCATAGGGGAAAAACCTGTCAAGGGAGGCAGGGTTTTCCTTATAGTCACAGTAAGAAGGTTGTCCCTCGCTGTGATCTGTCCGGTCAAGAGACCAGATTCCACATCTGAGGGGAGGTGGCTTACACTAGCTAAAGGGGTGGGAGGGGGATACTTTATCATTCAATTACTCTTGAACTGCAACTCTGACAGTATTGAAATAGCACTTTCCATGGCCCAAATACTATGAAGATTAATTGGAGCTGCTGTGCAAGCCTCCTCCCCTCAGATATGGGGAGATCTTGTGTGAAAGAACCTTAGAAGGATGCGTTCTAGGTAAGACCTTGTATGAAAGGACCTTAGGACGACGCGTTCTAGGCAAGATCTTGTGTAAAAGAACATTAGAAGGACATGTTCTAGGCAAGACCTTGCATGAAAGGACCTTAGGACCACGCGTTCTAGGCAAGACCTTATGTGAAAGAACCTTAGAAGGACGCATTTTAACACCCTGTGTGAAAGAACCTTAGAAGGACACTTTCTACATATAAAAATAAGAATAAGTCACTCTTAGGAAATAATTTCCCTTTAAAGGAGAAACTATCCTATTGATGGTGAACACATAGGCAGGTCTGCTCCCCTAGAAACCTGCACACTCTCATATGAGCATCTTGTGTTTAGGATTAGTGGTCCTTTAAATAGTCATGAGAGATCTAAAGCCAGGCATATGTTCAGTATTTTTTGTCATTGAAATGTAAGCACAGAGCCTTTTCTTTGTGCGCTTGGACCCCATCGGAGAGTCAGCTAATAGGCAGCTTGCAGCAAAGGACTCTGGGAGGGGTCATTAGCCACACAATTACTTCTCATTCCATGAAGTGAAATGTTTTGTCACCCAGCTGAGTGGGCTGTTAACACATAAATACAGGGCTGGCTCTCTTTCCAAATCTCTACATCTGTTTGAAAAATACCATTCGCCTCACCATAAACACACCTCTTCCTTTCAACAACTTCTTCCATGCAGAGAAATGTCTGCAACACATCACAAAGCAACGTTTCAATATATACACACGGATCCAAGGAGACTGCAGACTGGAATCCGTGAAAAAAAAAAGGGTATTGCTAGACTCTGGGTCATAGCAATTTTGGTGGAAACAAACTGCACCCCAGGGCAGTGTTCCCTCTATACATGGGCAGATTTGAACAACCCATCATTGAAATAGTTAACCCTTTCAGTGCCATTTTGGAACAACTCACGCGACATACAGACCAGCTTAGTTTAAACCGTTTGAGTGCCACGGGGATGTGCAGTGCCTGTGTCACTGAAAGGGTTACTAGGAACTTAACTCTTTCAGTGATGGCTGTTAACCTTAGACAGAACATTTCCGGGACAGGGGTGTGGAAAAATAGCAAAAATGTTACAGACTCATTTTAGGAGCCAATGGAGAGAATCGGATACATAGATGTACCTAAAAACACCCCAAAATGTAAAAATCAACAGGAACATTTATTTTTTTAGGAGACTGGGCCCCTCTACCCAAGGAAACAAACCCAAATTCCCACTGAATAATTGAAATGGTAGTTACCCCCCCTTGAATGCTAGAGGGGTTTCTAACACAGTATTGGAGACCTATTTGAGTGGTTTAAATCCCCATTAAAATGAACAGGATCATCAAAAAATGAAATAGGTTGATATAACCCAAATATCATGGACATACAGTTATAATATGTAAAATGATTGTGTCCCTAATATTTAATCCTAAACTTGTTTTTTAGAGCATGTGTAAATTGTCCTGTTCATGGAGCATTTATTTAATGCTACTTGTAACTAACATCAGTTCACTGTTATTATATATTCAGAAGGGTTGGTTATCTTATCCCATTTACGGATAATCCTGGAAATCAACAGGAGCCCTGGTAAGGCAGGTGTATCTGTTCCCTCAAGGCATATATGTAAGACTAAATTTTAGACCTCAGAAAAACAGACGGACAGAAATTTGTCAGGGTCAAGGTCCGAGTGATGTTAACCCTTTGAGTGCCAGAGGGGTACGCAACGCATTGCAATGTGTTGCGTACCCCTCTGGAACTCAAAAGGTTAAGAGGCCGGTCCTGCTCTGCGTCCTGCCGCCGACACAGTCATGCACTGTAGAGACTACCTGAAAGCACAGAATGCTCCCAGCACAGAACTCCCAGAATTCTGTGCGTTTGGGCAGTCTCTACTGCTCATAACTGCTTCTGACAAACATCCTAGCGATTATATAGGATATATAATATATAAATATCCTGATCATTTTTAGTTTTTTTGTTTGTTTGTTTTTTTTTATTTGCTTTCAATTACACAGGTGTTTTGCCCCAGAATTGCTAATTTTTTTCTGCGCACATGGATCAAACTGTATGAGAGGGACTTTGTTATTTGGATAAATAGGGGGAGATTCACGAAGGCATGATAAAGAGGTGATTAAATGGAGATGATTTCTCCAGTGATATCACTTCTCCAGTTCCTATATTATTCTACGGAGCCTATGCACCAATATCTCCAAAACTGAAGAAATCTTAGTGAATAGGCTCCATAGAATAATAGAGGAACTGGAGAAATCATCATCACTTTTTTCACCGCTTAGTGAATCTCCCACATAGTGACGTATGTTCAAAAGGAAAGTGGAGGCGATCTGGAGCAAACCATTTACACTATAGTAGGGTGACCAGTCCTCACCTTTAACTGTGGACACATAAAAATTGCATACAGCAGGGCTACTATGATTTCAGGGCAGTCCTAAAATATGCCTATTTCCTGTGTGTCCCTGGTTAAAGGTGAGGTCTGGTCAGCTTACACTCTAGGGGAGAATGAAAAATTCCCATTGATTTAAATGAGGATTTTCCCCCCTTGAATGTTATAGGCTTCGGTAGCATTCAAGGTGCTAAAATTCCCATTAAACTTAATGGAAATTTTTATTTTTCCCTTACAGTGCAAATGGTTTGCCCCAGATCGCCTCCACTTTTCTTTTGAACATAAGGCCCATAATGTGTTGGTGCCATAGATGTAAATAATCTGGCTGGGGCAGATAGCAACTTGTGAGTATATAGACGCAAAATGCAAAAATAAGGCTGCAGCATCACAAAAGGTTAATCCTCCGCATCCTTTGAAATGGAAACAATGAAAGTCTTACAGCTGGCGGGGGAAGCCAGGTGTGACAGGACCAGAACACACCTGTTACTTCACACCTGGCCACTTACAAAACACATCCAACAGCCCCCGGGGCTGGATCCCGAGAAGCCTACAGAACAGGGGGGGGGGTTGTTAAAGGGATAGTAATACTTGTATTAAAGTTGAGGTCCGAGTCTTCTTTTGCCAGAATTATTACCTGATTAAAGAGAAATCGCTATTCTTCCAAGACGGACAGCAGGATGGAGTGCGAACACATTGCCATAGTGACATCCGAGCGCCTGTGCTGTGAGTTCTTTTTGGAGCCGGAAAGCTCCTGGCAACACCTCCTAGATCTGGCTGGGACTGACAGCGCAGGCGCGTGGACGTCACTATTGCAAAATGTCCACGCTCCGTCCTGCTGTCAGTTTTGGAAGAATAGAGATTTCTCTTTAACCCCTTACTGACCGCCACGTGCACGCGGCCATTACTTAACACCCGGCTAAGATTTTTTTTTTTTTTTAAATTATTCTGGAGTCCCTGAACGGCGTGTGGGAACCCAGACTTCCGGGACGTAAATGTATGCCCTCTGTCACTAAGTGACAGTTTTTGCGGGACGTACATGTACATCCATTGTCAGGAAGGGGTTAATCAGGTAATAATTCTGGCGACTAGCGCTACAGAGCAGCTAGTAGCCAGATGTGCAGTTATGTGGGGCAAAATACTTTGGTGGTAGTTCCACTTTAAGCCCTTTGATTGCCACTAGCACTCAAAGGGTTAACACACCGATATTTGAATACTTAAAGTTTCATAGTTCAAAAGCTATTCAATCTGAAAGGACCCCCCACACATCACGCTGCCTCAGGTCTGGTTCGGATGGAGCGTGGTGAGGACAATCTTCAGTAAGCAAAAGGAAAACCTGGCCCTTTTTCATCAAGTGGGGCAGGGTTTTCCTTATACTTACTAAATGAAGATTGTCCCTCACTGCATCCGTCCAGTCCTGCAGCCGGATTCCAGAGCTAATGGGAGGCGTCCAGAAGGGGAGAGATGGGGATCCTTTCGGATTGAATAGCTCTTGAACTACAAAACTGTAGATATTAAAATATAGAACTACATGTTAAAATAAATAAAGAAAGAAAGAAGACTCGGCCCTCAAGTTTAACACAAGTATTACTAGCCCTTTAACGTGAGGCCCTCCAGCTGCTGCAAGACTACAGCTCCCATCATCGCCCCCTACCAGCCAATGGAGACTTGTAGTCCAGCAGCCGCTGCAGGATCTCACATTGTTTACGCCTGCTACAGAATCTAGATCAGACCGTCAACCGCATATGTGCCCCTCAAGTCCAAGGGGTTACAAAAAGCAGATTAACCCCACTGGATGCTAGTAAAGTCTCAAAAAAATAAATAAATAAAAATAAAAAAATGGATTAACCCTTTGGATGCCAAAGGGGTATCCAATGCATTGCAAAAGAAAGACAATGTAAAGGAATTAATGCGCCGAGACAAAATAAAGAAGGTGTTTACTTTTTGGGGTGAAAATAAGTGTGTATGATGGGGTACAGGCAGGGGCAAAACTAGAGGATGCAGTTGTGCCAGGGTCCAGCATTCAACAGAGGTCCCCATCTACTCCAGTGTCCAAAATATTCTGCTTTTGCCTTTACAAATATGTGTTATAGGGTTCACAAAAATGGCTGCACCGGATCCATCTAAAATAAAAAATAGGTTCACCACTGGGTAAAGGGAAATTCTCTCCTCTTCCCACTACACCAGAAAATGATTGGGGGTCCGCAGCAGGAAAAGCCATTAAGAGCCACATGTTTTCCAACACTTATCTGGGCACACAAATCCCCACATTACACTCCCATGTCCCCGCACTGAGAATCCAACTTGTTTATAACTGGCGCAGATCAGTCTGTTTCCAAAAGCAGTGTCTAATCAATAAAAACTCAGAATATAATCTATAACAGCTGGTGCAGTAGACTGCCTGGCTCTGCGAGTCCTAAACACCAATAATTCCCTCCACAAGAGAGGCCCAAAACTTCCGTCAAAAGAGAAAAAGGCTCAAATCTGGCTTCGTACAATAATCCAAATTATTCAGTGGGATTGGCAAAATAAACATAATTATAATCCCTCCCAATTGTCCCTCTTTAGGAGGGACAGACCCAAATCACTCTGTCTCTTTTTCCCACCACGGTGTCCCTCTTTAGGAGATCATATTATGTGGTGTATATATAAGCGTATCACACTGCTCCACACCAATAAAACTCAATACGTGTGTTTAAACACTAGGCTGTGTAAATAAAATACTTTTGTCTCGATCCAAATCATTTATTCAGTTACACAGAGGCGTCACGTCATGAAATAGCCTAAAAAAATTCTTGGTAAATGCACCGCCAACCAGCCACACCCCCAGTTACATCACCTAAAACAAGAAAGAGTGGCTCTTTGGTTATTTGAAACGTTGAGCGCTATGTAAAAGAAAAATACCATATAGTACACTAACAGTCTCCCAGTACACCAGTAAAAGGAGTCTGAGAAATGAACCTTTTGTTGGTGACACTATATGCTAAGTAGTTCATGCACTTTGCCAATAATATAATGTGATATGTATGAATGAATCGAGTGACATGCAACACACCCCAAAGTAATGTGTTGTGCGCCCCAACTACGTGTTGAACACAGCTCTGGTCTAATCACTCAAAGGGTTAAAGGATCAACATACCTGCCCCCAAGACCCATTTTTAAAAGCTCAAACAATACTCCAGTATATTAATAGCTCGAAAAGGGACGAGGGGCATGGTTTGAGACAAGGTTAAATTCCCCCTACAAACCAGGAGTTAACAGTGCAGGTCAAACAAATGTATGGATATTTATAGACTACATTGGCCTTAATTCTCAGCAGTGACCAACAGACATTGCTACAGCAAAAACTGAACGAGGCTGCCATCCCAACAACGTGCACTCTCGAGGGTCAGTAAAAGCACATCTTTAACCCCCAAGTGGCAAAACCCGGCAGATTCCACTGACAGATACAAAATTAAATGTACAAAATTATTATTTAAAGTGATAGTAATACCTGGGTAAAGGGATAGTAATACTTCATTTTATCTTTATTTTGTAGGCATTAAAAAACATGAAGAATGATATAAGTCTTATCTCTCAAACCTTTATGGTTTGAGAGATATTCACAAGTAAAGTTTCCCCTCCCGCCCCTTTTTCCTAGTGTAAGCCATCTCTTCTTAGATGTGGAATCCAGTCCATTGACCAGACAGATTACAGCAGGGGACAATCTTCTTCGTATGAGAACAATGAAAGCCCTGCCCCCCTTGACAAGTTTTTCAGGTTTTTCCCTTATCTTAATTGAAGATTGTCCCTCTCTGCAATCTACCTGGGCACCTCCCTTCTGCTCTTTCTGAGCAGTGTTACATCAGTAAAAGGGCGGGAGGGGGACACTATGTCATTGAAATAATCTTGAACTACAACTCTGACAGAAATGAAATAACGCTCTCCAAAGTCCAAATATTATAATGATTAATTAGAGCTGCTTTTATTATGAAAAATTACTATCCTTTTAAAAGTAACTTTAAAGCGGAACTACCACCGCATAACATCTGGCGACTAGCTGCTTAGTAGCGGCTAGTCGCCAGAATTATTACCCAATTTAATAGATCTATGCTCTCTTCCATAGCTGACAGAAGCACGGAGCGCGGACATCTTGCCACAGTGACGTCCGCACTGTCAGTCCCTTTTGGAGACGGCCTGCTCCTAGCAACGCCTCCTAGAAATGCCTCCTAAAAAAATACAAAAAAAAAAAAAACCCACCCATTTATGGTGCTAGTGTTTTGTTTGCAATATAAATAGTTTTTGAAAAAAAGTACTGTTTACTTGATGGCAGTTTGTGGCACTGTATGCTAATTAGTTTCTGTGCTGGGCCAATATTACCACATACTGTGCTATGAATGAATCAGACTGTGTGTGTCTAATAGCACAGCATGGGGTAAGTTTGGCCTCAAAACAGAAAATATTACTTTAATTATACTTTACCACTAAAAAGATAAAAATTAAAAATTATTATATGAATGAATATGTTTATATAGCCCCACAAGTGTGAGCGACGCTTTACAATTTAACCCCTTAAAGCGGAACTTTCAGATAATAGCCAGTCGCCATGCATTAACCCCTTAGTGACAGCCGCGTGCGTACGCGGCTGTCACCTTAACGCCTGTGGTACAGTTTTTTTTTTTTCCAAACGAGTCCGGAGTCCCCGAGAGGTGTATAGCCGCACGGAGACCCGGACTTCTGGGACTTACCAGGTACATCCTCTGTCACTAAGTCACAGTTTCTTGCATAACGTACCTGGTAAGTCTTTTGTCGTTAAGAGGTTAAATGCATGGCGTCCAGCTTGAAAATATGTCTTACCAAAAAAAAAAAAATGTGTCTAAAGGAATCCGTCCTGTTTCGGGACTGACGGGCAGGTTAGTGGAGTCTGTGACCCTGCGCCGTCAGTACCTTCCGGTGACCACTCTATGGAGAACGGGACTGACGGCGCAGGCGCACTGACAAGATGTCTGCGCTCTAGCCTCAGTTCCGGTCTCCAAACGGGACGGATTCCTCTAGACACACGTATGTTTTTTTGGCAAGAGATATTTTCAAGCTAGTCGCCATGCATTTAATGACCAGCGGTCCTGGAACGTTTCTGTCCCATAAAGACCGCTTTGATCCATGCCAACACGCTGGTACACGTAACCTGTTGTGTGTATTGGCACGCCGCTTTGGGGCCTGAAAAAGAGATCGCTCCAGTCTTGGAACGGTCAATTTTAGGTCTCGTTTTTACTTACAGCACTCCTTGTGAAGCGCTGTAAGTAAAAAGTATGTGACGTACTATGACAGCCATCGGTCCTTAAGTATTTAAGGACCATGACGTTCATAGTATGTCATGTAGTCCTTAAGGGGTTAAGGTTTTAGACAATACAGGGTTACAACTGCTTTGTAGAGGGGAACAAGGGGTGCGAGGTCCCTGCCCGAAAGCATACAATCTAAATGAGATATTTTGCTGGAATAGCACATAGGCAGGTTTTTGTTTTTTCTTGTAAAACAAACTAAAACTTGTCTTCAACTTTAACCCTTTCAGTGCCGGAGAGGCACAGAATGCATTGCTTTGCAATGCGTTTCATACCCCTCCGGCACTGAAAGGGTTAAAATTAAGGCAACTCTCATGGATAACGCCAGTGCAGCATCCTCTACAGTATTCTAAGCTATGATGCCATTCACATCATGTGAACACACTACATTCCAGCATATGACATCTTTAGGAAGGAAGGCCTGTACCACGGCTCCTAGGGCCACATGGACACCTTTCACAACAGTGTTGTCAAAAATAGATATGCTCACTGTAAACTCCAGCAAATGGTCAACCTGTGTGGGCACTAGCCAATTATATTGGCTGCCGTTCAAGTGGGCCGGCCGTGAGACCTGCCTCTTCTATGTCCGGATCATCAGCAGAACACAGGCGCGAGGTGAGTAAAACATGGGAGATGGAACGCTAGCAGGTTGGGAAGCAACAGTTCTGTCATCAGTGTGAAAGGGCCCTAACTAAACTTTTCTTAACCCTTTAGGTGCTAGAGGAGGCCCAGTGCATTTTATTATCAGAGTACAGATACCAAACAACCACAATCTACCTGTCTGTGAGTTAAGCCACTCTTACCCTGTCAGTCTGGAGGGCACATTGTTATCACACAGAACAGGTTCATGCCATGAGTTTAAAGACAAAACCCTAAGCCTATTTCTGACATTAGGTCTATGAACACGTTAGATCTATGAACACATTAGGTGATGTATCCCTAGTGTGACCCCAGTGCCTGGTCCCTGCAGGATTTTGCAGTGCCCTGGACAGGATATCTGGCATCCTTTGAAACTGCCCTGCTTGGATGCTCGTATTGGACAACTCATTTGAGGTCTGACCAGGTTTCTACAAAAACATTTATTGCAGGATCTGCCCTCAGACAGATGCCTTTAGATACTCTGGTGCACATGCAAGATACTTTGTTAAAGGGATAGTAATACTTAAAATGTAAAAAAAAAAATATGTTGTAGGGTTTATCCCCCTGAGTAAAACAAGAGTACTCCCACTGCTGAGAGGTGTTTTATTCAAAAGTTATTAATTTTCAAAGTTGAATTTTTTAGGTGCAATATCACAGTGGCCTGAAATTGTACAGTGGCGCTGTTGCTACACGATCCTATGGACAACTCTGGTCAGTTGACCATAAATCTCCATAGGATGGTGTAGCAACAGCGCCACTGTACAATTTCAGGCCACTGTGATATTGCACCTAAAAAATTCAACTTTGAAAATTAATAACTTTTGAATAAAACACCTCTCAGCAGTGGGAGTACTCTTGTTTTACTCAGAGGGATAAACCCTACAACATATTTTTTTTTACATTTTAAGTATTACTATCCCTTTAACCCTTCCTACACCTTGGAATAAGTCAACTCAGGCATCTGCATGACCACTTGCCTCGTCTGTGTCCTGATCTTCAGCGCAACACGGGCAAAGGGCGAGTCAAACAACAAGGGTGACGGAACTCTAGCAGGTTGGGAAGCAACAGTTCTGTTACCGGCGTGAAAGATCCCTAGCTAGAAACGTATCTTAACCCTTTAGGTGCCAGATGGTGCCCATCGCTTTGCAAAGCAATGCATTAGACACTGGCACTCAAAGTGTTAAGGTGACAGGCCCACTTAACTCTTTGAGGCCCCGCAATGAGTCAGACGCCCCCATGGCACTCAAAGGGTTAAATATATGTATGCTTACGTTCATATATTCTGATTATTTTTAGTGTACCCAGAGTATTTAGAGAGACTTCTAACATTCCTAATCTAATCTGTTTGGAACACATTTGTAAGCAAAAAAACCCTGTTGAACCAAATGTTTTACTCCATTTTATGCTATTCTTAACACATTTCACTCACAGTAACAGATACCAGATTGTAAGCTCTTGTGAGCCGGGCCCCCTCCTCCATTTGTGTCAATTTGTTTAAAGCGGAACTTTCAGCATATGTAAAGTCGCCCTGCAATAATTAGGCAGGTGGCGGCTAGCTTAATGATAGGTATCTTACCTCTTAGAATTACTCCTTTCTAAAGAAGTCCTTACTGTCCCGAGGCAGGAAGCCAGGCATCAGCGCAGATATCTTGTCTGCTCACCTGCGCTGTCAGTCCCGGTCCCTAATGAGACACATTGCAGTGCGCCACAAGGTAACCGGAAGGGACTGACGGCGCAGGCGCACAGACTGCACTAAGCTGGCCGTCAGTTTCAAAAGATTGAAGATTTCTTTACAAAGGAGGAGTAATTTTAAGTGGCAAGATAACTATTATTAAGCTAGTCGCCGCCTACCTAATTATTGCAGGGGCGACTGTAGCTATGCTGAAAGTTCCGCTTTAACCCTCTGAGTGCCAGAGAGCTTTCCAGTACATTGCAATGTGTAGGATAGCTCTCTGGAACTCATACGGTTAACTGTGCCATGGGTCTGTAATGAGAATTCCCTAACTGTGACACTCTGGGAAATATGCTTGTGTTTTCTAAATGAACTAGTGTAAAAGACCGTGCACACGGGCCAAGGTCCGGGTGATGTTAACCCAAAGGGGCACTCAAAGGGTTAAGAGGCCAGTTCTGCTCTGCGTTTTGCCGCCGACACAGTCATGCACTGTAGAGACTGCCCGAAAGCACAGAATGCTCAAAGCACAGAACTCCCAGCATTCTGTGCGTTCAGACAGTCTCTGCTGTGCATGACGGCTTCTGACAAACATCCTAGCAAAGTATTATATAGGATATCAAGATGACAGAAGCAGTTTATTTTTGCCTCTATGAGTGCCGCAGGGGTACCCAACTTTCACTCAAAAGGTTAAACTTTGGGAGTATATAAACCTTTTGATTAACTCCAAAAAAATTTACCCATTCCTCCTATATAATAATTTGCTAGGATGTTTGTTAGAAGCAGTCATGCGCAGTAGAGGCTATCAGCGTTTGGCAGTCTCTACTGCGCATGATTGCATCACGTGAGTGAGGTGACGCAAGACTGCATCGCGAGAAGCAATGAGGTAGGGGCCTCTTAACTCTTTGAGTGCCACAGGGGTACGCAATGCATTGTGTACCCCTCTGGCATTCAAAGGGTTAACATTACCCGAACCTTGGTCCGTGTACACGGGATTTTGCACTAGTTTTATATATTTAGATTCTCCCCACGTCTGATCATAAAAAGATAGAATTATGTTGAAATACACTGTCACAAAACTTACCTAACTAGGAGGTGCATGTGGCACGATGGGGGGACCTGTTCTTTTCTGTCCCAGTTTTCCGGGGGGGGGGGGGGGGGGGGGGGACAGTTTACTTTCCAGCTGGTGCAGACTACAACACATACCATCCTCCACCAGCCAATATCCAGCAGTTTTAGTTCCCAAAAGCTGGAGAGCCGTAGGATGGGGATGATGGGAATTGCAGAGCCTAACGGCTGGAGAGACAAAGTTTGCGATCCCTTGGGCTAGGCCGAGATGTCACGGATCAGGGAAAATTCCTGGTGCGAATGCCAAAACCAAGCCCTTAAGTGCCGCTTCTGCTTACTGGAGTTCCCCAGAAATTGGAGATTCTGGACACAGTGATCCCGTAGTGACAACACTTCCCCTTACACATTCATTACTAGGGTCAGAAAATCCTAATGAACCCTATGAATTTCTCCCTTCAAGAGATACCACCTTCAGTTGGTACTTTATGTGATGTCCATGGAGGAGGACATGAAAGTTGCCGGTAGATTTTTTTTTTTTTTTTTTAAAGTGAAGAAGTCAACGCTTAACCATCTGGATGCCAGAGGGCTGTGCAACACATTGCTTCACGATGTGTGGCATACCCCTCTGGCATTCAAAGGGGTAATCCTGCTTAACACTAACAACCAGAGGGATAGACGGAGAATCACAAAGCAAAGGTGTTACACATCTCTCTGGGTTGAAATTACCACGTGAAATGAGTGGCATTTGTGTCCTGTGGTCCTGCTACTAACTGTTATGTCCGCCTCCACTGTCATGACACGCAGAACCAATTGAAGGTGTTCGTTCTCTCTTGAATAAAAGAACAAAAAGACAAATTTCATGGGGCCCATTAAGATTTTTGACCATACCAACTTAAGGGGGGGTGTTTTCCATTAAAGGGATAGTAATGTTTCACAATAAAAGGAGCTCCAATTAATCTTCATAGTATTTGGGCCATGGAGCGTGTTATTTCAATACTGTCAGAGTTGTAGTACAAGAGTAATTGAAAGTATCTCCCTCCTGCCCCTTTTACCTAGTTTAACACTGCTCACCTCAGATGGATCAGAGAGAGGGACAATCTTCAGTGAGCATAAGGAAAAACCTGTCAAGGGGGAAGGGTTTTCATTGTTCTCACAGTAAGTAGATTGTCCCTTGCTGTGAGCTGTCTGGTCTGTATACCAGATTCCACATCTGAGGGCAGGTGGCTTACACCAGGTATAAAGGGGGGAGGGGATACTTTATCATTCAATTACTCTTGAACTACAACTCTGACACTATTGAAATAACACTCTCCATGACCCAAATACTATAAAGATTAATTGGAGCTACTGTTTTTGTGAAACATTACTATACCTTTAATGGTTATTAAAGGTTATTCAGTTGGACTCTTATCTTGCACCATCAACAGCTCTAAATGCTCTGAGTAGGATCATTTACACATGCATTAAAAGGCAAGTATAGGATTACATTTAGGTTAATTACATATACTAGCTGCCAGTACATGATATTTATAATTATACCACCCTAATTTGTTGTTTTTCGGGGTTAGTGTTCCTTTAACCTTTTGAGTGTCAAATAGGTATCCAGTGCATTGTGTTTTATACATCTCTGGCACTCAAAAGGGTTAAAGGATTTCCATGGAGAATTAAAAAAAAAAGAAAAAGTGAATATCTGAGTTTCAGATGTCATATTCAGGAAATTCTTAGGCCCAATAGATTTGTTTTTGTCATTATTATGGCAGAGACTTATCGCTTAGACTGCCAGCGGGGTGTCCAACACATTGAGAGCACCCCTCTGGCACATTAAGGGTTAAGAATAACTAGATTATGCATCTGTACCTCTCATTGCACCCATGACAAATGTCTTATACAGTGTTAGGGGGTGCCCTGAAGATTCCAGGTTGTGTGTTAGGGGGTGCTCTGAGCAAAATGAAATTGAGAGTCACTGTCTTAACCCTTTGCATTGACTACCCCTCTGGCACTCAAAGGGTTAAATCCTAGAGATGTCTCCAACACCTTGCAAATGTGGTGCTGTCATCCTTGGTGCAGACGGATTGATCCACTTTCATACATATTTCCACAAAATAATGCATATTCCTTAAAAATAAACATTAACTCTTTGAATGCTAGGAGAGCAAAGCAGGACCTCATTAGCACCCAAGTCTAGAATGTAAAAATAAAATTGCCCTCAATGGTACATCTACGCATATTAATACCAGAGAGAACCATAAAAAATGAAAGCATTAAGAACTGAAGCATTAATGGATTCCATATGTAAGAGAGGCCTGCGTGGATTAACCCCTTCAGACCATCACACCACTTTATGTCATTATCATAATTTGCCTTTATAGAGCCAAATATTCCACAGGTCTGACCCCCCCCCCCCCCCCCCCCCCACACACACACACACACACACACACACAGCCAAAGGCCATACTAAGCAAGTTTCAGCTCAAAGTTAACCCTGACCTCGCTGCACACAGATGCAACTTTTAAGAGGTCACACTTCAGACCACTAACCCTTGGAGCGCCAGAGGGGTATGCAAAGCGATGCATACCCCCCCACTGACACTCAAAGGGTTAAGTTAACCCTTTCAACAGTCACAGCAGCACACGATCCCATTGTTGAAAATAAGCTCCTGCAAATTTAACCCAACAATGCCAAGAGGCATGACGTTCCCTCAGCCAAGTCAACAAATGCCCCTGATCTAGGTTAACCCCTTACTTTCAGAGACTGCAGCTCGTGAAAAATACAGGAACTGATCAAACGTGCCATCTGATTAACCCCTTGTTTGCTAGAGAGGCCTCCAAAGACATTAATTTTGTGCGGCGTAGAAACAAACACAGTTTCCTGATATGTGCAATCATATTAACCCCTTCGATGCTAGAGCGGTCTGTGGAGACCTCTCTGTCATCGAATGGGTTAATCTTAAGTTTTTCTAACGCAGGAAGAAGGTTAAATCCAACCACTAACCGCAAAATCGACCCCCAAATGCCACCAATGTCGGCAGGGTGATCGTGTCGCCTTAATGCAGGATGCTTATGAAGATAACCTTCTGTAGGGCTGAGTACGAACCAATGTTAACCCTGCAGTGTGTGTGTTTTTATAAGCATCCTGCATTAAAGGGGAGGTCTGATCACATTAAATATAAAGTAAAAATACTTACACTGGAAGGATCCCGGAATTCCAACCATCCTCCAGGAATATAGAAAAGAGTTCCAATAGAACACAAATCCAGCTCAGTGTATCGCCCCCCAGATCTCTTTGTACACACACACAAGGTTACGGAGCTACTGCAAGACTTGGAGAAGACTGTAGGGCTGGAGATTTGGGGGCAGGGAAACATTCAAGAGAAGAAGGGGGCAGTTCCTATTACCAGCTCCTCCTCCATGGCTGATCCTCCTCTCTAAAGGAAACGTCTGCACAGCTATCTCAGGGAACCATCATCATCATCATCTGTATAGTAGAGGGATGAGCAAAATGTGACTCTCCAGCTACTGCCTAAAATTCCCCTCTTAGCAGGCCAACAGAATCCTGGTGACATTAGTCCAACACCAGCTGAAGGGCTACAGATTGTCTGCCCCTGTAATGTATCTTATGTGTCCTTTCAACTGATGTTGGACTACAACTTCCATCATCCTCAACTGGCAATGATAATTGGCGTTAAACTCTAGCAGCAGCTGGAGAGCCACCGGTTCACTACTCTGTTTCTCCAGCGGCATCATTTACAGTAGATATTGGCAGCGTACCACAATGAATCAGTGAAGCTTGATGTATTAAGTACATACCTCCCAAGTGTCCCTCTTTAGGAGATATTAGGGGTACATACCTCCCACATGTCCCTCTTTAGGAGATATTAGGGGTACATACCTCCCAAGTGTCCCTCTTTATGAGTTATTATGGGTACATACCTCCCAAGTGTCCTTCTATAGGAGATATTAGGGCTTCATACCTCACAAGTGTCCCTCTTTAGGAGTTACTATGGGTACATACCTCCCAAGTGTCCCTCTTTAGGAGATATTAGGAGTCCATACCTCCCAAGTGTCCCTCTTTAGGAGATATTAGGGCTTCATACCTCCCAAGTGTCCCTCTTTAGGGTATATTATGGGTACATACCTCCCAAGGGTCCCTCTTTAGGAAATATTAGGGGTACATGCCTCCCAAGTGCCCCTCTTTAGGAGATATTAGGGCTTCATACCTCCCAAGTGTCCCTCTTTAAGAGTAACAGTTTCTCTTTGAAATCCAAATCCCTCTGTCCATCTTTTCCACCCAGGGGTCAGAGATCAGACTGTGTGGTGTGTGTGTGTATAAGGGTATCACATTGCTCTACAGCAACAACACTCACATTATGTGTTTATAAATTAGTCAGTGTAAATAAAATATTTTGATCTTGTTGTAAATCATTTATTCACTTCCACAAAGAATTGTCAGTAGGTCATTAACCACTTAACCTGTGCTGGAGGACCAATGCACTTTTCTTTTTTCTTTTTTTTAAACAGGCCTACCCAGTGATTACAGCCATGATAGTCACTGGCAGGGCTGGATTTATATATCAGGAGCCTGTAGGCACAGATATCTGAAGCGCCCCCCCCCCCCCCCCATCATCTCCACAATGCTCCATATCTCCATATTGCCCTCACATAGCCCCCCATCAGCTCCACATTGCCTTCCATCAGCTCCACATTGCCCCATCATCTCAACTTTCCCTCACATTGACCCCCATCAGCTCCACACTGACCCCATCACCTCCACATTGACTTCACATTGCCCCCCCATCAGCACATCGTTTGCCCCCCATGATCATCCCCATAATGACCTCACATTGCTCCCATTATCTCCAAATTAACCCTTTGAGTGCCAGAGTAGTACACAACGCATTGCTTTGCAATGCGTTGTGTACCACTCTGGCACTCAAAGGGTTAAGCCTCATTCTCTCCCCCACATCCGTTTCCTATGTCCCTGGTGGTCCAGCGGTTGGAGAGATCTGTGCTTGTGCACAGACATGGAGCTGCTGGAGCTCCCGCGCGGCTTTCCCTTTAGTAATGCAGAGCGCTGGGAGATTTTATCTCCCAGCGCTCTGCATTGCTAAAGAGCCGGGAGAGCTCACAGCTTGCAATGCGGCGGCTGGCGGCTCGGAGCGGCATGTCAAGCCGCGCAAAAAAAAAAAAAAAAAAAAAAAAAAAAATCAGTTGTAGTGGCAGGCGCCCCTCTGTAGGGTGCGCCTGTAGGCAGATGCCTACTCTGCCTTACGGAAAATCCGGCCCTGGTCACTGGTCCCTATCTCCAGGACAGTCCGGATAGTCCTAGTTTCTCACCCAACAACACAATCTAAAACAAAAGTGTCCCTCTTTGGCCATTTAAAATGTTGGGAGGTATGTAAGTAGATGTATGTTTCTGTCTATCCTCTTCCCGTCCCTTTTACCTAGTGTAAGCCACCTCCCCTCAGGTGTGGAATCTGGTCTCTTGACCGGACAGCTCACAGCAAAGGACCATCTTCTTACTGTGATCATAAGGAAAACCCTACCCCCTTGACAGGTTTTTCAGGTTTTTCCTTATGCTCACTGAAGATTGTCCATCTCTGCAATCCATCAGGACAGTCTTGCTGCTCTGAGGTGAGCAGTGTTATATCAGTAAAAGGGGCAGGAGGGGGATACTTTATTATTCAATTACTCTTGAACTACAACTCTGACAGTATTGAAATAACACTCTCCACGGCCCAAATATTATGATGATTAATTGGAGCTGCTTTTATTGTGAAACATTACTATCCCTTTAAAGTGGGACTAACACAACGTAGGCAAATTTCATAAAGCTTTCAAAATCGAATATATTTGATGTTAGTAATTTTTTTATTTACAACTAGCAAATGGTGCATGGCATTGCATGTTCGACTGGGTACGCCATACACTTTGGAAACCCACTGCACCCATGCAACTGCGAGTCTCATTGCAGCGATTTTCAATGGTTTTAAAAATGCCGCCCGTGATTCGCTGTCTACCATCGGCCTATTTCCCCCTGCAGCTCCGAGGCAGGGGAAAGTCAGCGGACCAGAAACAGTTAGAATTTTATATATAAATGTAGATATAACTTTAGGAGGTATAAATAACAGTTTGAGTTACAGAGGAGGGCCCAGTGTATTGCTGCGCAATACAGTGTGCACTCCTCTGGCAATCAAAGGATTAAGCCTTATTTATTTGTCATGTGCTAAGTACTAACATACCACGCTGAAGATTGTCCCTCTCTGCGATCCATCCAGACAGTCTTGCTGCTCTGAGGTCAGCAGTGTTACATCAGTAAAAGGGGAGGGAGGGGGATACTTTATCATTCAATTTCTCTTGAACTACAACTCTGACAGTACTGAAATAACACTCTCCATGGCCCAAATACTATGATGATTAATCGGAGCTGCTTTTATTGTGAAACATTGCTATCCCTTTAAATAGTAAATTTGATTTGCTCCTAATGGTGCAGTTTGCTTTACCTTTGGATTGCTGTAATTGTTCCTATACACATATGGACCTATATTCAAATGTTTCACTCTAGGGACTGGATTCTATTGCAGGTGCTAATTTTATCACTGCTTTTATCTCCAGTTTTCCCCATAGACTCAATAGGAAAATGTTTGATAAAAGGGTGGTAACATTTAGCACCTGCAATAGAATCCAGCCCTAGAACAGTTATTTTCAACCAGGTTGATGTGACACTTTTGTGAGCCGCTGACATCCACTTAGGGTGCCCCTTGTTTTCTATAAAGACTGTGCTAAAAATGTTTAGTTTGAAATGTATTATTTATGGACCTTTACATGCACAATATGCTTGTTTTTGTTATTCTGAGTATGAAACCTAAGAATCCTATATAATTATTCGCTAAGGATGTTTGTCAGAAGCCGTCATGCGCAGTAGAGACTGCCCACACCGTTTGGCCAGTCAGTATTGCGCATGACTACGGTGCGGCCACTGACAAGACAGGATTCGGCCAGTTACTGGGCGGCACTGTGGCCCGTGTAAATGGTCTTTTCAACTAGTAACTAGTGGCATAACTATAGGGGTAGCAGGGGTCGCACCTGCGACCGGGCCTGTCACTCCAGGGGCCAGGCCACCCCCTGAGACCCCTCTGCCTGGCACCTGCAATCTCCCTCCGGTGCTCTAGTAATGCAGAGCGCTGGGAGATGACATCATCTCCCAGCGCTCTGCATTACAGAAGAGGACCACGCGGGAGCTCAAAACACCAACCCGTCTCTCCTGCCACTCCACTGGACCACCAGGTATTGGGAGGTAGGAGATGGGGGCATTGTGGAGGGCCCGGGGGCCAATGGGGTGGGGGGCCCATGGCGCTTCTTGCACCAGGGCCCGGAGGGTTCTAGTTACGCCTCTGCTAGTAACTATATATTAATTGTACCCTTCATTACGTCCTTGACAAATGACACCAAATGTTATGAGTGCTCCGAAAAATACAGATTGTGTAATAGGGGTTCCCTGAACTAAAAATATTGAGAACTATTTCTTTGGAAGAACATACACTGGCGTTGTGCTGATTATTAACTCTTTAAGGGCCACAAGAGTGTGCGATGCATGACTTTACAATGCGTCGCACAGTCTACTGGTCTCTAAAGGGTTAACATTTACTATACATCAAGAGTGACAGGAGAGGATTCTGTAGGCTCCCCTGGGAATGTCTGATCCTATGTGACAAGAGGACAGAAGCTTGTCATATATTGCCAACAGCACCGAGCTGTAGGGATGTCACAGCACGGGGTCTGATAGCTTCAGTCCTTCTACTGACTTATAAAAATACATAGAAACAACTCTGAACCTCAGTAGGGGAGGGGCGGGTTGCCACCAGGGGGTTACAGACAGTATTAATGTATGGGGCCCAGCCAAGGGGGGGGTCTGCCTCCCAGAGTATGCACAGAGGCACCCGCCACCATTATATTGGGTGGCATTGTGTCAAAAGGGGCCCCAGATGAGCAGACTGGCCCATTGGGATACTGGATGGGGCCCTTTCTAAGTATATTCTGTAGGTAGCGTAGCAGAGAAATGCCTCTGTTGTAAGTTTCATATCATAATGTATAGTGAAGGAGTTGCATGGGCTCTGATAAACAGATGATAATGTCAGATGTTGTCACCAGTGTTCTAAACTCTCCAAGTCATATATTATTCTATGGAGCCAATGCCCAGATATGTCCAGCTTTAGCGATCTTATTGCATAGGCTGCATAGAATAACATAGGGCATAGCCCTTCATCATGCCTCCCAAGTGTCCCTCTTTAGGAGGGACAGTCCCTCTTTGAGACCCAAATCCCTCTGTCCCTCTTTACCATCCAGATGTCCCTCTTTTTAGGAGATCAGACTGTGTGATGTGCATAAAGTGTATCACATTGCTCCACAGTAATAAAATGCACATTAATATTTGTTTAAACTTCAGTATATGTCTTTATAAATTAGATTGTGTACATGAAATGCTATGTTCTTGCTCTAAATCATTTATTCAGCTACACAAAGAGGTATCAGAAGGTCATGAAATTACAAAAAAATTATTGTCAATGCTCCGCCCATCAGCCACGCCCCCAACACCACCACCTAAAATGAAAGTGTACCTCTTTGGCCATTTGAAATGTTGGGAGGTATACTTCATAGAACATAGTTTAGAACACTGGAGAAGTCATCTCCACTTCATCACCTCTTAATAACATCTTAGTGCATTTCCCCACAGGTTGCAATGCAAATGCATGGGGAGCGGCCTTTGTGGTTGTAATGCGCCCAAGATTTCTAATGACTACCCTGGGAGAAAGGAAATAACCATTGTACAAACTCTCTATCTCTTTATTGATTCCAAGATGCATAGCTGGGAACTAGTCCCTAGAGGGGACTCATATGGTGCTGGTGGGAGGGTATAAATGATGTGATTTGCGTCACAAAGGGGCGGTGCTTAATTGCTAGTGGGGGGGCTCAACTGTCTGTGCAATAAAGTGGGCAGAAAGCGGGCAGAACAGGGTGGGAAGAGGGAGGAAAAGGATGGGATGAGGGAGGAACAGGGTGGGAAGGAGGAGGAGTGGGAGGGAAGTGGGAGGAACAGGGTGGGAAATAGGAGAAATGTGAGGGGAAGTGGGAGGAACAGGGGAACAGCTTACAGACAGAAAGCCTCATTCAACAGAGGAGGCTGGGAGCAGAGGCAATCTGCAGCAAGACCAGTGTATGCGGAAGTAGGGTGCAGGGCACTATGTAATCAATAGTTTTAGCCCACATAGCATTTTTTTTTTAAATAAATAACGTTCGCATCATTATAGCTATATACTTTATCTAATAAGCCTAATCAATCCTAGGGGTGAGAGATCCCTTTTAATTCATTATCTAAACATTTATGTGAGTTTTATTGCTGGGGAGCAATGTGATACACTTACATACATACCACACAGACTGGTCTCCTAAACACAGGGACACCAGTGTAGAAAAGAGGGATTTGGGTCTCAAAGAGAGGCTGTATCTCTTAAAGAGGGACAATTGGGAGGTATGGACCTGTAATATCTCCTAAAGAGGGACACTTGGGAGTTATGGACCCCTAATATCTGCTAAAGAGGGACGCTTAGAAGGCATGGACCCCTAATATCTCCTAAATAGGGAAGCTTGAGAGTTATGTATCACTAATATCTTGTAAACAGGGACACTTGGGAGTTATGGATCCCTATTATCTTGTAAAGACAGTTACTAGGGAGGAATGAACCCCTAATATCTCCGAAAGAGGGACACTTGGGAGGTATGGACCCCTAATATCTCCTAAAGAGGGACACTTGGGAGGTATGGACCCCGAATATATCCTAAAGAGGGGCACTTAGGAGGTATGGACCCCTAAAATCTCCTAAAGAGGGACACTTGGGAGGTATGTACCACTAATACATCCTAAAGAGGGACTCATGGGAGGTACTGACCACTAATATCTCCTAAAGAGGGACACATAGGTGGTATGGACCCCTAATATCTCCTAAAGAGGGACACATAGGAGGTATGAATCCCTAATATCTCCTAAAGAGAGGTAATTGGGAGGTATGGTCCCCTAATATCTCCTAAAGAGGGACACCTGGGAGGTATGGACTGTTCTGTTGGGGTTTCTTTGTGTCTCTGTTCGGTTTTGGCAAGGGTAAAAGGTGACAACCCTATGTACAACGTGTTGTAAAAAAAGACACATGGCAAAACCCTTTGGTCCTGTAAAGAGCATCTTTTTATACCTTAGTCAGTATGGCCCATTGAGCTTGCTTTGATCTTAACTGAAGTGTGCTACACCAGCATGGGTTAAAAAAAAAGAATACATCAAGCCACTGGCACTGCCACTCTCAGAGCATCTGCTGTGCGGAGCAGAGCTGCTAAATGACAGCGATATTTGCTCTGCAGTGTAAATAACCATTTCTGGGAGCTGTTTGCACATGTGGGTCTGACTTCCTGCGTATATGTTCCTTCCTTGCTGTCACATTGTATACTCATCAAGCGTCTGATGTCACAGAAGGGCAGGTGGCATGCTGAAGGACCACTTCTCTGTTTGAGGAGGAGTATGCTGCTTTTACTTGACAAACAGCTGATCTATAGCCAGGTTAGCTCTAGCTGATCTATAGCCTGGTTAGTATGAAAGTGGCACATACAGATCCTGTTTCCATCACAGACAGGTTTATTGGATAAACAGCTGTTTTTAGTGTCAAGGCTGCCAAATGAGGATCCTTTGACGTGCGAAGATAAGCTGGAGGGGTTTAGACCATTCTATAATTCAGGGGAGAATTAAAATAGGCAGATATCAAAACTTAAAGAGGTAGTGCACACTAGTTATGAAAAAAAAATGTTGCAAGACTTTTCTTATAGAGTATAATAAGGGTACGTTGATTGCTTGGAGATGTTTCTCTCAAAAGTTATTAAAGAGATAGCTTGGCACTTTTCTGATAAACTGAGTTCAAGATGTTTTGCAGCCAGGTGGTACTGTCAGTGGCGTAATAATAGGGGTAGCATCTGCGACTGGGCCCATCACTCCAGGTACCGAGCCACCCCCTGCGACCACCCTGCCCAGCGCCCACAACTAGCTGAGGTCTGTGGCTTCTTCGGTACAGACCTCTATTAGCAGCTGAGCTCCCTGTCTGTCTCCGGCACACTAGTATGCAGAGCGCTGGGAGATGATGACATCTTCCAGTGCTCTGCAATACTCGAGAGGGGACCACGTGGGAGCTCCAGCGGCTAATCGAGGTCTGTGCAGAAGGAGGCACAGACCTCTCCTGTCACTCCGCTAGACCACCAGGGAGGTAGGAGGTGGACACTGGGGGTCAAAGGGGGCATTATGGATGTGGACATTGGGGGCAATGTGGAGGTGAACATTGGGGGCAATATGGATATGGCCAGTGGGGGCAATGTAGAGGTGGCCAGTGGGGGCAATAGGGGCAATGTGGAGGTGGCCAATGGGGGCAATGTGGAGGTGGCCCACGGGGGCAATAGGGGCAATGTAGAGGTGGCCAATGGGTGCAATGTGGAGATGGCCAATGGGGGAAATGTGGAGGTGACCAATGGAGAGCAATATGGCTTCTGGGTGCTGTTGCTGTTACAATGCTGTTGCTGTTGTCTGTGCAAAGCTGACACAGGTTTACTTATGGTTTACTTAGGGGTTCTATGGGGACATCCCATGAGCACCAAAACAATCTGTTTCATCTCTGGTTTGAAGAGAAATGGAACTTGGGGAGACTAAAGCTGCTAAAGTAACAAAGACACAACATCCTTTCACCTAAAATTAACTTGTTATATGCCTTCAAAGGGAATTTTGGTACTGGAAGAGACTGATTCTTTAACTCTAAGGACCGGAGGGGTGTACTTGCCGTAGAGGCATCTGTGCCCCTGCACTATCCATCCCTGTCTATACCTCAAGGTACAATGCAACTCCGACTAGCCAATCATAGAGTAGACAGGGACGGACAGCACAGGTACACAGATGCCTCTACAACAAGATGGCTGTGCTGTCGTCTGTGGTGAGTTTCCAAAGAAGTTGGACTTACTGAGGATAATACAAGTACTGATATGCTTAAAGCTATGTGAAAAATTATTTGGGGGGGGGCACTTTAATAACCCTTTGAGTGCCAGAGAGGTACCCAATGCATATGCGTTGGGTACCTCTCTGGCACACAAAGGGTTAATATTCATGAAAGTTCCGCTTTAAAGGGTAAATCATGTCACTGTCATTAATAAACTTCAGTCCTGTGAAGGGATTATACCTCTAAAGGGACACTATTGCCCATTAAAAATTCTTATACTTTTGTGGATGTTAAAAAATAAACTATTTGCCACAAATCATATCTCTCAAATCGCTATGGTTTGAGAGATATTCTCCTGACGTTAGCTCTCTAGCTGACAGCAGGAGATCCTGGTCCGGGGACCATCCTGCAGGTCTGCAGCAGAGGCGAAATCGCGTTATTTAAAAAGAATTACTTCACTGGAAAGGTCTACAAAGCGTGCATGGTTTGCAAGCACACTTTATAGACCGTTCCAATGAAGTAATTATTTTTAAATAACGCGATTTCGGCTCTGCTGAAGAGCCTCCTCATGTCGGCCAACTTGAATCTCCTGCTGTCAGCTTTACAGCTGACATCAGGAGAGGGGGGGACTTTAAATGTGAATATCTCTCAAACCGTAATGGTTTGAGAGATAGGATTTGTGGAACACAGTTTATTCTTTTAACAGCTACAAAAGAAGAAGATTTTTTTTATGGGACATTACTGTACCTTTAACCGGTCACTGCCATTAGAACACGTTGGTCCTAGGAACGAATGTTGAGTATAGTCAGTCCTCAGTTCACACGTACAGCAGCAGAGAGTCTTATCTAATGTTGTATGTGCTCCCCTATTTACAAGGCCACACCAGGCCACTAATGTCAATATAGTTTTCAAACAAAACAATCTCAGAAGACAAAAACTAAATATCTACCTATGAGCTGTTTATCTTACATAGTAACATAGTTGATGCGGCTGATGTCCATCAGATTCATTCCATGCTACCCCTGCCATACCATATCACCCCTTTTGATCCAGAGGAAGGCAAAAAAAAAAAACAACACATTGAAGCTGTTTCCAATTAAGCCCAATTAGAGAAGAAAACCTATCCTGACGCCAAATGGCAGTCGGAAATTTCCCTGGATCAACATTCTATCTGCTTTGAAAACAACCGTCATAATTCTCAATATTGTTCCAAGCTAGAAAGGTATCCATGACTGTTTTGAAAGCAACTCCAAACTCTGCAAGCAAAACATCCGAGGCAAAGAATTCCAAAACTTTACTGCCTTTTTTTATGAAAAAAAAAATCCCCTGCCTTTGTTTTAGTGAAAAGCACCTTTCCTCTAGTTTTTATGCATGAACTATTGCAGGGCTCAAAATTTCCACTCGCCACTAGCCAATGGCGAGTGAAAATTCAGCCCTGGCGAGTAGAAATTCAGCCCTGGTGGGTATGTTTTGGCTTGCAGTGGCGAGTAACTTTTCAGGTCTGGTTAGTAGCAAAGGACTTCAACTTTTAAGCCCTGACCTATTGTATTTTTGCTTGTTCTTTGCATTGACCTCAAATATTTTGGAGGAGGTTGAGGACTACAATTACCATCATACCTAGAGTCATGCAAATGCCTGAGTTGACCTATTCCAAGGGATAGGATGGGTTAACAAAGTGTCTTGTATGTGCACCAGAGTATCTAAAGGCATCTGTCTGTGGGCAGGTCCTGCACTAAATGTTATCTAGAAACCTGGCCAGACCCCATTGTAAAATCAGTTGCCCAAGATGAGCATCCAACCAGATTCAAAGGATGCCAGAAATCCTGTCCAGAGCACCATAAAATCCTACAGGGACCAGACACTGGGCTCACACTGGGAACACAGCACCTAACATATTATTCATAGTTATAATGTAAGAAATATACCTAGGTTTTAGTAGTGAACTTATGGCATGGACATGTTCTGTGTGCTGGCAGTGTACCCTCCTGACTGATTGGAGGCATGGTAACAAAGGGTTAAATAGGGCCCAAGGAATAAGAGTGGATCAGTTCCATAACTCCCAAGTGTCCCTGTTTAGGAGGGACAGTCCCTCTTTTAGACCCAAATCCACTTGTCCCTCTTTCGCACCCTGCTGTCCCTGTGTTTAGGAGATCAGACTGTGTGATGTGTATATAAGTGTATCACCCTAGTGTCCCTGTGTTTAGGAGATCAGACTGTGTGGTGTGTATATAAGTGTATCACCCTGGTGTCCCTGTGTTTAGGAGATCAGACTGTGTGGTGTGTATATAAGTGTATCACCCTGGTGTCCCTGTGTTTAGGAGATCAGACTGTGCGGTGTGTATATAAGTGTATCACCCTGGTGTCCCTGTGTTTAGGAGATCAGACTGTGCGGTGTGTATATAAGTGTATCACCCTGGTGTCCCTGTGTTTAGGAGATCAGACTGTGTGGTGTGTATATAAGTGTATCACCCTGGTGTCCCTGTGTTTAGGAGATCAGACTGTGTGGTGTGTATATAAGTGTATCACCCTGGTGTCCTTGTGTTTAGGAGACCAGACTGTGTGGTGTGTATATAAGTGTATCACCCTGGTGTGCCTGTGTTTAGGAGATCAGACTGTGTGGTGTGTATATAAGTGTATCACCCTGGTGTTCCTGTGTTTAGGAGATCAGACTGTGTGGTGTGTATAGAAGTGTATCACCCTGGTGTCCCTGTGTTTAGGAGATCAGACTGTGTGGTGTGTATAGAAGTGTATCACCCTGGTGTTCCTGTGTTTAGGAGATCAGACTGTGTGGTGTATATATAAGTGTATCACCCTGGTGTCCCTGTGTTTAGGAGATCAGACTGTGTGGTGTGTGTATATAAGTGTATCACCCTGGTGTTCCTGTGTTTAGGAGATCAGACTGTGTGGTGTGTATAGAAGTGTATCACCCTGGTGTCCCTGTGTTTAGGAGATCAGACTGTGTGGTGTGTATATAAGTGTATCACCCTGGTGTTCCTGTGTTTAGGAGATCAGACTGTGTGGTATGTATATAAGTGTATCACCCTGGTGTCCCTGTGTTTAGGAGATCAGACTGTGTGGTGTGTATATAAGTGTATCACCCTGGTGTCCCTGTGTTTAGGAGATCAGACTGTGTGATGTGTATAGAAGTATATCACCCTGGTGTCCCTGTGTTTAGGAGATCAGACTGTGTGATGTGTATAGAAGTATATCACCCTGGTGTCCCTGTGTTTAGGAGATCAGTCTGTGTGGTGTGTATATAACACACATTGCTCCACAGCAATAAAACTCATTAATGTTTGTTTAAACTTCACTATATGTGTTTATACATTAGTCTATGTAAATAACTACTTTGGTTTTGCTCTAAATCATTTATTCAGTTACACAAAGTGGTGTCAATAGGTTATGAAATACCTATAAATTCTCAGTAATGCCCCTCCCACCAGCCACACCCCCAGCTACACCTCCTAAAACCCAAGTGTCCCTGTTTGGCTATTTGAAATGTTGGGAGGTATGTAGTTCACAGACAGACAGACTGGGGTTGTGTCCCACGGACCCAGACACACTTAGTGGTACCCTCAGGAGAGGGAGTGCTCTGGTGCGACACTAGGGGGCATTGATCGGCATACGTAGGCTGTCTGCAAAGGTACTGTGCTGCATCTAAGGCCGGATAGAGGTGCCGGCAGAAAGGCCAGATGACAAACCCCAGAGGAGCAGGAAGTGAGTCCTGGATGGAACCTCCACAGGCAGCACCTTCTCTGACGGCTGGGGAGCAAAGAGTGGGGTACAAAGATGGGGTACGGAGGCCTTAAGACATAAGTCTCCAGACACATACAACAAGAATAGAGACATTATAAATACTCTCATCAGAGGGAGAGAACAGACCTGGACAGAAGAATAGCCCAGGAATGAGAAGAATTCCAAGGGAGGCAGAGACTCTGGAAATGGAATCAGCAGAGAAGCAGGGGCGGACTGACCATACGGGCATTCGGTCACGGACCGAGGGGGTCCGCCACCTCTTCCAGCGCTGCTCAGCAGCTCTCCAACAATGGCCGCCGGTGCGCCGTTCTAGTAATACAGAGCGCTGGGAGATGACATCATCTCCCAGCCTCTGCATTACTAGAGGCACGCGGGACTTCGAACAGTATTAAGCCGTGCCGCTAGACCACCAGGGACTGGAGGTAGGGGCAGTGTGGAGATGACGGGGCATGGTGGAAGGGGCGATGCGGAGATGAAGGGGACATTGTGGAAGGGGCATTGTGGAGTTGAAGGGGGCATTGTGGAGATGAAGGGGGCATTGTGGAGATGACGGGGCATGGTGGAAGAGTCGATGTGGAGATGAAGAGGGCATTGTGGAAGGGGCATTGTGGAGATGAAGGGGGCGTTGTGGAGATGAAGGGGGCATTGTGGAAGGGGCATTGTGGAGATGAAGGGGGCATTGTGGAGATGAAGGGGGCATTGTGGAGTTGAAGGGGGCATTGTGGAGATGAAGGGGGCATTGTGGAAGGGGCATTGTGGAGATTAAGGGGGCATTGTGGAAGGGGCATTGTGGAGATGAAGGGGGCATTGTGGAGATGAAGAGGGCATTGTGGAGTTGAAGGGGGCATTGTGGAAGGGGCATTGTGAAGATGAAGGGGGCATTGTGGAGTTGAAGGGGGCATTGTGGAGATGAAGGGGGCATTGTGGAGATGAAGGGGGCATTGTGGATGGGGCATTGTGGAGATGAAGGGGGCATTGTGGAGATGAAGAGGGCATTGTGGAGTTGAAGGGGGCATTGTGGAGATGAAGGGGGCATTGTGAAGATGAAGGGGACATTGTGGAAGGGGCATTGTGAAGATGAAGGGGGCATTGTGGAAGGGGCATTGTGGAGATGAAGTGGGCATCGTGGAAGGGGCATTGTGGAGATGAAGGGGCAATGTGGAGATTTCTGCAGGGGGCCCAGACCTCTTTTTGGACCAGGGGTACTGGTTCCTGTCAGTCCGCCCCTGCAGAGGAGAACACTCCAAGAGAACAGGAAAGTCAGGAGATAGGACAGCCAGGGTCATACATGGACTGGGCAAGGTAAATCCACAATCAGAAGGCAGAATCAGAGTCAGACGGATGGAGAGTCATACAAGAACTGGCACAGAAGGTAGCAAAGTCAGCAGGCAAAAGAGTTATCAGCAACAATCAGAATTTGGGAATCGGGAGATCATTGAGGCTGGATACTGGACTGGAGGACTGGGAGAAACTACACTAAGGCAGAAAACAATGAGAGTGCACCCACACAAGTCCGAATCGTCCAGATATAGGCGCTGTCGGGTGACGTCAAGGCGCATGTGACGTGACGCCACTAACAAACCTGGGAGAGAAGCAGAATGCTAAGAGAGTGGAGCCACAGACGACTGTTTGGTATCTGTACGTTTGTAATAATGTGGGCGACATCATGAACCCACTGTTGCTAACGTAACAGGTACCATAACAACCAAATATGACATTTTAAAATATCAGGACAGAATCTGGTGCTTGGTTTACAACCTAACTCATTAAGTGTGTCATAAACTACCTGGACTACACCCTCTCCTCCCTAGGGTGACCACATTTGCTTTCTTCCATTCCGGGACACTATTAAAGGGATAGTAATACTTAAAATGTAAAAAAAATATGTTGTAGGGTTTTTACACCATCCTATGGAGATTTATGGTCCAGGAACCAGAGCTGTCCATAGGATCGTGTAGCAACAGTGCCACTGTACAATTTCAGGCCACTGTGATATTGCACCTAATAAATTCAACTTTGAAAATTAATAACTTCTGAATGAAACACCTTTCAGCAGTGGGAGTACTCTTGTTTTACTCAGGGGGATAAACCCTACAACATATATTTTTTTTTACATTTTAAGTATTACTATCCCTTTAAAGCAACAGTGTACTCATGTGACGTCACATGACCCCTGCACTAAAATCTACGCGTGCTGCTGTTCCAATCATTTTATTCCTTTCCGTCCGTCCATCACTGCATCCAGACACTCACTCTCACTGATAAAAATTATTGCATGCGCCTGCATACGTACTGCCTCACACGTATGCACCAGCCAGCCAATCAGGACCATATAGTGAATACATTTCATTGGCTGGTGGTGGTGGTGCGTGCTGCGCTAGGTAGGCTGTGTCACTGATGCTGAGTGAGCTGCTGTGGAGCAGAGTGAAAATTGACAAGTGCTCAGCTAGTGGCAGATACTGTTTGTGCTCTGAGTGCCGGCTTTGTTGCTCCATTCCAGGACTCTTTGTTGTCCCGGTGGGGGGTGACCCAGGACGTGGGACACAGACCTCCATTAAGGGACAGTCCCGGGCATTCCGGAACGCGTGGTCTTGTCTAGGGTGACCACATTTCCGTTCTGCTATTCCGGGACATGTGGTCACCCTAAATTTGAGTGGCATCCGGTCCCCTGCGGCTGGCTGGCACTGAGTTCCCTCCTACCCGCCCACATCATCACCAGAGTCCAGCAGCAAGCGCTTCTCTTCCGGTGCCTCTGCCCTCTTCCTCCTCTCTGTATGTATGTCATCACGGCCCGCAGGGGCGCGTGATGATGCGGGCGGACGGCTACCTTCATTTTGGGACTCTTTATTGTCCCGGTGGGGGATGATCCAGGACGCCGGACATAGAACCCAATTAAGGGACAGTCCCGGACGTTCCGGGACACGTGGTCACCCTAGCGTGGTCACCCTACTCCTCCCATGTGACATTGCTTTGCAATGCGTATGAGATCTCTCTAGCATCCAAGTTATTAAATAATACCCTCAGAATGTGGGTGTGGCCAGCATACATGAGGCAACACCCCTCAGAATTTGTAGCTGTAGGCACTTACCTACTCTGCCTATTGGGAAATCCGGCTCTAAGAGTGCACTAATGAAAGTGGAAAGTATAAGGGATTAATGTCTCTTAGGATGGAAGTGTACTAATGACAATGACATGTCCTTCCTAGAACCAAACTGATCTCTACTCCCTGCGGAAGTGACATCATTGTGTCAGCCCCTTCCTGAATGTCTGTAAACAATATTGCATTTTATTTGAAATGTTGATTTCAATAGTACAGTAGATGCAAACTGGAACTGTTTTAAGCCTTTCAGTTGCGTACCCCTCTGGCATTGTAAGGGTTACTGTCTGGCAAATCCTTTTCCTGAGAACTTGTCATTAGATGGTCAGAAGCAGTCTGTGATCCCTATGGAGCCTATGCGTTAAGAGTTCTCAAGTGCGAGAAATCTTAGTGCGTGAGCTCTATAGAGTAGCATAGAACTTGGAACAGGGAGCTCCTCTTTTTCCATCTATGTATCTTGTATAACTATGTAATGTAAAAGAGGGGAAAAGACAGAAAAACAACAGTATTCATGGGAATTCCCAAGAGAGGTGAAAATGTAGTGTTCTGTATATATCCCTTTTGAGGTGAAAAGTTTTGCGCATCCTACGCATAACCCCTCCCTATAACTCCTCCTATTGCTCCTTATAACTCCCCCCATAACTCCTCCTATTGTTCCATATAACTCCTCCCTATAACTCCTCCTATTGCTCCATATAAACCCTCCCTATAACTCCTCCTATTGTTCCATATAACCCGTCCCTCTAACTCCTCCTATTGTTCCATATAACTCCTCCCTATAACTCTTCCTATTGCTCCATATAAGCTGTCCCTATAACTCCTCCTATTGCTCCATATAACCCCTCCCTATAACTCCTCCTGTTGCTCCATATAGCACCTCCCTATAACTCCTCCTATTGCTCCATATAAGCCGTCCCTATAACTCCTCCTATTGCTCCATATAACTCCTCCCTATAACTCCTCCTATTGCTCCATATAACCCCTCCATATAACTCCTCCTATTGCTCCATATAACTCCTCCCTATAACTCCTCCTATTGTTCCATATAACTCCTCCCTATAACTCCTCCTATTGCTCCATATAACCCCTCTCTATAACTCCTCCTATTGTTCCATATAACTCCTCCCTATAACTCCATATAACCCCTCCCTATAACTCCTCCTGTTGCTCCATATAGCACCTCCCTATAACTCCTCCTATTGCTCCATATAAGCCGTCCCTATAACTCCTCCTATTGCTCCATATAACTCCTCTCTATAACTCTTCCTATTGCTCCATATAAGCCGTCCCTATAACTCCTCCTATTGCTCCATATAACCCCTCCCTATAACTCCTCCTGTTGCTCCATATAGCACCTCCCTATAACTCCTCCTATTGCTCCATATAAGCCGTCCCTATAACTCCTCCTATTGCTCCATATAACTCCTCCCTATAACGCTTCCTATTGCTCCATATAAGCTGTCCCTATAACTCCTCCTATTGCTCCATATAACCCCTCCCTATAACTCCTCCTGTTGCTCCATATAACTCCTCCTATTGCTCCATATAACGCCTCCCTATAGTTATGCCACTGCTCCTCCTATTTCTCCCAATAACTCCTCCTATCGCTCTATATAATGACTCCTATCTCTCCTTATATACAGGAATTCCAGTCTCTGATGATTGTGCTGCCTGCCAGCTGGGCACGAGATGGTTAAATTTCCTAATGCCTAAGCAGCTTGGCCCCAGATGACTACTGAAGTCCAGGAGGCTACACTTGGGTGCAGGACAGAGGAGCAGATGGCCCCAGTCTTGGTCCATCCCTCCTGAATCTGCCGTATAATAGGATTGTACCAGCAGCTGGCCTTGGAAGTGTATTAGAGCCATGTGGCAGGTAACACAATGGACCAAGCAGCAATGTGGCCTATTGTCCCAGAGGAGGGGATATTTACCATCTGACTACTAAACAGCATGAGTGGGGGTAGATAAGGCTCTAGTGAGGCCTGAGGCTGGCTCTGCAATGAGAAGATCCTTTACTGCTACACAGAATGTAGCCCAACCATCTGGGAAACAGACTTTAGGAAACAATTTAAAGGAGAACTTACACCTCCTATTAATAAATCCCCTCCCAACACACACACACACACACACACACTTGAATTTTGTACCTTTGTTTAAGAGATAGTATCTTCAACTAGATCTGGATTTCATACCCATGGATGTGGACATTAAGGTTGTTGGTAGTTGTTTTCCAAATCTTGGGCACACAGACTGTATGATCCTACTTAAAACTTTAAGGCCTATAATTGAGCGCTCCTATGGGTCTTAAAGGGTTAATTAAAATTACCACCGGCAATGTGCAGAGACTGAGATCCTGCAGTCATTCAAGCAAGTTTTATGTCTACCTCCATGGATATGTCATCCTGAAATTATCGAAGATGTTATCTACTGAACAAATCCACAGAATTCATAGGGGCCATTAGGATTGTCTAGCTATAGTAAGGTAAGTTGGGGCTTATCATTACAATACATGTTAGTTCTCCTTTAACACTCTTCTTTTCTCAACAAACTCTGTTCTGTTAATGGGATAATAATACTTAAAATGTAAAAAAATAGAAATTGCAATGTTTATTCCCCTGAGTAAAACAAGGGTACTCCCACTGCTGAAAGGTCTTTTATTCAAAAGTTATTACAGCTCAAAGTTGAATTTTTTAGGTGCAATATCACAATGGCCTGAAATTGTACAGTGGCACTGTTGCTACACCATCCGAAGGAGATTTATGTTCAGCTGACTAGAGCTGTCCATTGGATAATGCACAACAGTGCCACTGTACAATTTCAGGACACTGTGATACTGTACCTAAAAAAAAAATCAAGTTTGAGCTGTATTAACATTTGAATAAAACACTTCTCAGCAGTGGAGGTTCCCTTGCTTTAATTAGGCAAATAAGCACTACAATATATATTTTTTTCACATATTAAGTATTACTATCCCTTTAATAGAACAGTTCTAGGCCGTTTTTAATTGTAGAGCTTGAAAGAGAGAGTGGAAAATGTCAAGGTAAGAGGTGAACGTAAATGTCAGACTGGCACAGACATGATGGGGGGGGTTACACGTCCTAGAATTCTTCTGGTAGAGGATTTAATTGAGGCTGATTAATTAAGCATAACTGGAGTAATTTAGGGGAAAAAAAACAACAACCGTAACAAAGGGGCAATTAAAATGTTCCCAAATTCCCATTGTTTTTAACCCCTTAGTGACCGGCCATGCGCGCACGCGGCCGGCACTTAACGCCCGCCGAACTTTTTTCCGCCATTACCTTCTACGACTTCCTGGATGTACACGTACGTCCTCTGTCACTAAGTGACAGATTCTGCGGGACGTACATGTACGTCCCTTGTCGCGATGGGGTTAATATGTCCTTTAACATCGGTATTCAAGGCTATATGTTTAACTTTCTAGCATTCAAGGGGTTAAAAGCTCCATTTAAATTGATAGTAATGTTTAATTATTCCAGTAAAATCGAGCCTTCTCTATTCTTTTTTATAACGATATGTAGCAAGAAAACATTACTAAACTCTGCCGTTTTTCATTTATAGTCTAATAAAGTTTTCCCCTCCCGCCCCTTCCACTTACTTCCGCAGCCTCCCCTCAGATTTGGAATCCAGTCCACAGACCGGACGTGCTGCATCGAGGGACAATCTTTCCGCTTTCAGTATAAGGGAAAGACTGCCCCATTGACGAAGGAGGGCAAGTTTTTCCTTATGCTGGGAGAAGATTGTCACTCGTTGCATTCTGTCCAGGCTGGCTTGCTGAGGCTGCTGAGGTAAGTGGAAGGGGCGGGAGGGGGAAACTGTATTAGACTGTAAATTAAAAACTGCAGCGTTTAATAATGCTTTCTTGCTACACATTGTTTTAAAAAAGAATAGAGAAGACTCGATTTTACTTGAATAATTAAACATTACTATCCCTTTAAATCAATAGGAATTTGTATCTGATCCTCGTGATGCAGTCGGTTTGCTCCCGAATTACATAGAAGGAAGATGCACTGAGGCCCGATGCAATGGTAAAGTGTGTCTGGCGATGTGCGGAAATCACTTCACCATATTCAGTAAGAATTATCTATGCACAGGGTGTGGGGGAGAGACTTTGATAATTTGCTTATGAATTTGCATTAAAGAGGATCTATCACCAGGCCCGGACTGGGTCAAAAAATAGGCCCGGGCATTTAAGGCTGAGCAGCCCATTTTTATTTTTTGAGCAGCCCATGGGTTGGGTTGTTGGCCGACACTGATCATGGGCGGAGCATATAATCATGTGCGGTCCGCCGCACGGCCGCACATTGATTGCCCACCCACCAGAAAACTTGTAACGAGGTGGCCTTCTTTCAGAAAGTGAAAGACAGCCCAAACTCGTTTAATGATAAACTTTTTTTTAAATGCCCGGACAGCCGGACCGGCCCACCAGGCAAATGCCCGGTATGCCCGATGTCCAGTTCAGGCCTATCACCTATAAACAGGTTTGTCTTAATATGTACCTTATATAGCGATTATGTGTAATATTGCATTCATTTTTTGTTTACAGTGTTATTTGGGTGAAATCTAAGAAATAAATACTGCCCTGAGCCCTACTTCTGGATAAACTGTGGGTACAGCTCTGTACCCGCAGTCTGTCACTCTGCTCACCTCACTCTATCTAGCCTCCTCCAAATAACACTGTAAACAAAAAAATGAATGAAATATTACACATAATCGCTATATAAAATACATATTAAGACAAACCTGTTTAGGGGTGATAGATCCCCTTTAACACTGGCAGTGTGTTGGGGAGGATAAGAGGAGAAGCATAGATGATGTGCTCAGACTTCAGCACCAAGAACACTACCAGCCCTCCTTTAAGTCTTTGAGTGCCACAGCGATGTGCAACATATTGCTGCTCTATGAGTTACACACCCCTCTGACACTGAAAGGAATATAACATACACATTCCCCTGCCCCAGTGAACAGCTGATTCAAATGCACACAGACCCGGCAGATCAGCTGCTATATGTAACAGCTGATCTGCCAGTTCTGTTTGAATTTCAGCCAGCTGTTAAGCGGGACAGGGGACTGTGTATGTTATAGCCCTTTGAGTGGCACAGTAGTGTGCAACAACTTGCAGAGCAATGTGTGGCAAATTCCAATGGCATATAAGGGGTTAAAGGAGGGCATTTGCTGTCTCTATTCTCAAGGAAAGACATGGCAATCTGTCCTCTGGATGGGCTTAGGATGCTATGGGAAGATGCTCAGGTTGGTGAATTTGGGTCTATGAATTCTGACAGCATAGCGAACTATTGGAGCTTAAAGTAGCAGTAAACTTTTTTATGAAAAAATATATATTGTAGGGATTTTCCTATTGAGTAAAATAAGGGTGCTCCCACTGCCGAGAGATTTATATTTCCAGAGTTATTACAGTTTAAACCCATGTTTTTTTACATTAGCAGTGCCCTCTAGTGGTCAAATTCTAATTAGATTTTCTGTTAGATTCTAATGGAGAGGAAAGTCAGAAAAGTCAGAGACATACAGTTCTCCATAGAATGTGATAGAAACTGCCTGTCACTTCCTGTCAGTTACAACTATCAGGAAGTAAACACAGTAAATTCACTTCCTGTCAGTTACAACTATCAGGAAGTAAACACAGTAAATTCACTTCCTGGCAGTTAGAACTATCAGGAAGTAAACACAGTAAATTCACTTCCTGTCAGTTACAACTATCAGGAAGTAAACACAGTAAATTCACTTCTTGATTATTTAAACTGGTATAATATTTGAACAAAACATTTGACAGCGATGGGAGTGACCTTGTTTTATTCAGCAGGAAATGCTCTATAAAATATGTGTTTTCATAAAAAAAGTTTACTGCTCCTTTAATGCATGTGGCAAATATCAACAGGAATACGACAAAGGCTCTGTAATAGAAACTAAAGAATCCTTAGCCGTTGTGCCAGGTTTCCCTTTCCTTGAAGAGGCTACAGAAGAGTAGTGGAAGGGGAAGTATCTATTGCAAAATCCGGCCCCCTGTATATAGTCACAAATAGCAAGGCAGCCCAATATGCTACCCTAGGCCTACTCTGCATAGGCTTAAAGAGATAGTAATGTTTCAAAATAAAAGCAGCTCCAATTAATCTTCATAGTATTTGGGCCATGGAGAGTGTTATTTCAATTCTGTCAGAGCCGTAGCAGCAAGACTGACAGAAGATTGTCCCTTGCTGTGAACTGTCTGGTCCCAGGACCAGATTCCATATCTGAAGGGAGGAAGCTTACACTAGGTAAAAGGGGCGGGAAGTAGGATAATTTATCATTCAATTACTCTTGAACTACAAGTCTGACAGAATTGAAATAACACTCTCCATGGCCTAAATACTATGATGATTAATTGGAGGTGCTTTTATCTTGAAACATTACTATCCCTTTAAATATCTCTCTGGCACAGAAATGACTTGATACACCTCTGGAGGGAATGAGAGAAAGAAGTGGGTGGTTGGGTGAGATGTATTAAAGGGATAGTAATGTTTGAACATAAATTCAGCTTAGATTATTCCTCACAGTTTATGTACCCTGTAGAGCATTATTACAATTGTGTACGATGTGTAGTTCATGAGTAAAGTGTCCCTCTCTCGCCCCTTTTACTGATGTAATGCTGCTCTTATCAGGGCAGCAAGACCATCCGGATGGATCTCAATGAGGGACAATATTCTGCGAGCATAAGGAAAAACCTGCCCTCTTTTGTCAAGGGGCAGGGTTTTCCTTATCCTCACAGTCAGAAGATTGTCCCTCGCTGCAATCTGTTCAGTCCCATAACCGGATTCCATGTCTGAGGGGATGTGGCTTAAAATATATAAAAGATGCGAGAGGGGATACTTTATTACATAATTACACATGATCTATACATCGTACACAATTGTAATAACCAGTGACGTAACAATAGGGGGTTGTAGGAGTCGCACCTGCAACCAGGCCCGTCCCTCCAGGGGCTCGGCTGCCCCCCGCCTGCTGCCACGGACATCTAGCTGCTTAGCTCTCCCTCGTCGGCACGCTAGTAATGCAGAGCGCTAGGTGATGACATCATCTCCCAGTGTTCTGCATTACTGAAGAGAGGACCGCGTGGGAGCTCCAGCTCATAATAGAGGTCTGTGCTGAAGGAGGCACTGACCTCTCCAGCCCCGCTGCTGGACCACCTGGGAGGTAGGAGATGAATACTAGGGGCAATTTGGAGACGAGGACACTGGGGACAATGTGAAGAGTTGGGGCAATATGGAGAGGTGGATATTGGGGGCAATGTGGAGAGTTGTGGGCAATGTGGAGAGGAGGACATTGGGGGCAATGTGGAGAGGTGGATATTGCAATGTAGAGATACCCAGTGGGGGCAATTTGGTTGGGGGGCCATGGCAATTTTTGCACCAGGGCCCAGTGACTTCTAGGTGATAACGCTCTACATGGTACAAAAACTATGAGGAATAATCGAAGCTAAATTTATGTTCAAACTTTACTATTCTTTTAAAGCAGTGACAGGCAACATGTGACTGTCCAGCTGTAGTTGGACTATAACTACAGTGGTTCTCAGACAGCCTTTGACTGGCTAAGTATGAAGGTATGGGAAACTGAGGTCAGTACTCAAAAGTATTTTTGTGTAGTATCGCTCTAAAAGCCTATCATTAACGTAAAACCAGAAAGAACGTTGGCAGCGGGACCTCCATGAAAGCATAGGATAATCCATACTTGGATGTCTGTCTGCCGCAGATTAGTTCAGTGCTATTAAGCTCGGTATAAAGCTAGCCAAACTAGGCTAAAATGTAACTTATTAGAACCCTTTAAAAACAATCGGGCTGGGTGTGTAATAAGTTGTATGTTTCTGTAGATACTGTTTAAAAAAAAAAGGCTTTACCATCAGCCAAGTACACATAGCTGGGAACATTGGCTTCTTGAGCCCCCGGAGACGGCTCATGTGATGCAACGAGGGGGATGTAAATGATGTGATTCGCATCATAAAGGGAGCGGGGCTTAATCTTGTGGGTGGAGCTTATCATCCTTGTGTCAGGAAGTGGGCAGAATAGGGTGGGAAGGAGGAGAAGTGGGCAGAACAGTATGGGAAGAAGGAAAAGTGGGAGGAATAGGGTAGGAAGGAAGAGAAGTGGGAGGGAAGTGCAAGAAACAGGGTGGAAAGGAGGAGAAGCGGGAGGAAAGTGGGCGGAACAGGGTGGGAAGGAGGAGAATGAGTTGGAAGTAGGAAGAACAGGGTGGAAAGGTGGAGAAGTGGGTGGGAAGTGGGTGGAATAGAGTGAGAAGGAGAAATGGGAGGAACGGGGTGGGAAGGAGGAGAAAGAGCAGGAAGTGGGAGGAACAGGGTGGGAAGGAGGAGAAAGAGCAGGAAGTGGGAGGAACAGGGTGGGAAGGAGGAGAAGTGGGCAGGAAGTGGGAGGAACAGACTGGGAAGGAGGAGAATTGGGAGGAACAGGATATGAAGGTGGAGACATTGGAGGAATACAGTAGAAAGGAGGAGAAGTGGACAGGAAGTGGGAGGAACAAGGTGGGAAGGAGGAGAATTGGGAGGAACAGGGTATGAAGGTGGAGACATTGGAGGAATACAGTAGAAAGGAGGAGAAGTGGACAGGAAGTGGGAGGAACAAGGTGGGAAGGAGTAAAAGTGTGAGGGAAGTGGGAGGAATAGGGTGACAAGGAGAAATGGGAGGAACAGAGTGATGAGGAGAAGTGGGCAGGAAGTGGGAGGAACAGGGTGGGAAGGAGGAGAAGTGGGCGGGAAGTAGAAGGAACAGGCTGGGAAGGAGCAGAATGGGAGGAACAGGGTATGAAGGTGGAGATGTTGGAGGAATAGGGTAGAAAGGAGGAGAAGTGGACAGGAAGTTGGAGGAACAAGGTGGGAAGGAGTAAAAGTGCGAGGGAAGTGGGAGGAATAGGGTGAGAAGGAAGAGACATGGGAGGGAACTGGGAGAAACAGGGTGGGAAGGATGAGTAGTGGGCAGAGTTTCAGGAAAAACTCACAAACACCAGAGAATCAGCCTCTGGCCCTGGAGACCCACCCGGTAATTATCTGTAAAAGCCACAGTCTCCAGAGCAGATCCGGAGAGTTCCCAGGTATGCAAGATCCAGAGCACTGAACTAGTCTGCAGCAGTAAGACACCCCGATGGGGATAACTGCAGGGCTGGATTTACATCTCAGGAGCCTGTAGGCAAAGAAATCTGAAGCGCCCCCCTCCCCCAATTGGCCACCCCCACAATGCTCCAAATCTCCACATTACCCCCCATATCCATATTGCCCTCACATTGCCCCCCATCAGCTCCATATTGCCCCCATCAGCTCCATCGTATCCCCTATCAACTCCATATTGCCCTCACATTGCTCCCATCAGCTCCAACTTGCCCTCACATTGCCCCCATCAGCTCCAACGTATCCCCTATCAACTCCATATTGCCCTCACATTGCCCCCATCAGCTCCAACTTGCCCCCATCAGCTCCAACTTGCCCTAACATTGCCCCCCATAATCTCCACATTGCCCCCCATCAGCTCCAACTTGCCCCCATCAGCTCCAACTTGCCCTAACATTGCCCCCCATAATCTCAACATTGCCCACATCAGCTCCAACTTGCCCTCACATTGCCATCAGCTCCATATTGCCCCCATCAGCTCCAACTTATCCCCTATCAACTCCATATTGCCCTCACATTGCTCCCATCAGCTCCAACTTGCCCTCACATTGCCCCCATCAGCTCCAACTTGCCCCCATCAGCTCCAACTTGCCCTAACATTGCCCCCCATAATCTCTACATTGCCCCCCATAATCTCCACATTGCCCCCATCAGCTCCAACTTGCCCCCGTCAGCTCCAACTTGCCCTAACATTGCCCCCCATAATCTCAACATTGCCCACATCAGCTCCAACTTGCTCTCACATTGCCATCAGCTCCACATTGCCCCCATCATCTTCACTTTGCCCCCCCCCGTATCCGTTTCCTACCTCCCTGGTGGTCCAGGGGCAGGAGATGTCTGTGCTTCTACACAGACCTGTAGCTGCTGTTGCACCCCGTGCGGTCTTCTATTTAGGAATGCAGAGGTCTGCGAGATGATTTCGTCATCACCCAGCGCTCTGCATTAGAGCTGACGAGGGGGAGCAACAACAGCTACAGGTTTGTGTTACCATGCGACCGACGGGTTACTGTGTGCAGCGCTGTGAATATTAAAAACTAAATAAAAAAACAAAGAAACCAAAAAAAATGTAAAAAAACCTGTGAATATAAAAAAAATGTATTTCAATGACAGACTCCCCTCTGTGGGGTGTGCCTGTAGGCAGGTGCCTACTCTGCCTTATGGCAAATCCGGCCCTGGATAACTGTATGCTTTTCTGGAGGTCCCGCTACCAATTTCCTTTTTGGTTTTGAGTATGATGGTAATTGAAGTCCAAGTACAGCAAATCAGTCACAATTCAACCTCCCATGTAACAGAACAAAGTGACTGAAAGAAAATTAAAGGGTTAGAGAGGCAGAATTACAGGGGAAATGAGTGACAAAATTAAGGGGGATGAGAAAGGTGAGAGAGGGTAAAAGAGAGAATGTAAGGAAGTTGAGAGAGAATAAAGGGAGATTAAAAAAATAAGAGAAAATAAGGAAGACAGCCGATGGAAAAAAAAAAAGTGAGGAAAATATGAGCCATATGGAACTGAGTGGGAGGTGAGAGAGATTCAAGAAAATGAGGTGTAAGGAGGAGAGGATTAAGGCTTTTAATGCAACACTAACATTAACCCTTCACGGATCAAAAGGCTTGACATGCGTTCAACACACCTCTGGTCTTTAGGGTGATCAGACCTCACCTTTAACCAGGGATGCATATGAAAAATGCATACTGCAGGGCTGCTTGATTTCAGTGCAGTCCTGAAATATGCCTATTTCCTATGTGTCCCAGGTTAAAGGTGAGGTCTGCTCAGCCTTCTTTAAAGGGTTAAACATCAACCTGCTATTAGATAGAAAAACAATTTGTAATAGTCACAGATAATCTTTGAATGTTTCCATATTGTGATAGATCTTAAAGGGATAGTAATACTTAAAATGTAAAAAAATATATGTTGTAGGGTTTATCCCCCCGAGTAAAACAAGGGTACTCCCACTGCTGAAAGGTGTTTCATTCAAAAGTTATTAATTTTTAAAGTTGATTTTTCATGTGCAATATCACAGTGGCCTGAAATTGTACAGTGGCGCTGTTGCTACACCATCCTATGGAGATTTATAGTCCCGGGACCAGAGCTGTGCATAGGATCGTGTAGCAACAGCGCCACTGTACAATTTCAGGCCACTGTGATATTGCACCTACAAAATTCAACTTTGAAAATTAATAACTTTTGAATGAAACACCTTTCAGCAGTGGGAGTACTCTTGTTTTACTCTGGGGGATAAACCCTACAACATATTTTTTTACATTTTAAGTATTACTATCCCTTTAACATATATGATATTGCATGTTTTTTTTTGTTTATTTTTTTCAGACTGGGGGATGCAATTTTTCATTGCACCCTCATTTCCTGTCCTGACCAGGAAGTGAGGAGTGTAAAGCAAAAGTACTTCCTTTGGCATACTGAAAAACATCACAACACATGCAAACAGATTCAATCCAAAGGCCATCAGAACCACCTAAGGTCTAAGGGGATGTACATTATGATAATAGGTTGGAAACCTCTCTAACACCAAGTGGATTAAGGTGAAATAGTGTATTTATGACTGTAACCAGTGAGGATAAAGAAAGTGTGTGTTTGTGTGTTTTGGAGATAAAAATAGGGTGCTTGTGATGTGGTAGAGGCAGGACCAGATTTCCCAATAGGCAGAGAAGGCAACTGCCTAGCACTCTAAATTTTGACAGACGCCTGAGCTGTGCTGGTCACACCCACATTTGTGGGTGTGTCTAGAGCCATTTGAATGTCCCATCACCAGTTTTTTCCCCTTTTATAGGGATAAAGGGGATAAAGTCTTTTTTTGGCTTTCTTTGTTATAGGACAAAGGTATTTTCCATGCCAGAAAATAGTGGATGGGTCTGGGGGTGGGTCCATGTGAGGAACAGGGATGTGGTCATGGGTGGAGCAAAGGACACCTAGAGTGCCTTGCCTAGGGGAGCCTGGGATGTAAATCCAGCCATGGCGTAGAGGGCAATATTCTCCCCTCCCGCTATCCCACAGTCTAGACTGGGATCCACACGAGAAGTGATGGGGGCTGAATGAGGCCACAGGGCCACCTGATGCCCACCACTGATATATAATATATATTAATTAGCATCAAGAAGGGATGTGGGTTTGAATCACCCCCAACATGGGAATTTCAGTGGAAAGGAGGATTATGTTTTGCCTTACAGTGGAAATTCCCACAGGGAAGAAAATAAAGGCAAAACTTACCTACGGAAGGTAAATCCCAATGGGAAACTTCCAGTGCCTTGTTCTGAACTTCCTGCTCTGTTATTTGTTATTTCTGTGCAATGTTTCCAACATTTCTGGGCACTCGCACATAATCAGCATACCTGGGAACATTTTCATCTGGTGTCCCCGAAGAGGGATGAAGAGGTTCTCCTGGGGGATGTAAGTGAAGCGATTGGTATCACAAAAGGGTAGTGCTTAATCATGAGTGGTGGCAGAGATTAACGGATTTTGTCATAAAGTGCGTGAGAAATGGTCAGAACAGGGTGGGAAGGAGGAGAAGTGGGCAGGAAGTGGGAGGAACAGGATGGGAAGTAGGCAGAGAAGAGGGCAGGGAGTGGGAGGAACAGGGTGGGAAGGAGGCAGAGAAGAGGGCAGGAAATAGAAGGAACAGGGAGGAAGGAGGAGGAGGAGGAGAAGTGGGCGGGAAGTGGGAGGAACAGGGCGGGAAGGAGGAGGAGAAGTGGTCAGGAAGTGGGAGGAACAGGGTGAGAAGGAGAGAAGTGGGAGGAACAGGGTGGGAAGTAGGCTGAGAAGAGGGCAGGAAGTGGGAGGAACAGGGGGAAGGAGGAGAAGTGGGCAGGAAGTGGGAGGAATAGGGTGGGAAGGAGGTGGAGAAGTGGGTGGGAAGTGGGAGGAACAGGGTGGGAAGGAGCTGGAGAAGTGGGCGAGAAGTGGGAAGAACAGGGGGAGGAGGAGAAGTAGGCAGGAAGTGGGAGGAACAGGGTGAGAAGGAGCTGGAGAAGTGGGCGGGAAGTGGGAGGAACAAGGTGGGAAGGAGGAGAGGTGGGCAGGAAGTGGGAGGAACAGGGTGAGAAGGAGGAGAGGTGGGCAGGAAGTGGGAGAAACAGGGTGGGAAGGAGGTGGAGAAGTGGGTGGGAAGTGGGAGGAACAGGGTGGGAAGGAGCTGGAGAAGTGGGCGAGAAGTGGGAGGAACAGGGGGAGGAGGAGAAGTAGGCAGGAAGTGGGAGGAACAGGGTGAGAAGGAGCTGGAGAAGTGGGCAGGAAGTGGGAGGAACAGGGTGGGAAGGAGGAGAGGTGGGCAGGAAGTGGGAGGAACAGGGTGAGAAGGAGGAGAGGTGGGCAGGAAGTGGGAGGAACAGGGTGAGAAGGAGGAGAGGTGGGCAGGAAGTGGGAGGAACAGGGTGAGAAGGAGGAGAGGTGGGCAGGAAGTGGGAGGAACAGGGTGAGAAGGAGGTGGAGAAGAGGGCAGGAAGTGAAAGGGACAGGGGGAAGGAGGAGGAGAAGTGGGTAGGAATTGGGAGGAACAGGGTGGGAAGGAGCTGGAGAAGTGGGCGAGAAGTGGGAGGAACAGGGTGGGAAGGAGGAGAAGTGGGCAGGAGAAACTACCACAGGAGTATCAGCCTCTGTCTCAGAAGACCTGGTGATGTACTTTAAAAAATGGAGTCTCCAGGACAGAGCTGGAGAATTCCCAAATATGATAATCAGGCAGCCACATTTTGTATGTAAATTTTACCTTATGCCCTTTCAAATAAGGGCAGCTTGTCTTTTAGCATTAGTGTCTCTTTAACGTCTAAGCACCAGAAGGGTGTCCAAAGGGTTAAATAAAAATTGAAATGTGTTGTCCTACTCTGTAGAAATCTACCTTGACGTGCATTAGACAACCAGCTGGCACAGAAAGGGTTCATTTGCACATGAGATTTGTTGGCCTACGCAGTAGAAGTCAGTGCACTAAGGTACCTGGGAACTCTCAGGGTGAGAGAGTCCTTTTATTTGATCTGCACCAATTAAATATCTCTTTAGTATCTAAATTGGTACCATTTGGACCAAAGAGGCAGAGACAGATGTGCCCGCTAGTCTTGTTTGTGGTTAGTCAGCTAGATCTGTAGCTAGGATGCCCACATTTCCATTCTGCTATTCAGGGACACTTTGGAGACGAGAACAGCAGAGTACCTGTCCTCAGTTCTAGTGCAGCTATGTGGGAGGGGTCACTATACATCACTTGACATTGTGGCTCAACCTACTCTTTCTCCAGTGCACCACACTGGAAGGAGAATGACCCATTGACTGCTGTCAGAGAAAAGTAATGACTGTTGTAGGCTACAAGAAATTGTTCATCACACCCAAAGCCATAGACTAGCATTACACTGCAACACAATTATACTGAAACCCCTGTTTGATGTCCGGATTAAGGCTCAGTTCTCTCTCCAGTGCTTAGAGATCTGTCTAGAAGCCATTTTACTGTAGCCCAGCATAGTAAGAGATGGGCAGTTTTCCTTCTAATGTTTAGATCTCTGTGCACTGGGGTCTTCGTTCAGGGACTTTGTATTGCCCCAGAAGGGAGCTGCCTGGGACAAGGGACACACATTTAAAATCAGAGACTGTCCCAGGCAATCGGGGACACGTGGTCACCCTAGTTGTAGCATGTTAACCTCCCTTAACGACCACCCAATCCAGCAAGCTGAATTATGGAATAGCAGAGCAAAGTTCAGCCGTGCTGTCATCCCAGATTTCCATGCCTCCCAAGTGTCCCTCTTTAGGAGGGACAGTCCCTTTTTAGACCCAAATCCCACTGTGCCTCTTCCCCGCCCTAATGTCCCACTTTTTAGGAGATCAGTTGGTATGGTGTGTATATAAGTGTATCACCCTGGTGTCCCTGTGTTTAGGAGATCAGACTGTGTGGTGTGTATATATAAGTGTATCACCCTGGTATTAGGGTTGCCACCTTTTCTTCTAAAAAATACCGGCCGAGGCATTCCCTCCATAGACTTAACATTGGAAAGAAGCCAATATTTTACCGGCCTGCCGGTAAAATACCGGCTGGGTGGCAACCCTACCTGGTATCCCTGTGTTTAGGAGATAAGACTGTGTGGTGTGTATATAAGTGTATCACCTTGGTGTCCCTGTGTTTAGGAGATCAGACTGTGTGGTGTGTATATAAGTGTATCACCCTGGTGTCCCTGTGTTTAGGAGATCAGACTGTGTGGTGTGTATATAAATGTATCACCCTGGTGTCCCTGTGTTTAGGAGATCAGACTGTGTGGTGTGTATATAAGTGTATCATCCTGGTATCCCTGTGTTTAGGAGATCAGACTGTGTGGTGTGTATGTAAGTGTATCACCCTGGTGTCCCTGTGTTTAGGAGATCAGACTGTGTGGTGTGTATATATAAGTGTATCACCCTGGTATCCCTGTGTTTAGGAGATAAGACTGTGTGTTGTGTATATAAGTGTATCACCCTGGTGTCCCTGTGTTTAAGAGATCACACTGTGTGGTGTGTATATAAATGTATCACCCTGGTGTCCCTGTGTTTAGGAGACCAGACTGTGTGGTGTGCATATAAGTGTATCACCCTGGTATCCCTGTGTTTAGGAGATCAGACTGTGTGGTGTGTATATAAGTGTATCACCTTGGTGTTCCTGTGTTTAGGAGATCAGACTGTTTGGTGTATATAAGTGCATCACCCCGGTGTCCCTGTGTTTAGGAGATCACACTGTGTGGTGTGTGTATAAGTGTATCACCCCGGTGTCCCTGTGTTTAGTAGATCAGTCTGTGTGGTGTGTATATAAGTGTATCACCCTGGCGTCCCAGTGTTTAGGAGATCAGTCTGTGTGGTGTGTATAGAAGTGTATCATCCTGGTGTCCTTGTGTTTAGGAGATCAGACCATGTGGTGTGTGTATAAGTGTATCACCCTGGTGTCCCTGTGTTTAGGAGATCAGACCGTGTGGTGTGTATAGAAGTGTATCACACTGGTGTCCCTGTGTTTAGGAGATCAGACTGTGTGGTGTGTATATAAGTGTATCACCCTGGTGCCCCTGTGTTTAGGAGATCAGACTATGTGGTGTGTATATAAGTGTATCAACCTGGTATCCCTGTGTTTAGGAGATCAGACTGTGTGGTATGTGTATAAGTGTATCACATTGCTCCACAGCAATAAAGCTCACATTATTGTATATTTAAACGTCAGTATATGTGTTTATAAATTAGTCTGTGTAAATAAAGTACTTTGATCTTGTTAAAAGTAATTTATTAGGTAAGACAAGGAGGTGTCAATAGGCCTAAAAATTCTTGTTAATGCCGTGCCCACCGGCCACACCCCCAGCAACACCACCAAAAACACAACTGTCCCTCTTTGGAAATTTGAAATGTTGGGAGGTATGGATTTCCATGACATGCCACGGTGGTGACGGTCCTGGCACATCATGGGTCCTTAAGGGGTTAAATATTCCATGATGATCTACTGGAGAATCTCTGGGTTAGAGCAAGGACACACTGTATAAAATCTACATTATTTGAGATTTTAAGGCTTAATATTTAAAATATCTCAGAGTCAGCTTAATCTGAACGTTCCCAGGTATATGCCTTAGCCACCCATTTGACACTCATAGGATTAACCCTTTGAGTGCCTGTGGGCTACGGAACACATTGCAAAGCAATGCGTTCCGTACCCCTCTGGAATTCAAAGAGTTAAATTGAATGTGCAACGTGGCCTACGCCGCAGGACTTGCAGTGCGTTGAACACCCCCTCTGGCAATCACAGGGTGAAGCAGTACATGGGTTTTGTGGGCCTGCACTGAAGAACTCTAACTGGCAATGTGTGTGGGCAAACCTCCAGCACTCAAAGGGTTAAGCTGCACGCGCAATTTCTTGGTATTCCCTGCGGAACGCTACGCTGAACCAGGCGCGTTTCCAGAGGCCTCTCAGCCCAGCACATTATATCAGTCTCTCCCCCGTAGCACACGGAAAAATTAAAAAGGATTTTCAAATCCCGGAGAATCAACTGCCATCAGGAATCACAAACATTTCAATTAGCTCCCGCGCACTCCACAAGCTCCATTAATACCAGCGTAATAAACTAATTACAGTGATTTGGAGAAAATAATAAATTAGCAGTGAATGGCTTGGGAGGGAGCTGCGCAGGCAAGCGGAGTAAATGTAACAGCTGGTTTGGTAGAGAGAGAGAGAGAGAGAGAGAGAGAATGAATGCAAAAGAGAGAGAACTAAAGGGATAGTAATACTTAAAATGAAATATATATATGTTGTAGGGCTCAACCCCCTGAGTAAAACAAAGGAACTCCCACTGCTGACAGATGTTTTTTCAAAAGGTATTACAACTCAAACTTGAATTTTTTAGGTGCAGAATCACAGTGGCCTGAAACTGTACAGTGGCGCTGCACCATCCCATGGAGCTTTATGGTCAACTGACCAGAGCTCTCCATAGGATGGTGTAGCAACAGCGCCACTGTACAATTTCAGGCTACTGTGATACTGCACCTAAAAAAAACTCAAATTTTGAGCTGTAATACCTTTTGAATAGAACACCTTTCAGCAGTGGAAGTACCCTCGTTTTTCTGAAGGGGATAAACCACACAACATATATTTTTTTTACATATTAAATATCGCTATCCCTTTAAAGGAGAATAAATACATAGTAACCCGTTAACTGCATTGCACCCTTTCCCCCTTGTCCTTAAGGATTTGGTTTAAGAGATATTCACAAACAAAGTATCCCCCCCCGTTCAGCCAGATTAGAAGGGAGGTGCCTGGGTAGAGTGCAGAGAGGGACAATCTTCAATGAAGATAAGGGAAAAACCTGAAAGACTTGTCAAGGGGGGAAGGGCTTTCATTCTTTTCACACAAAGAAGATTGTCCCCTTCTGTTATCTGTCTGGTCATACAACCAGATTCACATCTGAGAAGACATGGCTTACACTAGGTAAAAGGGGCGGGAGGGGGAGACTTTGCTTGTGAATATCTTTTAAACCATAAAGGTTTGAGAGATAAGACTTATATCATTCTTCATGTTTTTTTAATGCCTACAAAATAAAATAAAGTTAAAACGAAGTATTACTATCCCTTTAAGTAGGCTCACTCTGTCTGCTCCAGTTTGAAAAGGACTGCCAGCACTTGTCATGTCCGTCTCCGTGGACATGACATGCAGGATTGATTGAAGATTTTATCTCTTGAACAAAGCATGAGAGGAAAATTCATATGGGCCATTAGGATTTAATGGCCATAGTAAGGTAAGTGTGTGTGTGGGTATTATTAATAGGTATTGTTACTTCTCCTTTAAGAAAAAGCTCAAGCAGGATAATAAGGCTGTGATGTAATAAGAAGTAAAACAGACAGAGATGCATTAATGTGTGATAAAGACAAGGCACTGTAGACAATCTTAGCGCCACCCATGGCTACACCCCCTACTCCTCACATAAACCCGCCCCCATTCTCATCCACTGTTTCCTGGCACAGAAAATACCCTCGACCTATAACAAGCAAAAACCAAAAATGCTTTAAAGGGATAGTATTGTTTCACAATAAAAGCAACTCTGATTAATCTTCATAGTATTTGGGCTGTGGAGAGTGTTATTTATTTATTTACTATCTTCATAGTATTTGAGCCATAGAGAGTGCTATTTCAGTACTGTCAGAGTTGTAGATCAAGAGTAATTGAATGATAAAGTATCCCCCTCCCGCCCCTTTTACTGATGTAACACTGCTCACCTCAGAGCAGCAAGACTGTCCGGATGGATCACAGAGAGGGACAATCTTCAGTGATCATAAGGAAAAACCTGTCAAGGGGGCAGAGTTTTCCTTATGATCACAGTAAGAAGATTGTCCCTTGCTGTGAGCTGTCCGGTCAAGAGACCAGATTCCACATCTGAGGGGAGGTGGCTTACACTAGGTAAAAGGGACGGGAGGGAGATACTTTATCATTCAATTACTCTTGAACTACAACTCTGGCAGTATTGAAATAATACTCTCCATGGCCCAGATACCATGAAGATTAATCAGAGCTGCTCTTTTTGTGAAACATTACTATCCCTTTAACTCCTTGGTTGCTAGATAGTGGATTCACGCAAATGCCAGTAGGGCAGCTTGGCGAAGCATCCGCTCTCATCCGCATAGCTTCTGATCACATACCTCCCAACATTTCAAATTGCCAAAGAGGGACACTTGTGTTTTAGGGGATGTTGCTGGGGGCGTGTCTGGTGGGTGTGGCATTATCAAGAATTTTTAGGCTATTTCATGACCTATTGACACCTACTTGTGAAACCTAATAAATGACTTATAACAAGACATAAGTATTTTATTTACACAGACTAATGTATAAACAAATATACTGACATTTATATAAACAGTACCGTGAGTATTATTGCTGTAAAGCAATGTGATACACTTATATACACACCACACAGTCGGATCTCCTAAAAAGAGGGACATCAGGCTGGGAAAGAGGGACAGAGGGATTTGGGTCTAAAAGAGGGACACTTGGGAGGTATGTGATCATAGAACTTTGGGTCTAGCATAGAAACAACATGCCTGAGACTGCATTTTGAATACCAGAGGTATCTGTAGCACCCAAGAATTAATCATTATATATTAAATTATTTTTGGGGAACAATCATATGATAATGGCCAATTAATTTTAGTAAGTAGAAAGTCTACTTTAACCCTTTGCGTGCCAGAGGGCTACACAACACACATTGCAAAGCAAGGCTTCTCCTCTTTCCCATCCTGTTCCTCCCATTTCCCGCCCACTTTTCCTCCTTCACCCCCCCGTTCCACCCACTTTATGGCACATTACATTAAGCCACGCCCCACCCTCAATTAAGCCCCACCCATTTGTGAAACAAATCGCATAATTTAAATCTCCCAGCAGCACCACGAGTCCCCTCCAACATCTATTTAAAATTATCTAGGGTTATAAATGTAAACACCCTGTACTTTCTGCAGCCGTCTGTAAAAATCCTATATTACAGTCCTGAAATCCAGTCATATATGCTTTGTCGGAGCAACCGTTACTTTATTTTTAAAGTGTTCATTCCCAATACCATAGCAATATTTACAGGCTTCTCAGAATCAATTATCGGAAAAGAGCGTGAGACAAGGTAACAGCCTTTCTGAAAACAAGAGCGGTGGGCACTAATCTCAGTAGATTAGCTGATTTAACTCTTATCGCTCATTACAAAAAGCACAAACAAAATCATCCAAATGGTATCTGAATTGGACACTTTAAACATGCTTTAAAGAAACATTTTGGATTACATTTTAGGGTTCTAAAATAAAATGAGTATGTTTTTATATATGCCAGACGGGAGTAAGTGATATTTAAAGATATATCTTTACATGTTCGGCCTTTTGAGTGCCTGAGGTGTATGAAGTGCATTGGGGGATAGTAATACTTCAATTTTACTATCCCCCATCTTGTAGCCCTTAAAAATCTGAATTAAATGAGTCCAACGGCATCTCTCAATCCTTTATGGTTTGAGAGAGATCTGCTTTCAAAGTTTTGCTTTTTTCCCTCTACCCTGATGTCAGAGTTCTAGCTGACAGCAGGGGAATTCGGTTCCTGAGCAAGCGGAGGCTCTTCAGCAGAGCCGAGATCACATTATGGAAGAAGAAATCCTTCACTGAAATGGTCTTCTACGTGTGCTTGGTTTGCAAAAAGACCATTTCAGTGAAGGATTTCTTCTTTCATAACGCGATCCCGGCTCTGCTGAAGAGCCTCCACCGGTCCCAGGACCGGATTCCTCTGCTATCAAAGACATCTGCTGTCAGAAGACCTTTTAAGTGAATGATTTCTTTTTTATTAACGCGATTGCGGCTCTGCTGCAGAGCCACCGGATCATCGTAGGATAGGCTTCCCCTGCAGTCAGCTTCAACGCTGACTTCAGGGAAAGGGGAGGGAGGGGGGAATTTTGCAAGTGAATATCTAACAAACCATAAGGGTTTGAGAGATGTCACTGGGGGCAAATAATTTCTTTTTTTTTTACTACTACAATATTGGGATTAGTAATTTTAAAGTATTACAATCCCTTTAAGTTGTGTATTCGAGTCCTCCAGCCTTTTGTCCTTGGGTTTGCCCCTCATCAGTCCCATTGTCTAACTGATTTAATCATGTCTGGCCCTTTGTATTATGTGTTAGTTTGGAACTTCATCCATGTCCTGTCTCTTTGTCTCTGGATGGTATCAAGGGTCTCCTTTTCACCCCCATCCATGGAAGCAGCTCTGAAGAATGACTGGCAAGGCTACCTGCTTGTAGCCCACCTCAGGAGGGAGAGACCCGGCATGACAGCCTGAGTCCATCCACGGACTTAGGTATCTGTTACACCGCTGGACCACCAGGGAGGCAGGGTTGCCACTCAGCTGGTATTTTACCGGCAGGCCGGTAAAAAATTGTCTCCTGTCCAATGTTAAGTCTATGGAGGGAATGCCACGGCCAATATTTTTTTGAAGAAAAGGTGGCAACCCTACAGGGAGGTAGGAGTTGGGCGGTGGGGGGGTGGATGTCAGTGGAGGCGATCGAGGGCAATGTGGAGACAATTGGGGCAATGTGGGGGCAATATGAAGGCAATTGTGCAATTGGAGGCAATTGGGGGCATTTTGGAGGCAATTGTGGCAATGGGGGGGCAATGTGGTTGGGGGGGGCATGGCAATTTCTACACCAGGGCCCGGTGGCTTCTAGTTAATTGTCCCTGATTTAAAGGGATATGTGGTCACCTTAAAGTTACGCATACCTCCCAACATTTCAAATGGCCAAAGAGGGACACTTGTGTTTTAGGTGGTGTTTCTAGGGGCGTGGCTGGTGGGCGGGGAATTTTTAGGTTACATTGTCACCTATTGACACCTCTTTGTGTAACTGAATAAATGATTTAGAACAAGACCAAAGTATTTTATTTACACAGATTCAATTACAAACACACATATACTGAATATTAACTAAGCAGTTGCATGAGTTTCATTGCTGTGGAGCAATGTGATAGACTAATATATACACCACTCACTCTGATGTCCTAAAAAGAGGGACAACAGGGTAGAAAAGAGGGACAGGGGGATTTGGGTCTCAAAGAGGGACTGTCCCTCCTAAAGAGGGACACTTGGGAGGTATGGTTACGCCTCTGGACCAAGATCAAGCAATGCGTTGAATGCCCCTCTGGTAATTAAGGGGTTAAATGAAGAAAGAGAGAGAGAGAGAGAGAGAGAGTGAGATATTAAACATTTGGGATGTGGGATTCTGTTTGGAACTAAAAGCATTTCATGCTGCTTGCAGGCATCTGAATACTTAGCAGCCTTAAAGCCTTCTCGCTGTTAATGACCCTCTTGGTTTAAATTAGAAGAACAGTAATTGGGAGAAATGGACCGTTATTAGTGCTGTGCCAAAAATCCTCAGTGTTGCAGAAACACATCTCCACCCTCTTTTTTTTTTACACATTGAGTGCCAAAACGGTGCCCAGTGCATTACTCCACAATGCATAGGGCACACTTCTGACACTCAAATGGTTAACACCCCCCCAGTCTTGGGAATGTAGGAAGAAATTTCTACCTTGGAAGTTGGAGATGTCTGTACCAGTTCTAGCAGTTAACGAAGACTGCTCTTGGGTTTTACTTAGCTTAACCCTGAGTGTGCCAGATGGGGAGCTCCCTAGAATTTGACCCTTTCAGTGCCAGAAGGGTAACGGTAGTGCCAGAGGCTACATGGAAACAGGAGAAATACCAGTGCAAAGCATTTCTTGTGGCAGAAGAGGCGGTGACTCAGGGGTTAAACGTGGAATCCTGTGCTGGGGCCCAAATTCCTTAGGCTGTGACCTCGGTAAATCATTTATATCCCTCTGAATCCAGACAAGGAAAAGCCCCCACCCCATAATAGAGATCTGTGACCTTGGATAAGGGGCCTTGAATTTTCTATGGGGTAGACGGTTAGGGGGATTTGGTGATAGATAAATTAGCGGTGTCACTGTGGGATGTAGACGCGCAGACGGGTAAAAGAAAAGTGTCACTCACTTGAAAATAAAATCATTGAATTGGAGACCTCTCTAGTATTCATAGGGTTAAAAGTCCCATTCAAATCAATGGGAATTAATAGTTCTCCCATGTAATACAGTTGCTTGCTTGGCTCAAGAATGGCTCCTCTTTGGTTTATTGAATACAGCCCATAATTTGTTGCCCATTGTTTCTCCACTAACAGCTCTTCGAGTCATAAAGAGTTAACCCTTTGAGTGCCACGGGGTATAAAGGGTTGATGGAATATTATCTTAATAATGAATAGGGGGTCATACCCTTTTAAATATAATGAACAAAGAGAATTCCAGTGCCCTCTTTCTGAAATAAGATTCAGCAAAGATATAATTTACCAATTTCTCGAGTCAACTAAAGGACGGTGCTACAGGGAAAATAGGAACACAAGAAAGGAAAAAAAGACCCCTGTTGTACTAACACTTAATACCTAATTTAAATATACTCTAGGGTATATATCCTCATGAAATGTAGCACCACATGTTTATCATAAAACTTAACTTTTATTGAAATAATATTCAAAAATTAAAAATAAATGTGAATTTTTTAAAATGACATGAAATTCCCAAAGAGACATATGGTGTACTGCCGGGGCATTCCCAGCTTGCCTTTGAAAAATAAGGGATACTGTATCACTTTAAAGGGATAGTAGTGTCAGAAAAAAAGTATTAACTATATGGTAGATACAATTAAAAGAGAGTACTTGCACTTATTAGTATCTCTCAAACCGTTATGGTTTGAGAGATATAGCAAAAAAAAAGGTCTCTGGTCCCTCCCCTTTCTGCTTGACGAGCTGTAAAGCTGTCAGAAGCAGATTCTGGTCACTTGACCAGATGTGGCTCTTCAGCATCGCCGATATAATGATATCTAAAGATAAATACTTAATTTGGAACAGTCTACAAAGTGTGCCTGGCTTGTAAGCACACTTTGTAGACCGTTCCAATGAAGTATTTGTTTCTAAATAGCGTGATTTCAGCACTGCTGAAGAGCCTCTGTCTGGTCAAATGACTGGAATCTGCAGCTGTCAGCTAGATGGCAGACGTGAGTAAAACAGCCAGGAAAAGGTAACTTTGGCAAGACTTACATCAATATTAATCTTATTTTAATGTCTACAATATGAAATCAACTTAAAATTAACCATTACTATCCCTTTAAGTACAACAGGGTTTTTTTTTTTCCTTTCTTTTAAATACGATGTACTCCTAGCCAGCATTTATAAAACTTATTTGTTAGGTGCAAAACGCCCCAGAATATGTTATACATGTCCTTTTCCAACTCATACAGAGTCAGCTGTGAGTGATCATTTGACTTCTCTGTGTTAACCCTTTGAATGCCAGCGGGGTATGCTACGCATTGTGTCGCAATGTGTGGCATACCCCTCTGGCACTCAAAGGGTTAATACTGGTGATGAGGGCAATGTGTAGCATGACTGATGTTAACAAATATACAAGGGAATACTTCCCAACATTTCAAATGGCCAAAGAGAGAGAGAGACACTTGTGTTTTAGGGTGTGTTGCTGGGGGCGTGGCTAGTGGGCAGGGCATTACAGATAATATTTAGGCACTTCGTTTAACTGAATGAATTATTTAGAGCAAGACTAAAGTATTTTATTTATACAGACTGATTTATTAACATATATACTGAAGGTTATTCACTAGTTTTATTGCGGTGGAGCAATGTGATACACTTATATACACACCACACAGTCTGATCTCCTAACAAGAGGGACACCAGGTTGAGAAAGATGGACAGAGGGATTTGGGTCTTGAAGAGGGACTGTCCCTACTAAAGTGGGACACTTTGGAGGTAAAGCATACCTTTCAACATTTCAAATGGCCAAAGAGGGCCACTTTTGTTTTAGGTGCAGCTTCTGAGGGTGTGGCTGGTGGGTGGGGCATTCCCGATAATTTTTAGGTTACTTCATGACCTGTTGACACCTCTTTTGTAACTGATTAATGATTTAGAGTAAGACCAAAGTATTGTATTTGCACAGACTAATGTATAAACACATATAGTGAAGTTTAAACAAATGTTAATGTGAGTTTTATTGCTGTGGAGAAATGTGATACACTTATATACACACCACACAGTCTGATCTCCTAACAAGAGGGACACCAGGGTGAAAAAGAGGGACAGAGGGATTTGGGTCTCAAAGAGCGGCTGTCCCGACTAAAGCTGGACACTTGGAAGGTAATGCAAGGGACAGTAGTTTCAATGAACCAAACTGGTTGAGTTTCAATCTGAAAATGATTGCCTCCATTTATGGTGTTATCAGATTAATAGGCCCGATACGTGTAGTCACATTTTCACTTTATTCTGAGTGATTTTAGAACTACTGCATTAACCCTTTGAGCGCCAGAGGGGTACGGAATGCATTCCGTACCCCTCTGGCACCCAAAGGGTTAAACTGAAATGGCTAAGTTGTTTAATGCACCAGCTGTATAATCTATTCAAACCCGCAAGGTTGCAAGTTCCAGTCCCGGTAAGGTCAGCTCAGTCCTTCACCTCTCTGAGTTAGGTAAAATTAGTCCAGGACATACCTGAAAACAAGAGATGATTTCACTGTATTCTTCCTGGTAAAATACTTTATATATATATATATATATATATGTGTATATATATATATATATATATATATATATATATATATAGATATAAAATAACAAACAAAATAAGTATCTTGTAATACCTTTTTTATTGGACTAACAGAATTTTGGATTGACGAGTTTTCGGGAGAACCTCCCTTTCTCAAGTCTAAAGCATTTCTCATACATTCCATACAGCTACAATCTCCACTATATATATATAAAACACCTACGGATAAGGACGCCTCTCACATTTTTCATGATAATGGTCATATCTGCGAACTTCATCATTTTAAGCTCCTGGTGAGGGCTCATGTGCTGCAACCTGGGGTATGTAATTATGTGATTTGCATCGTAAAGGGGGTGGGGCTTCATCAGGTGGGTACGGCTTATCAGCATTGTACTTGTGAAGTTGGCAGGAAGTGGATGGGGAGTAGAAGACGTGGGCTGAACAGGGTGGGAAGTGGGGGTAACGGTAAGAAGGAGAAGATGTAGGCGGGAAGTAGAAAAAGTGGGTGGGAAGTGGGAGGAACAGGGTGGGAAGGAGGAGAGGTGGGTGGGAAGTGGGCAGAAAAGGGTGGGGAGGAGGAGAAGTGGGTGGGAAGTGGGAGGAACACGGTGGGAAGGAGGGGAAGTGGGTGGGAAGTGGGAGGAACATGGTGGGAAGTAGGAGAGGTGGGTGGGATGTAGGAAACATGGGTGGGCAGGAGGAGAAGTGGGAGGAACATGGTGGGAAGGAGGAGAAGTGGGAGGAGCAAGGTGGGAAGGAGGAGAAGTGGGCAGAGTTTCACAGGAAACTCACCACTGCTGGCGAATCAGCCTTTGCCCCATAGACCCAGTAATTAACCCTAAAAGCCAGACTCTCCAGGGTAGATCCTGAGAGTTCTCATTTATGATAATGGCCCATATTTATAAAAGCAGACTGGAGTTATTCTGGAGTAAACCAACTGCCCCATAAGGGACAAAATAAAAAAAATCCTTAATTCCTATGCACTGGAATATAGCTTTTTAACTCCTTGAATGCCAGTGAGGTCTCCAATGCATTGCTTTGCAATGCATTGGAGACCTCTCTAGCATTCAAGGGGTTAAAATCCTGATACTCTTTAACAGGAATGTTTATTTGATTTACTGCAGAGCAACTCCAGCTTGCTTTGATAAATATGGGTCACTGTCCCTTTAAACAGCGTGGCAGGGCTTCCTGCAAGACAGAATAATTTTAGCAGGCGCCACATCTGTACGAGGGAAAATCCAGTTATAGGCGGGCAGAACGTAAGTGGGATGATAGATGCATTTTGAGTGCTTTTTTTCCACGCTCAGATATTAGTCTTGGAATTTAGCAAGGCTTGTTCCATCCACTGAAAGCTAAGGGCAGAAAACAGCTGCATTGTGTTAGCATTCAGCTGTCCTTATCTGCACAACAGCTGCAGATGTGCTAAGAGTTGGTTGCCAGCTGTGTTGATGGGTGGTATTCTTTTCACTCCTGAACTCTGTAACACTTCAGCCTTCTCCTACATCACATAAACAGGCTGCATTAAAAAAAAAGCAATTGTTTATAAGAATGAACCAAACTATTGCCCAAGGAATCAGGATTAAAAATAATTTAGTTTTTCCAAAGCAAAAGCGTAACTAGAAACCACTGGGCTCTGGTACAAAAGCTGCCATGCCCCCCCGACCACATCCATACCTCCCAACATTTCAAATTGCCAAAGAGGGACACTTGTGTTTTAGGCAGTGTTGCTGGGGGTGTGGCTGGTAGGCGGGGCACTACCGATAAGTTTTAGGCTATTTCATGACCTATTGACTCCTCCTTGTATGACCTAATAAATGACTTATAACAAGACCAAAGTATTTTATTTACTTTATAAACACATATACTGACGTTTAAACAAACAATAATGTGAGTTTTATTGCTGTAGAGCAGTATGATACACTTATATATACACCTCACCAGTCTGATCTCCTAAAAAGAGGGACATCAGGGTTGGAAAGAGGGATAGAGGGATTTGGGCCTAAAAGAGGGACACTTGGGAGGTATGCACATCCCCCCCATTGGCCATCTCCACTGGACACCTCCACAATGCTCCCAATCTCCACATTGTCCCCCATCATCTCCATATCGCCCTCCATCATCTCTACATTTCCCCCAGTCTCCATATTCCCTTCACATTGCCCCCCTACAGTGTCCGTTTCCTACCTCCCTGGTAGTCCAGCGGTGTGGCAGGAGAGGTCTGTGCTTCCTTCTGCACAGACCTCTATACTGCTGGAGCTCCCGCGTGGTCCCAGTTTGGGTTGCCACCCAGCCGGTATTTTACCGGCATGCCGGTAAAAAATTGGCTTCTGTGCAATGTTAAGTCTATGGAGGGAATGCCATGGCCGGTATATTTTTGAAGAAAAGGTGGCAAACGTAGTCCCAGTCCTCTGCATTACTAAAGGGACAACGAGGAAGCTCAGCTGCTAGAGGTCTGTGCCAAAGAAGGCACAGACCTCAGCATGTTGCGGGCGCCGTCCGGGGGGTTGCAGGGGACGGCCGGGCCCCTGGAGTGATGGGCCCAGTCACAATTGTGACCCCTATTGTTATGCCACTGTTCCAAAGCATTGAAGGGATTAAAATCCCCATTTTACTCAACTTTATTTGTTTCCTGTGGTGCAGATGGTTTGCCAAAGGATTGCTCCACGTTATTGTGTGCATATGGCCTGTCGATGGTGTCTTGCACGTATCAACAGAGCAGCGACTAAATTGTATGTTGTTTATAAAACAGGCAAAAAAAAGTTAATTTTATTTTTAAACCTTTGCTTGCCAGAAAAGTATTCAACATATTGCAAGAGGGTTAACGAGGATTTCCCCTTTAAAGGGTAAAAACAACACTGACTTTACTTGGCAGTAATTGGAAAGCAAACAAGCTAAGGATTCTGGGAAAGTGAATTTTGCAAACAAAACCTTATGTTTAATGCAGAAATCTAATGAAAACTGCAGGGTTCTAGTAATTGTTGTGCAGCTCTACAGGATTAAAGTTTCTGAGGTGTCCAGCAGTAAACCTTTTAATGAAAAATATATAATCTTTTTTTCTACTGAGTAAAAGGTATGCTATTGAAATGTTGCCATCTATTGGGCAACCAAAAAAACAGAGCATTAAAAAGGTTGCCTGGTTGAGAAGTGCGACATCAGAATTTCGCCACAATCAAAAGAGAGACATACTGATGTTGCGCGCTTAAAGGTCTCCGCCAATGTCCTCCTCCTCTGTGACTTACCCATCACCGCTCAGGTCCTCCACAGCCACGGAGTACACAAAAGATGACGCCAGAGTGTCTTCCCACAAAGTGACCGCAGGGCTGGTGCTGACACCCATTGTCCCTCAGGGTGGGAAGTGACAGACTGAGCTTTGTAAGCAGGGCCCCTGGGCAAATCACACAGGTGCTGTGGTGATCCTACGTTGGGACAATTGGAGTCAGCTCATCCCTGCGGTCACTTTGTGAGGAGAGACTCTGGCGTCATCGTTTGGGTACCCCGTGGCTGTGAAGGATCTGAATAGTGATGGATAAATCACACTCAAAGGTTAAAGGGATAGTAATGTTTCATAATAAAAGCAGCTCTAATTAATCTTCATAGTATTTGGACTTTGGAGAGTGTTATTTTAATACTGTCAGAGTTGTAGTTCAAGAGTAATTGAATGATAAAGTATCCCCCTCCCACCCCTTTTACTGATGTAACACTGCTCACCTCAGAGCAGCAGGGTGTGTACAGGTAGATTGCAGAAAGGGACAATCTTCAATTAAGGTAAGGGAAAAAGCTGAAAAACTGAAGGGGGGCAGGGCTTCCATTGTTCCCACAGTAAGATGATTGTTCCTTGACATGAGCTGTCTGGTCTATGGATCAGATTCCACATCTGAGGTGAGGTGGCTTACACTAGGTAAAAAGGTCAGGAGGGGGAAACTTTATCATTCAATTACTCTTGAACTACAACTCTGACAGTATTGAAATAACACTCTCTATGGCTCAAATACTATGAAGATTAATTGGAGCTGCTGTTTTTGTGAAACATTGCTATCCCTTTAAGGCACAGATAGAGAGATACATTCATATTACATTACATGCTTTATTATTGAAATGTCCCCTCTATTTGGCGACCTTTAAGCGTGCAACATCAGAATGTCGCTCTTTTGATAGGGGTGATATTTTGATGTCGCATTTCTCCACCAGGCAACATTTTTAATGTGCCATTTCGTTGGTTGCCCAATAGATGGCGACATTTCAATAGGCCGGTAAAAAATTGGCTTCTGTCCATTGTTAAGTCTATGGACGGAATGCCATGGCTGATATTTTTTTGAAGAAAAGGTGGCAACCAGAGGCGGATTGTAGGGGAATACCAGCCCAGGCATTGTTTTTTTTTAAAGCAGCCCACTAGCTACACCGACGTCCCTATCAACGCCCTCTTGTGGTCCCTGTGTGGCATGGGAGAGCAGGCGCCAGGATATTATGTCATATCCTGGCGCTCTGCATTAACAAGGAACGCAAAGGCTGTCACAGAGAGTGCCTGTGCCAGTGGCAACACAGACCTCTCCTTCAAAATATAGTGGGACAGTGAGGTGAGATCCTCTGGTCTCCCCCACCGGCCCATGATCTAGTGGCCCACCGGGGGATGCCCGATCCCCTGATAGGACAATCCTCCCATGGTGGCAACCCTAAGTAGAGACTGCCCACGACGTGGCTGATACGGAGTGGGGCGCTCCGAATTCAGACTGGAGTCCTCTCTGCGCACCTTCCTGGGACCAAGCGCGGCTGATACGGAGCGGGGAGCTCCAAATTCAGGCCAGAGTCCCACAAAGCCCCAGGAAGGTGCACAGAGAGGACAGTCTCTACTGCGCATGACTGCAGTGGTGGCACTGTGGCAAGTGTAAATGGGCTTTTCAACTATTACTGTATAAATTATAAAGCAATAAGAACATCTGTCTGTGTCCATACTGACAAATGAAAGTTGGTAAATTTGGCTTGGAGCAAACCAGGTAAACCAACATTGGGCCAGCTTTTGAGGACTACAACTTCCATCATGCCCGGACCCAGCCATAAACACCTCTTCTGTTTAGAGTTATTGATTTCACAACTGTGCTCAATGTCAGCCAGCACCTGTAAAGCATCAGGGAATTGTTTGTCATTAGCGAAAAGTGGCATAGATGCTATGGAAGACCATTATTTTGACGTTGTACAAAATCCACCGTAATCCATTGAATATGGAGTACTGTTTTGGGAAATAGCTCTTAAAAAGACATTAGCAAACTGGAAAGAGTTCAGAAAACAAAGCTGAAATTAATGGAGGAAATGGATAGTGTTCAGTGACTAGCCAAATGGATTTGTTTACTCATCCAAGACAACATGTTTACTACATACAAACTCATAATTTATACAAACAGGTATCAAGGGGACCTTATGTCTTAATGACCTTACCAAGGTCATCTGTTTATCTTGGAGGAAAAGAGGTTTATTTTCCACGAGGACTAAGTCATCTTATACAATAAATCAAAGATATAGAATAAAGTATTATTCTCCTTAATTTATAACTCCTAAGTGTCCCAACGTCAGGAAGGACAGTCCCTCTTTGAGACTCAAATCCCTCTGTCCCTCTTTCTCACCAGGTGTCCCTGTGTTTAGGAGATCAGACTGTGTGGTGTGTATATAAGTGTATCACCCTGGTGTCCCTGTGTTTAGGAGATCAGACTGTGTGGTGTGTATATAAGTGTATCACCCTGGTGTCCCTGTGTTTAGGAGATCAGACTGTGTGGTGTGTATATAAATGTATCATCCTGGTCTCCCTGTGTTTAGGAGCGCAGACTGTGTGGTGTGTATATAAGTGTATCACCCTGGTGTCCCTGTGTTTAGGAGATCAGACTGTGTGGTGTGTATATAAATGTATCATCCTGGTCTCCCTGTGTTTAGGAGCGCAGACTGTGTGGTGTGTATATAAGTGTATCACCCTGGTGTCCCTGTGTTTAGGAGATCAGACTGTGTGGTGTGTATATAAGTGTATCACCCTGGTGCCCCTGTGTTTAGGAGATCAGACTGTGTGGTGTGTATATAAGTGTATCACCCTGGTGTCCTTGTGTTTAGGAGATCAGACTGTGTGGTGTGTATATATAAGTGTATCACCCTGGTGTCCCTGTGTTTAGGAGATCAGACTGTGTGGTGTGTATATAAGTGTATCACCCTGGTGTCCCTGTGTTTAGGAGATCAGACTGTGTGGTGTGTGTATATAAGTGTATCACCCTGGTGTCCCTGTCTTTAGGAGATCAGACTGTGTGGTGTGTATATAAGTGTATCACCCTGGTGTCCTTGTGTTTAGGAGATCAGACTGTGTGGTGTGTATATAAGTGTATCACCCTAGTGTCCCTGTGTTTAGGAGATCAGACTGTGTGGTGTGTATAGAAGTGTATCACCCTGATGTCCCTGTGTTTAGGAGATCAGACTGTGTGGTGTGTGTATAAGTGTATCACCCTGGTGTCCCTGTGTTTAGGAGATCAGACTGTGTGGTGTGTATATAAGTGTATCAACCCTGGTGTCCCTGTGTTTAGGAGATCAGACTGTGTGGTGTGTACAGAAGTGTATCACATTGCTCCACAGCAATAAAACTCACATTAATGTTTGTTTAAACTTCAGTGTATGTGCTTATAAATTAGTCTGTGTAAAGAACCTCATTTGGTCTTGTTCTAAATCATTTATTCAGTTACACAAAGAGGTGTGTAAAAAGTTTCCTTCGCCATCTGAGATGTTGGAAGGTATGTTAACGATAAGGTCACATGCGTCGCTCATCTCCCAAACCTTAACGCCTTGGCGTCCGCGGTCCTGGGAAGTAACCTTCCCTTAAGGACTGCTTTGAAGATTCCAAAGTGCCGGTACACGTGACCTGTGACGCATACCGGCACGCCGCACTGGGGACTGAGAGAGACCGCTCCAGTCTAGGAGCGGTCAACCTCACTCCCCGTTTTTACTTACAGCGCTCCCAGAGGAGCACTGTAAGTAAAATGTAAGTGACGTGCTATGACCTTCACCGGTCCTTAACGCAAAAACAGTGTGACGGTCATAACACGCGGTCATTAAGGCATTAAACCTCAATGGTGTCATTCACATTGGTGATCTTCACCTTGCAGAATGCACTGGAACACAGCTTGCTGCAACTTGCATGCATTCTGCAATGCTCTTTGCAACCTCCAGTTACTACCGGACACCCACGAGTGCCGACAGATCAAATGTGACCGACTCCCATGTGGTCCAGCCTTTCGGCAGACTTCCAACGCTCCAGAGGAGATGATTGCAGAGTGAACACAGGAGATCACAAGGGTTTTTTTCTGTACCAGGAAACAGTGGATAGGACTTCAGGTGGGATCATGTGAGGAATGTGGGTGAGACCATGGGTGGATCTAAATGGTCAACAGAGTACCTTGCCTAGGGGCTCCTAGGATTTCAAATCATGCAGCTGATTTACTCCAGGATTACTGCTTAGTACATCGGCTTCAAGATATTAGTTGGCAGTAGTTTGGTTGGCAAATGGCGGGTTCTTTGAGTTGGCTAAGAGAGACCTAAAAATTGAAAATATAGAGATTGTAAGAAAAGTTGAGGCCAACTCCAAGACTGGACTTGGGTGTTCACCTGTGTGTGGTCAATCATGTCAGTTTTGTCAAGGATGTGCGAAAGTCAAGTTAAATTGGGCCATTTGCACAGGTGGCTCAGTAGAGCATTGCAGGGAACTCAGGAGTTTTGGATAAGAGGAATTTCCATGGCATGTTTGAAACTTAAATCTAGATTCCAATGCAGGTGATGAATGTTATCGTTACATTTAACTCACAATTCCTTTTGAAGAGTCTTTGGAAATTTGTAGATAAAACCAGTGATAATGTTATCAGCTGTAAAGGAATCCAGGCCTTAGAAAGCTGTAGGAATGTTTGATGTTACAGGAAAGTGAATTTCATGGCTGTGATGCTTCTTACAAGTTTGAGTGAGAGGAGGTTATGAGATTGGAAGAGAGCAGAAGGTCATGTCGTGTAAATGCAAGGGGCAGCTTTTAGAGCTGAATGGAGACTTATGGGGGAGGGGGGTGGGATAGTGTTGAAGAGTCCTTTGAATTTGATTCTGAAGTGTATGAGAAACCAATACGGGGATTAGGAAACAGAGGCAGCTGTTGAGGCTCAATGGGAAAGGGACAGGAGTCTGGTGGCAGTGTTTTGCATTTAGTGGATAGAGAAAAAGAGATGTTAATAAGAGTCCAACCATAAGCAGGTTACAATAGACAAGGCTGGAAATGATGAGTGAATGAGAGATTTGGGGGCATCTTGAATAAGAATATAACATATCGGACCAATGTTTTTAGGTTGAAGACTTTTGTGTTCCTACAAACGGCCGCATATATGGCCGTCAACACCTCCAAAGGGCTACACCTTGTATTTAACCCTTAGAGTGCCAGAAGGGTATCCAGTGCATCGCAACACAATGTGTTGGCTACCTCTCTGGCACTCAAAGGGTTAAAAATGTGTTTGATCCATATGCTGCACTGTTTCAGACTGGAGTTTAAGATACTCATTAACCCTTTGAGTGTCAGAGGGGTACGCAACGCATTGCGTACCCCTCTGGCACTCAAAGGGTTAAGCCCTTGGATGTAACATCACATAACAGCAACATACCTCCCAACATTTCAATTTGCTAAAGAGGGACACTTGTGTTTTAGGGGAGTTGGCTGGGGGTGTGGCTGGTGGACGGGGCATTAGCGATAATTTTTAGGCTGTTTCATGACCTATTGAGACCTCATTGTGTAACCTAATAAATGACTTATAACAAGGCCAAAGTATTTTAATTACACAGACTAATTTATAAACACATATACTGACGTTTAAACAAACATTAATGTGAGTTTTATTGCTGTAGAGCAATGTGATACATTTATATACACACCACACAGTCTGATCTCCTTAAAAGAAGGACAACAGGGGGGGAAAGAGGGACAGAGGGATTTGGGTCTAAAAGAGGGACTGTCCCTCCTAAAGAGGGACACTTGGGACGTATGCAGCAAATCCTAATGGCCCTTGTGAAGTTTGCCTCTGTCCCTTGGTTCAAAACATAACTTAACATCTTCAAATCAGTCCTGGATGTCATGCACATGGAGGCGGACATGACACCACCACAGGACACAAAACTGTCCACCTGCACAGACATGACATTCACTCCTGATTGAAGATGTTATCTCTTGAACAAATGTACAACTGCAACAATCGCAAAACATCCATTAAAGGGCTATTAATACTTAAAATGTAAAATAAAAAATGTTGTAGGGTTTATCCCCCTAAGTAAAACAAAGGTACTCCCACTGCTGATATGTGTTTTATTCAAGAGTTATTACAGCTCAAAGTTGAATTTTTTTAGATGTAATATCACAGTGGCCTGAAATTGTAAAGTGGCGCTGTTGCTACACCATCTTTAGGAGATTTACGGTCTAAGGACCAGAGCTCTCCATAGGATGGTGTAGCAACAGCGCCACTGTACAATTTCAGGTCACTGTGATATTGCACTTAAAAAATTCAACTTTGAGCTGTAATAACTGTTGAATAAAACACCTTTCAGCAGTGGGAGTTCCCTTGTTTTACTCAGGGGGATAAACACTACAATATACATTTTTTACATATTAAGTATTACTATCCCTTTAAAGGCAAAGATACCCAAGTACAATTGCAACGATGTAGGGAAATGTACTGAATTCACCAATGAAAAACTAGGATGCCGGATGGTCTCAACTCTGAATGGGATCTTAGTTTTTATTATTGAGCCTTATTCTGTGTATTAGGTGTCTTGTATGTTTGTTGGGTTTTAGAAGACTAGATTTGCTAGCCTTTTTTAGTTTGAAACTCTCTCTCCTTTCTTGAAGCATATCGCTTTAACAAACATGGGTATTTTGTGACTGCTGACATAATTGCAATTGTACTTTGCTTTTAATGACTGTTTGTGAGATGGCTCAGCTGGTTAAAAGGATAGTAATGTTTCAAAATAAAAGCAGCTCCAATTAATCTTCATAGCATTTGGGCCATGGAGCGTGTTATTTCAATACTGTCAGAGTTGTAGTTCAAGAGTAATTGAATGATAAAGTATCCCCCTCCCACCCCTTTTACCGAACATAAGCCGCCTCCCCTCAGATGTGGAATCTGGTCTTAAGACCGGACAGGTCGCAGCAAGTGACAATCTTCTTACTGAGAGATCAATGAAAACCAAGCCCCCCTTGACAGGTTTTTCAGATTTTTACCTTATGCTAATTGAAGATTGTCCCTCTCTGTGATCCATCCGGACAGTCTTGCTGCTCTGAGGTAAGCAGTGTTATATCAGTAAAAAGACCACACATATACACACCTTCTGCTTTTTTTTTTCTCCACTTGTAGTCACAGGACAAAACATACATTGTCTGTCTGACATCCCAGCTGTTTAATTTGTCACAGAACCACACATATACGAACACCCCAACACACACAGTCTGACACCCCAACCTTTTTCCACAGTCAGTCACATTGAGGATCCCATGCTGCTTATATTACCCCAGTCATGATCCATTGCTTCACCCCCCCACACACACACATTTCCTGCTTTATACTCCATCAAAATGGCCGTTTCATTTATCATTGAAGAGTGGGACAGGAATTGGTGGGGACAGTTGTGGATCATAACTGGTAAGGCCTTTGTCTGTTGTGCCTGGAACACAAATCTATATCTACCTCTCCTCTGCTGCCCAGTGTCTTCTGTCTCTGAACTCTGAGATTGATGGGTGCCTGAGGGTGGGTTATAGCCCCGATGTCCCACAAACAGGGGAAAGGGGTATGTGTGTACAGCAAGGAGGACACTGGGAAGATGTAATCACTACAGCAAGCAAGACACAGTGGAGAGAGGGTTGTGGGGTGGGGAAAGTCCCACTGGTAATGCCTGAAATTAGACCTGTGAGGGTTCCTACATCCAGGAACGAGGCTGGCATGGACCCAGAAACTTTCCTGAGCTGGATCTCTGTGTATATGACTTCTGTCTTTACAGGATATCTTTAGATATTTATATATAATTCCAAAGTGCTGCATACGCTTGTGACGCTAAATAAATAAACATATTCAATATATATTATATACACACACACTTTTTTGTTTGTCTTGTTTGACACAGAACATTCTTACTAACCCCATAAATCTGGTAATCCCTTGGATGCTAGAACTTCCACTGCTTTGGAGACATTTATGGCATCAGAGTTTAACCTTAAAGGGATAGTAATGTTTCATAATAAAAGCAGCTCTAATTAATCTTCATAGTAATTGGTCCATGGAGAGTGTTATTTCAGTACTGTCAGAGCTGTAGTTCAAGAATAATTGAATGATAAAAAATGTGCCCCTCCCGTCCCCTTTTACTGATATAACACTGCTCAGTTTAGAGCAGCAGGGTGGTGTCCAGGTAGATTGCAGAGAGGGACGATCTTCAATTAAGATAAAGGAAAAAACAGAAAAACCTGTCAAGGGGGTGAGGGTTTTCATTGTTCTCACAATAAGAATATTGACCCTTGATGTGAGCTGTCCGGTCTATGGACTGGATTCCACATCTGAGGGGAGGTGGCTTACACTAGGTAAAAGGGGTGGGAGGGGGAAACTTTATCATTTAATTACTCTTGAACTACCAAGCTCACAGTATTGAAATGACACTCTCTATGGTCCAAATACTATGAAGATTAATTGGAGCTGCTGTTTATGTGAAACATTATTATCACTTTAACCCCTTACTGCCCGAGGACCTACATGTACGGCCCGAGCTGATGTCTCAGGTGGACAGAGGACGTACATGTACGTCCCAGAAGTCATTTAAACAAATGATAAAAATATGTTCGGCGGGCGTTAAGTGCCGGCCACGTGTCATTAAGGGGTTAAAGCACCAGGCAATAAATGAATTGGACACCCGCTGGCACTCAAAAAGGTTACATTTCCAATACGGCAGCAAAGCACTAGACTAGACTGTCCTTCAAGTTCCAATACTGCAGCAACTTTGCATAGTTATTTTTTTTTTTCATATAACAGTATTGACTGCCACCTAGTGTTTATGTTCCTCATTGTATCCCACAGTTAAAGGAGAAGTAAACCTTGTTTTTTTCTGAAGAGTAAAAACAGTGGTACTCCCACTGCTGGGAGACTTATTACAGTTAGTATAGTCACATTTGTACACACTTTAATGTTGTAGACATTAAAAAATAAAGCTAAATGCCCCCAGTCCCATCTCTCAAACCTTTATGGTTTGAGAGATATTCAGGACCAAAGTTCCCCCCACTCTCCCCTTTCCCTGACGTCAGCGCTCTAGTTGACTGCAGGGGAATCCGGTCCCTGGACAAGCGGAGGTGCTTCAGCAGAGCCGAGATTGCGTTATTGAGAAAGAAATCCTTCACTGGAATGGTCAATGGAAGACAATGTTGGGAGTATTTGCAACGGATTCACAGAGGTATGATGGCAAAGATATCTTGTTGCATATATCGAGATGTAATCGAACCAAGTAAGCCACCATATTGCCAACCCTAATCTACCCTTTGTGCATCTCTTAACTGTTGTCGGTGACTCGCATCTCCCATAGAATGCACCAGAATTCAAATAAAACCAAGCACACTTTGTAGACCATTCCAGTGAAGGATGCAGTGAAGATATCTTTGCCATCATACCTCTGTGAATCCATTGCAAATACTCTCAACATTGTCCTGAATCTGCCATGCCTGACAATTTTGCAGTGAGTATTTTGACAACAGCTCAGTTGCAAGTTGAAATACAGCTTAAAGCAATGCGTTGGATACCCCTCTGGCACTCAGATGGTTAATGAGCCTTTGCCTTATTTCTGTGGGAGAGTTTACAGGTTAATGGGGAGCCTTGTCACATGCACTAAGCTCTGGTAGCTGGCTATTCGGTCAGAGTTCAGTCCCCATAGCTTTCTGCGCAGCTACAGCCATGTTCCAAACCCTCCCTTAGCGACCGATGACATTCCAGGACTGTCACGCCGGTCTGGACGTTACCGACCGGTGACAATCTTGGCACATCATCTAATTCTGGGCTGGCCATCTCAAAATTCATTGTGAAAAAAGAATTGAAAAATGCTGTGGCCCTTAATGTCCACCCACCTCCGGATCAGGCGGTCGTTAAAGGGGAACTTTCACCCCGCAATAACTAAATCTCCACTTACTGCTCACCTGGTGACTAGCTGCTTAGTAGCGCTAGTCGCCAGAAATCTTACCCGGTTCTCAAGATTTCTGCGTTTTACAGGAGCAGGAAGCACGGACGTCTCTTCACAGTGACGTCCGTGCGCCTGCGCTGTCAGTCCCTTGTGCACCGTACGGGTAAGATTTCTGGCGACCGGCGCTACTAAGCAGCTAGTCGCCAGGTGAGCAGTAAGTGGAGATTTAGTTATTGCGGGATGAAAGTTCCCCTTTAAATGGTTAATTCTATGAGTGCCAGTGGGGTAAGAAACATTGTATAGCAACTCGTTCCTTACCCCTGTGGAACTCAGAGGGTAAATGTGCTTCCTGCCTGGAACATAGGAGGGAGGTGGGACTTAACCCTTTGAGTGCCAGAGGCTGTTTAATCATGCAAACTGGAAAGTTAACCCTTTTAGCTTCATATGGATGTGCATCGCATTACTCTGCAGTGTATTGCACACCCTTGCAATATTCAAAGGGTTATAAGATGTGGGTCTTTGTTACAACCTTCCTAAAGGTGTCGGCTGCTAACAGTGGACTGAAATAAACAGACGCTCAGGCTCATTTTGGAGGCCAGCAGCCACTGCAAGTCAAACAGACTACCACCGCAAAATATCCATAGCTAAATTAGTGGTAGTGAAACAGGATGAATGATTGGTTCCCATTTGCTCTACCAGAATCCTTTGCTTCCTGAGTCATGTCAGTGTGTACCTACTCCTAGTAAATATCATCTGAATCCCAGCATTAAATCATAAAAGAACAGAACTCCAGGCAAATAAATTCTTAATACTTTTATTATTTAGAAAAACATAAATTACCCCAAGCCATGACTATTGCAGCAATGTGACGAAGTTAGTCAAACACTAAGCACGTCATGTTAAACCCTTTAAGTGAGAGTGGGTGTGCATTGCATTGTTCAGGGATGCATTGTACCCGTTGATCCTTAACCCCTTAAGGACCCTTGATGGTCCTGGACCATCATGGGTTGTTATACCCTTAAGGACCTATGACAGTCCTGGACCGTCATGGAATTCCGGGCTCCCCGCGCGGCTGCATGCTGTTCGGGGAGTCTGGAAACGGATCGTGCAAAAAAAAAATAAATAAATAAATAAAAAATTGCTCCGTGGTCCTTAAGTGACCGCAAAGTACGTGCACGGCCAGTCCTTAAGGGGTTAATGAGTTAAAGTGGAATACATACAAAAAACCCCCCGTAGGGAACAGGTTACAAGGGAAGAACTCTAGAGTCTAAAGAATGTGTGTTACACAGTTTTTTAAAACTACGTTCAAGAAAGAAACAACATGTTCTATAACACAAATGAGGGCACCCTCAATAAACAATCTAAATATAACAATTCAGATGTGGCCAAATATATAGATAATATAAATGCTGGGTAATGAGCAATAACTAGTAACTGCCATGGCTAAGTTGGAAATATAAGCCCAAAATATACAGTGTGGTATAAATGCCGGTGTCCCGGCCTTACCACTGAAACCTAGTCCACTCCAGTCAGTGTCGCTGTAAACTGTGTCGCTTTAGTAGATGTCCCCAAAGTAGGAGGTAATAAACGGGCAGAAATTGCTGTTGATGACCGACTCTCTTGAGAAAGTGTCATATGTATATGAGTCGGTCACCAACAGCAATTTCTGCCCCCTTATTACCGCCTACTTTGAGGACATCTACTAAAGCGACACAGTTTACAGCGACACTGACGGGAGTGGACTAGGTTTCAGTGGTAAGGCCGGGACGCCGGCATTTATACCACACTGTATATTTTGGGCCTATATTTCCAACTTAGCCATGCCAGTTACTAGTTATGGACTAGTTATTGCTCATTAACCAGCATTTATATTATTATCTATATACTAGTTGAAGAGCCCCTTACACAGGCCACAGTGCCACTACCAGCCATTTGCGGTGCAGTCATGCACAGTAGAAACTGCCCACGCCATGACTGATACAGAGCTGGACGCTCCTTCGGAGCACCCCACGCTGCATCAGCCTCGTCACGGGCAGTCTCTAGTGCGTCGTTACACACGTTTTAGCGAATTATTATATACTAGTTGAACAGCCCGTTACACGGGCCACAGTGCCTCTGGCAGCCGGTCGCGGGGCAGTCACGCGCAGTAGAGACTGCCCGCACCACTGCTGTTACAGAGCTGGACGCTCCTTCGGAGCGCCCAGCTCTGTATCAGCCGCGGCGCGGGCAGTCTCTACTGAGCATGACTGCCGCACATGCAGCAGTGTCTACTGCGCATTCGGGCGTTACACACGATTTAGCGAATTATTATATAGGATTATTACTTGGCCACATCTGAAATGTTCTATTTAGATTGTTTATTGAGGGTACCCTCATTTGTCTTATAGAACACGTTGTTTCTTTTTTTGAATGCAGTTTTAATAAACTGTGTAACAACATTCCTCCCTTGTAACCCGTTTCCAGTGGTTTTTTTGTATAGATCTCTTGTAAGATTTAGTGAGCAGCACATCCTCACTATTAGGGGATAGTGGCACTATAGTCTATTTTATCTTTTTTGATTCATCAGTTCTCATTTTCCTCCCTTTTTCCCTTCACTGTGTCACCTGCTGGATCAGGAGAACAGCGCAGTCCACTTTGTGTTTTCTTTTTCAGGTTAAAGTGGAAGTTTCACCTTTTGACAGCAACTTATTTTCATTTGAAGGAACTTTTAAAATCACCTGTATGTTAACCCGTTGACAGCCAGAGAGGTATCCAACAAATCGCAAAGCAATGCACTGGATACCTCTCTGGCACTCCAATGGTTAAACTACTTACATAAAAAAGGTGTATTAAATATTTAGCTTTATTTATGTACAAGTTAATGCAAGATAGACAGTACAGACTGTCAGATCCATGTATCAGATACTAACTTTCTGGACTATTCTCCCTCCCAGCTGCCACCCCTTCATGCTCCTCCTTCCTCCCATCTATTTATTTTAGTAACTGGAGAAGAAGGTTCATAAGACATCTCTACAGAAAAAAAAACCTCTTTGGAGGGAGATCAGTGTGGAATGTTTGGATCTGGCACACCGCTATGACAGTCAGTACGGTCTGACATGCAAACAGTGACACACATATATAGCTAAATATCTCCTCAGCAGAGCAAGTGTTTTTTTTGTTTTTTTACATTAAAGGGATAGTAATACTTCGTTTTACTTTTATTTTATTTTGTAGGCATTACAAAAACATGAAGAACGATATAAGTCTTATCTCTCAAACCTTTATGGTTTGAGAGTTATTCACAAGCAAAGTTTCCCCTCCCGCCCCTTTTATCTAGTGTAAGCCATCTCTTCTCAGATGTGGAATCCAGTCCATAGACCAGACAGATAACAGAAGGGGACAAGCTTCTTCCTATGAGAACAATGAAAGCCCTGCCCCGCTTGACAGGTTTTCAGGTTTTTCCGTTATCTTAATTGAAGATTGTTCCTCTCTGCAGTCTACCTGGGCACCTCCCTTCTGATCTGGCTGAGCAGTGTTACATCAGTAAAAGGGGCGGGAGGGGGATACTTTATCATTGAATTACTCTTGAACGACAACTCTGACAGAATTGAAATAACACTCTCCAAAGTCCAAATACTATGATGATTAATTAGAGTTGCTTTTATTATGAAATATTACTATCCCTTTAAGGTCTGTTAATTGTGGAATTCCTTGCCCAAGGATCTGGTGATGGCAGATACAATGAATACATTTGAGAGACGATTAGATATGTTTCTTTCAAGAGGGAACATGTAGGGTTATACTGTGTGTTAATAGGCAAAACAGGAAGTTCAGATAAAGACTAACTGATCTGGTAGCAGGAAAGCTATATAATCCTCATTTCTCACGGTTATGAGGCAAAGGTTGAACTTGATGGATTGTGTCTTTTTTCAGCCTAATGGCCAACATACCACATAGGTGATTTCTGAAAGTTCTTTCAAAGGAACCCACTTTGTCATACAGTTTCTGTTCCACTTTAATGCTCTGATCACAGAATCTGTTTACTCCTGAGGTCAGACAAAGATGTTGTATAAGTATATAACTTAGCAATTTAGGTAATTTGGAGGAGCATGTGCAAAGAAAAAGCAGAGCAATTATCAGGCATAAGTACCAAGTTCTGAAGTAATCCTCCTCCTTCTGAGACAGGCGGCCAGGCTTGCACGCAGACATCTTGGCTTAGAGACGCCTGCGCTGTCCGTCCTTGTCACCTCTAGGAGGCATTGCACTGTACCTTAAGGTACCGGAAGGGACTGACGACGCAGGCGCGCAGAAGGCTCTAAAACAAGAAGCCTGGGCATCAGTATCAGAAGAATAAGGATTACTTCAGAACTTGGTACTTGTGCCCAATAATAGCACTGTTAAGGACCTAATTATTGGGGGGGGAGGGGGGGGAACGACTTAATCTAGGATGATAGTTCCGCTTTAAGGACGGTCCATGGGAGGTGAAATTCTGGGGCGAACCAAACACCATAGGTAGTTAAAAAAAAACAGAAAAAAAAAAACAAACAAAAAAGAAAAAAAAACACATTTCCTAAAGTTTACACTGATTTAAATGGGGATTTTAATCCCTTAAATGTTAGGAGTCTCCAAAACTTTGTGAAACAATGCATTGGAGGCCTCTCTAGCATTTAATGGGTTAAACGTCCCATTTAAATCAAAGGGAATATTTGTCCCCTATGGTGCAGATGGTTTGCTCTGCTTTTCTTTCTGCATATGGCCCTTTGAATGTTACAACACATTCTTTCATAATTGTATTTTAACATTAAAATCCCTTTAACCCTTAGAGTGCCAGAGAGGTATCCAGTGCATTGCTGGCATTTAGATGGTTAAAGGAAAAGTAACACTGCCTAATAATAACCCCCTACTAACCTTACTACGGCCAGAAAATCTTAATGCCCCTATGATTTTTTTTTTAGTCTTGTGCCTTGGGTCACGGAGATAACATCTTAACCAGTCCTGGGTGTCTTGTCCACAGGGGACGAACATGACAGTCGCTGGCAGCTTTATTTATTTTTCAAACTTTTTTTTTATATTAAAAACTATATATGATATAGAGCTTTTCCTGCCGAGTAAAACCAGGACACTCCCATCGCTGTTAGTTGTTTTATTCAATGTTTTAACAGTTCAAATAATCAGGAAGTGAATTTACTGTGTTTACTTCCTGATAGTTCTAACTGACAGGAAGTGAATTTACTGTGTTTACTTCCTGATAGTTCTGACAGGAAGTGACTCAGCAGTGTATCACATTCTAAGGAGAATTGGTTGTCAGTGGCTCACCTCTCAAACACAATGTAAAGGAATAACTAATTGGAATTTGACCACTAAATGGCACTATTAATGTAAAAATTAAAAATAATGGAGTTTAATAACTCTAGAAATATGCATCGCTCAGAAGTGCAAGTACCCTTATTTTACACAACAAGAAAAAGCCCTACAATACATAGTTTTTCATAAAAAGTTTACTGTTTCTTTAATATTACCATGTGTAGTGAGCAGTTTGTGTCCTGTGGTCCCAACAGCAAGCATCATGTCCGCCTCCATGGACACAAACTGATTGAAGAGGTTCTCTCTTTAACCAAGAAGCAAGGGAAAATTCACAGGGGCCATTAACATTTTCTGTCCATAGTAAGGTAAGTGGGGGTTATTACTAGGTAGTGTTAATTCTCCTTTAACCCCCATATAAACCAATCTCCATATGATAAGCTCAACCAGTTGTCAGTTCCAGTTTTCCCCATAGCAGGCCTGAATCGTAGTATTAACCCCAGCAAGTCTGGGCCCCACATTAATTTATTTTTCATAGATCTGAGAGTTTTCACAAAGGGGGGACACCGCGCAGCCTGCGTATGACATTGGCTATACTCTTAGCCAGTCCGCCCCCTTTCCCATCCTCCACCTGAAAGGTCCTGGTGAGCAGATTGTAAAATGACCCATAGCCCACGGCTACCACTGTGCAAGTCAGGCAGATGACATTGTAGGGCATGCTGAAGTCCGGTGTGGGCAGGTTAACCAGCAGGGGCTCAGTGTACAGGCGCATGAAGTAGCTGGAGCCATCAGAGGAAGGAAACCTACAGAGGGAAGGAAGAAATTAGGCAAAACATTCGCTGGGGCCCGGATAAGCATAACATTTTCAAAATGTCCATTGTTTATTTCACTTTGAACCCCTGAATGCTGGCAAAGTCTCCAACAGTTTGAGATATTTAGCTTTGTCAGTTTATGCAAATCTGGAAGGGAGTGTCAAGTGGGAGGAAAAGCAGTGTGGAGTGTTCATATCTGGTTGGCAGAGTGGCAGGGACAGCAGTGTGGAGTGTTCGTATCTGGTTGGCAGAGTGGCAGGGACAGCAGTGTGGAGTGTTCGTATCTGGTTGGCAGAGTGGCAGGGACAGCAGTGTGGAGTGTTCGTATCTGGTTGGCAGAGTGGCAGGGACAGCAGTGTGGAGTGTTCGTATCTGGTTGGCAGAGAGTGGCAGGGACGGCAGTGTGGAATGTTCATATCTGGTTGGCAGAGAGTGGCAGGGACGGCAGTGTGGAATGTTCATATCTGGTTGGCAGAGAGTGGCAGGGACAGCAGTGTGGAATGTTCATATCTGGTTGGCAGAATGGCAGGAACGGCAGTGTGGAATGTTCGTATCTGGTTGGCAGAGAGTGGCAGGGACGGCAGTTTGGAATGTTTGTACCTGGTTGGCAGAGAGTGGCAGGGACGGCAGTGTGGAATGTTCGTATCTGGTTGGCAGAGAGTGGCAGGGACAGCAGTGTGGAATGTTCATATCTGGTTGGCAGAATGGCAGGAACGGCAGTGTGGAATGTTCGTATCTGGTTGGCAGAGAGTGGCAGGGACGGCAGTTTGGAATGTTTGTACCTGGTTGGCAGAGAGTGGCAGGGACGGCAGTGTGGAATGTTCGTATCTGGTTGGCAGAGTGGCAGGGACAGCAGTGTGGAATGTTCGTATCTGGTTGGCAGAGTGGCAAGGACAGCAGTGTGGAATGTTCGTATCTGGTTGGCAGAGTGGCAAGGACAAAGTGTGGAATGTTAGCATCTGGTTGGCAGAGTGGCAAGGACAGCAGTGTGGAATGTTCATATCTGGTTGGCAGAGTGTGGCAAGGACAGCAGTGTGGAATGTTCGTATCTGGTTGGCAGAGAGTGGCAGGGACGGCAGTGTGGAATGTTCGTATCTGGTTGGCAGAGTGTGGCAGGGACAGCAGTGTGGAATGTTCATATCTGGTTGGCAGAATGTGGCAGGGACAGCAGTGTGGAATGTTCGTATCTGTTTGGCAGAGTGGCAGGGACATCAGTGTGGAATGTTCGTATCTGGTTGTCAGAGAGTGGCAGGGACGGCAGCGTGGAATGTTCGTATCTGGTTGGCAGTGTGGAATGTTCATATCTGGTTGGCAGTGTGGAATGTTCGTATCTGGTTGGCAGAGTGTGGCAAGGACAGCAGTGTGGAATGTTCATATCTGGTTGGCAGAATGTGGCAGGGACAGCAGTGTGGAATGTTCGTATCTGTTTGGCAGAGTGGCAGGGACATCAGTGTGGAATGTTCGTATCTGGTTGTCAGAGAGTGGCAGGGACGGCAGCGTGGAATGTTCGTATCTGGTTGGCAGTGTGGAATGTTCATATCTGGTTGGCAGTGTGGAATGTTCGTATCTGGTTGGCAGTGTGGAATGTTCGTATCTGGTTGGCAGAGTGTGGCAGGGACAGCAGTGTGGAATGTTCGTATCTGGTTGGCAGAGTGTGGCAGGGACAGCAGTGTGGAATGTTCGTATCTGGTTGGCAGAGTGTGGCAAGGACAGCAGTGTGGAATGTTCGTATCTGGTTGGCAGAGTGTGGCAAGGACAGCAGTGTGGAATGTTCGTATCTGGTTGGCAGAGTGTGGCAAGGACAGCAGTGCGGAATGTTAGCATCTGGCTGGCATGGTTCACAATACTGTCTAATTTACGTAAACTGATAAAGCTAAATATCTCAAACTATTATTTTAAATAAAAAAAAGTATAACAAAGTTAAGTGATTGTGAAAGCTCTTTCATATCACCCATTTATAATTACAAAGAGATGGATCCACTTTAAGAGTGGCCAAGCTCTTATTTATCTCTGAGAACATAGCCTCCCCAAATTACTGCCTCTAGATACATCATAAAAGCTCAAACGCTGGGCATTCAGCCTGGCAAACTCACAGTGTGGAGAAGAGTGGGCTTTCTTCCAGTTCATCTGTCTTCACATTGACGATGCTGGGGATGAGAACACTCAGAACAGAAGGACTAAATAGGGAAGAAGTGAGAGGTGATTATTGTTTTGGAGACAGATTTGTAGCCCGTTTCTCCTGGATGTTTGTGTAAGAGAGTGTGGGCTTGCCACCTTATCCTGGCTGCTTAACCCCTTATTGACTGGCCAAGCGTGCACGCGGCCGGCACTTAACGCCCGATGAACATTTTTTTTTTAATTTCTTAAAACAATTTCCGGAATGTACATGTACATCTTCTGTCCACCTGGGACATCCGCTCGGGACGTACATGTACGTCCTCGGGCGGTAAGGGGTTAAGAAAGGAGGACACTACAGTCAGGTGTATACATTTATTTTTGCATTATGTGTGCAGTTTCCTGTATATAACGATCTACATCATGGGTGTCCAAAGTGTGGCCCATGGGCCAAAAGTGGTCTGCCTGACCCAAGGGTGTGGCCCACATGAGACTTAACAGAAATCTAAAAAATTAGAACAAATGACCTGGTAAGATAGTAAGTGCTAACTGACTGCAATTACCATAAATATGAATATTGCCATTGACTTGTTCAATAAATAAATTCATATTTTTGAATAACCAACAGGCTATATTCTGCATTGTTAGCAAAGCAATGACTTGAAGACATCTCTACCATTCAATGGTTAAAATCCCCATTTGCATCAATGGTGATTTTCATTTGTCCATTATAATGCAGTTTAATCCAGACTTACTCCAGTTTGAGTTGGTACATGAGCTTCAGTGGGTATTCAGGACCTACTCTCTTATCACTAGTATCAAGTTACATATTCACACCACAGCAGTTTGGCATCATGGATACAACATGTCTAGCAGCCACTCTTCCAGAATCCATCACTTGTCTTAAAGGGATAGTAATGTTTCTATTAAAATTCAGCTGAGTCTTCTTTATGATTTTTTAACATGTAACGCTATATTTAAATTACTTACAGTTTTGTAGTTTAAAAGCTATTCAAACAGAAATTATCCCCCTCCCACCCCTTTCCCTGCGTCATGCTGCCTCTAAGTGTGGTCAGGATGGAGCGCGGTGAGGCACAATCCTCAGTAGGCAAAAGAAAAATCCTGCCCTCCTTCTTTAAGGAGGGCAGAGTTTTCCTTATACTTACGGACTGAGGACTGTCCATCGACCAGATTCAAGATCTAAGAGGGGACGGCCTAGTAGCGGAGGGAAGGGGATCCATTCGGCTTGAATAGCTTTTAACCCCCTTACCACCCGAGGACGGATGTCCCAGGTGGACAGAGGTCGTACATGTATGTCCCGGAAGACGTTCAAACAAATGAAACAAAAATGTTTGGAGGGCGTTAAGTGCTGGCCGCGTGCGGCCGGTCACTAAGGGGTTAAAACTACAACACTAAGTAATTCAATACAGTGCTACATGTTAAAAAAAACATAAAAAAGACGTGGAGCTGAACGTTAATAGAAACATTACTATCCCTTTAACCCTTTGAGTGTCAGAGGGGTATGCAACGCATTGCAATGCAAATGTTAGAGCAAACCGACTGCTGTACAGGTAACAAATAAAATTGAATTAAATGGGGCTAGGGAGGTCTGCAACGTGTCGATGTTGTGCCTAACATTTAAGGGTTTAAAAGCCTCATTTAATATCATTGGAGTTTTTTTGTCCGTTGCTCTCCTGGTCTTTTATATCTTTACTAGCATAAAAGCCCGTGTACACGGGTTAGCCTTCTGTGCGTTGGGACAGTCTCTACTGCACATGACTGCATCGGACAAACATACATCTGGCCTTTTATATTATAGGATTATATGGCCCTTTAAAAGGGATAGTAGTACTTGAAAATAATTTTATTTTATATTGTAGCCCTTAAAAAAACATTAAAAATGATATGTCTTATCTCTCAAACCTTTATGGTTTGGGAGATATTAGCAAGTAAAGTTCCTTTTTCCTGGCTGTTTAGCCAAGTCTGCCATCTAGTGGACAGATTTGGAATCCGATCCACAGATCAGCCAGCAGCTCTTTAGCAGTGCTGAGTTCAAGATCTTTAAAAAGAACTACTTCATTGGAACGGTCTACAAAGTGTGCCTGGCTTGCAAGCACACTTTGTAGACAGGTCCAATGAAGAAATTATTTTTAAAGATTGTGATCTCGGCACTTCTGGAGAGCCACGGCCGGTCCGGGGACCGGATTCCAAATCTGAGAGCTAGAACAGTGACATCACTCCCGGGGGAAACTTTACTTGCTAATATCTCCCAAACCTTATATCATTTTTAATATTTTTAAGGACTACAATATAAAATAAAAATATTTTCAAGTATTACTATCCCTTTAAGGTGAACCAACACCTCATACTAACCCCCTCCCACTGATCTTACTATGGACAGAAAATACTAACGGACCTTGCAAAGCTTGTCATTTTGTCATTGTTCAAGAGATAACGTCTTCAATTGGCCCTGAATGTCATGTCCATGGAGGAGGACATGACATTTGTAAACATGTTTTTCAAACTGAAGCAGGAACAGTGCATGAGCCTACTTAATCCTTTAAAGTGGAACTTTCATCTTAACCCTTTGAGTGCCAGAGGGGTACGGAATGCATTGCAGAGCAATGAATTCCGTACCCCTCTGGTACTCAAAGGGTTAATTCAAGTTAAAGGGATAGTAATACTTCATTTTATCTTTATTTTATTTTGTAGGCATTAAAAAAACATGAAGAACGATATAAGTCTTATCTCTCCAACCTTTATGGTTTGAGAGATATTCACAAGCAAAGTTTCCCCTCCCGCCCCTTTTACTTAGTGTAAGCCATCTCTTCTCAGATGTGAATCTGGTTGTAATAAGATTGTCCCTCTCTGCAGTCTACCTGGGCACCTCCCTTCTGCTCTGAGGTGAGAAGTGTTACATCAGTAAAAGGGAGGGAGGGGGACACTTTGTCATTGAATTACTCTTGAACTACAACTCTGACAGAACTGAAATAACACTCTCCAAAGTCCAAATACTATGATGATTAATTAGAGCTGCTTTTATTATGAAACATTACTATCCCTTTAAGGAGATACTTACACTTCTTACATATGCTAATTGTTACATTTCCATGTGCTAATTAAGCTAGTAAGTGACATTTCATATGCTAATGAATGCCTTTTAGTGAAGTTTCATATGCCAATGTAGGTTTCAATTATGTTTCATATGCTAATGAAGCTCTGTGCAGTACCAGGAAGTGTTCGTTTTCACTTTGCCCAGAAATAAACGTGGGAATCTCTCCTAACCGATATATCACCCATTTAGAATTACAAAGAGATGGATCCACTTTAAGAGTGGCCAAGCTCTTATTTATCTCTGAGAACATAGCCTCCCCAAATTACCGCCCCTAGATACATCGTAAAAGCTCACACACCAACACTGGCAGCCTCCCCACTAAGGCACTGAATGTAAATCTGTCAGACGTGTGACTATCCCAGAACAGGTTCCGAAGTGTGTCACTGTGCAGATTCCTGCATCCTTCACAGAAAGGTATTGCAGGATGGGTTTACCTTATGTAGAAGCCATGGTTGGGATCAGGGGGGTATTCAGTCCACTTCAGTAGTGCCCTCTCAAACTGGATGCTTATCTTAGTGACAGAGTTGGGAGGCAGCTGTATTAGCATCTCTAGGAGATGTGGGCGCTGCCGATCCTTTGCCGGCTCATAGTGGATGTAACCTGCATGGAGGGGGAAATAGCATCAGCAAGTTATCTGCGGTTAAAGTGGAACTGTCCCTTTGTATCAAACAGGTGATTCTTGAATACCATTTTTTTTATTTAACCCTTTGAGTCAGAGACGTAACTAGAAGCCATCGGGCCCTGGTACAAGAATTGCCATGGGCCCCCCCCGACCACATTGGCCCCCCTCAACTACATTGCCCACCTCCACATTGACCCTTCCACAATGCCCCTCATTCTCCACAGTGGCCCTTCCACATTGCCCCCATCACAATGCCCCTCATTCTCCACAATGCCCCTTCCACATTGCCCCTCTTTCTCCATATTGCCCCTTCCACAATGCCCCCATCTCCATATTGCCCCTCAATCTCCATAATGCCCCTTCCACAATGCCCCTCATTCTCCACAATGCCCCCATCACAATGCCCCTCATTCTCCACAATGCCCCTACTGACCGCCCCCCTCCTCCTACCTCGAGTCCCTGGTGGTCTAGTGGTGAGTCAAGCTCCCGCGCGGTTGATAGTAATGCAGAGCGCTGGGAGATTATGTCATCTCCCAGTGCTCTGCAGTACTAGAGAGCCGGCCGCCGGGAGATCACTTGTGCTGCGGTCGCGTGACGAGGGGGTCGCAGGGGGCGGCCTGGCCCCTGAGAGTGACGGGCCCGGTCGCAGGTGCGACCCCTATTGTTACGCCACTGCTTTGAGTGGCAGAAGGTGTACCCAACGCATTGCAAAACAATGCGTTGGGTACCCCTCTGGCACTCAAAGGGTTAAAATGCACTCCTGCTGTCAGTAGAATGCTGATGTCAGTGCAAGGGGAGGGAAGGGGGAACTTATAGATGCGAATATCTCTCAAAACAATAAAGGTTTGAGAGATGGGATTTGCTCCACAATTTTTTTTTTTTTTTTTTAAATTTACAATACCACATAAAATGTTTATTGGACATTAGTGTTCCTTTAAGGTAAAAGTTCCACTTTAAGTATCAGACAATTATGCAATATACTACAGAGCAATGCACTGCATACCCATCCAGTCCTTAAAGGGATAGGATTGACATGTGCTGTGAACACAGTTTGAGGCCCTGTGGTCTTGCTAGCAACTGTTATAGACATCCAGGACTGACTGAACAGGTTACCACTTGAACAAAGGGCTCACAAGGTCAAATTCACAAGGGCCATAAGAATTTCCTGGAGTCTCCCTAGTAAGGGGAGGGGTTATTAGAGGCGTCAGCTCTCCTTAACCCTTTGAGTGCCAGTGGGGTACGCAACGCATTGCAAAGAAGTGTGTACCCCTCTGGCACTCAAGAACTCAATAACATATCATTAGAAATACACCACAGCTACAATACAATGGGTGAAAGCCTTTAGTAGATTAGGCATGCCGCTTTCTTTCTGGGTACTTACTGGGCTTGTTCTCCTTGCCTTTGGTGGTAATAGTTAATGTGTGGACGTACAGGCGGAGGTACCACGGCACAGTCTCCATCAGCAGGACAGGGAAAGCTCTGTACGGGTGATTGTTAAACACCATTGTATTGATCACTCCTGTCTGCAGCCCGTAGCCACTCACGTATCGCTCAGCATGAAAGACAGGTGGGCGGGATTGACCTGGGATAGAGGAGCCAATTCACTGAAGCTGATGTACTAAGTAAAAAGGAGCAATTCTGGGGCCAATCAACTGCATCGTGTCGAACAAATAAACATTGCTACTAATCTGAATGGGGCTTTTAACACCTGTTAAAGGTCTCCAATGCATTGCCAGATCTGTAGCATTCAAGGGGTTTAAAAAGCACCATTCAAATCAATGTAAATTTGGGGATTTTTTTTTTTATTTGCATTCTGTGGCGCAGCTGGTGTACCCCTGAATTCAGGGCTGGATTTACACCAGAGGCTCCCCTAGTCAACACACCATATGTGCTCTTAGCTCCACCCATGACCACGCCTTTGTTTCTCACATGGCCCCTCCCTCCAGTCCCATCTACTATTTTCCGGGCACAGAAGATACCATTGGCTTATAACAAGCAAAGCCTCAAAAAAGGCTTTAACCCCTTGGTTGCTAGAGAGACCTCTCTCTAGTATCCAAAGGGGTTAAATAACAGGTTGTAAAGAGGTATAAAAACTGGTGCAAGGACCTTGAGATTACTCTGATCACACCCACAATTCAGAATGTGGGTGTGGCCAGCAAAGCTGAGGCTCCTCCCCTCAAAATTTGGAGCTCTAGGAAGTTGCTTATTGGGAAATCCGGCCCTGCTTAAATTAATTACTTAGTTTCTTCTTTGTACATGTGCCTTACTGTTTCCAAAACATATGCTCCATTTAACGCTTTGCGTGCCAAAGGAGTGTGCAATGTGTTGCACACCCCTTTAGCACTCAAAGGGTTAAAACTGAAGCCAGCACAGCTTGCTTATTATCTGGAACCACAGGAACACATTTTCCGGAGCTCACAATGGGATCTGACAGAAAAGTGTGTTCTTCTTCCCATGCAGATAACTTTACACAAATCTCTTTCTTAAACAGATTTCCTGATTGACTGTTCCACACCCCCCTAGCTTTGAGATCAGCGGACTCTGTTGTGCTCACCTGACTCAGAGACACCTCCTTTCCACTTAAGTGCCACGTTAAGGTTCCTAGAGGTGGCGAAGACTCCCGGTTCTAAAAGATCATAGACAGCATATACTTTGTGGTCTCCGTGAACGGCTACCTGGCTCTCCAGTGCCGTAGGAGGATTCACTTCATAGAGATCGAGCTCCTGGATAATATAAATAAATAAACTTAAATATTGCAGATGGGCCCAGGAAAAGCAACTTAAAGGAGCAGTAAACTTTTTTGATGAAAAAATATATACTGTAGGGATTTTCCTACTGAGTAAAATAAGGGTACTCCCACTGCCGAGAGAGTTATATTTCCAGAGTTATTACAGTTTAATAACATGTTTTTTTACATTAGCAGTGCCCTCTAGTGGTCAAATTCTAATTAGATTTCCTGTTAGATTCTAATGGAGAGGAAAGTCAGAGACATACAGTTCTCCATAGAATGTGATAGAAACTGCCTGTCACTTCCTGTCAGTTAGAACTATCAGGAAGTAAACACAGTAAATTCACTTCCTGTCAGTTAGAACTATCAGGAAGTAAACACAGTAAATTCACTTCCTGGTTATTTAAACTGCTATAAATTTTGGATAAAACATCTGACAGCGATGGGAGTGACCTTGTCTTATTCAGCAGGAAAAGCTCTATAAAATGTGTTTTCATAAATAAAAGTTTACTGCTCCTTTAAGATTAATAATGCATCACAAATAGGGTTGCACCGATACCGATACTGGTATCGGTATCGGTGCCGATACCAGCATTTGCGCGAGTACTTGTACTCGCGCAAATGCGGCCGATGCCAGCACTGATACCCTGTGTCAGGGTCGGTGCTGCAGTGAGGGAACCGGGGAGCTGCTCACAATGCTCCCCGGTTGCCTCTCTCCCTCAAGTAGCGTCTGAGCGTTGCCGCGGGTTACCATGGCAACGCTCTGACGCTGACTTCTGCCGGGGCTCGCGAGAGAACAGCGAGCACCCGGCAGAGGAGAGTATGGGAGGCTAGATGGGAGCGGGTGGTGAGAGGCAAAGAGCGGTGCCAAGAGGGAGAAAAAGGGACTAAGAAAAAGGGAAAAAAAAAAGGCAAAAGGAGTAAAGATCAGGAGACAAAAGGAGGGGAACTAAGAAAAGGCAAAAAAGAGGGGGGGATCAGGAGAGAGCAAGAGAGGCAAAAGAGTGGGATCAAGAGTCAAGGAGGGGGACAAAGGGGGATCAAAAGGAAGAGAAAAAGCCAAGACAAAAGCTGAAGAGGGGGAGAATGAAGTAAAAGGTGGGAATCAAGAGGGGGAGAAAGAGGGGACAGTCAAGAGGTGGTGTGTGTGTGTATATTATATATATATATATATATATATATATATATATATATATATATATAATATTATATTTCAAGTACTCACCAATACTTTTTTGAGGTCATTTGCCAGTTTTCCAAGTACCTAAAGCATATATATTATATATATAATATATGCGCTTTAAGTACCTGGAAAACTGGCAAATGACCGCAAAAAAAGTATCGGTAATTGGTATCGGCGAGTACTTGAAAAAAGTATCGGTACTTGTACTCGGTCTTAAAAAAAGTGGTATCGGTGCATCTCTAATCACAAAAACCCTACAGCAGCCTGTGGATTTCTCTAGACTAGTGATTCGTAGCTCCGATCCTCAGAACATAACAACAGGTCACGTTTTAAGGATCTCTCTAATTAAGTACATGTAATCAAAAGGACAGCCACTGGATTTCCTCCTACTTGTGATCAAGCAGAGATATCCTGAAAACCTGTCCTGCAGTATCAACCCTACGCTAAGCTTTAAGCCCAGGACACAAATACTTTTGTCAGTGTTTCATATATAAAAAGTATAATTATATAGCATTTAAAACACATAAAAAGGTAGTAACAAGTCTCGGTGAAACTGGGAAGTTACCAGACAGTTATTTGAATTGAGCTGTTAAAGCATTGCAATTCTGTATTTGCTCTGCAGATCTCTATGATCGGCAGGGCTGTGCACATCTGGGAAACAAAGCAACATCACTGTCTTCTCTATTGAAGTCCAGAGTCAGCAAATACACTGATAAAAGTCTTCAATGGAGAGGACAGAAATCCAGAAGCTTCAAGAAGAGTGCTGACGCCACCCAACCCTGCGGATCGTGGAGCTCTGTAGTGGGAATGAAAAGATTGTTGCAGAGATTTAACTACTTAAGGACCAGATGGGTGTGCAACGCCTCTGGTTCTTAAAGCGGAACCATCACACAAATTAAAGTTACCCCCCAAATAATTCTGCGTGTAATGATAAGCATATCCATACTAGTATTATCCATAAATCCAACTCGTTCTGAGATGGTCAGGCAGGAATCAGCGCAGTCATCTTGCCAAAGAGACATCTGCGCTCCTGCTCTGTCAGTCCCAATCTCCTCTACGAGGCTTTGCATTGTACCTTAAAGGGATAGTAATACTTCATTTTAACTTTATTTTATTTTGTAGGCATTAAAAAAACATGAAGAATGATATAAGTCTTATCTCTGAAACCTTTATGGTTTAAGAGATATTCACAAACAAAGTATCCCCCCTTGTTCAACCAGATCAGAAGGGAGATGCCCAGGTAGACTGCAGAGAGGGACAATCTTCAATTAAGATAATGGAAAAAGCTGAAAAACTTGTCAAGGGGGGAAGGGCTTTCATTGTTTTCATACAAAGGAAATTGTCCCCTTCTGTTATCTGTCCTGTCATACAACCAGACTGACATCTGAGAAGAGATGGCTTACACTAGGAAAAAGGGGCGGGGAGGGGAACTTTGTTTGTAAATATCTCATAAACCATAAAGGTTTGAGAGATAAGACTTATATCATTCTTCATGTTTTTTTAATGCCTACAAAATAAAACAAAGTTAAAACGAAGTATTACTATCCCTTTAAGGTAACAGGAAGGGTCTGACGGCACAGGCATGCAGATGCCGGTACAGCAAGCTGCTTGCCCGACCACAGGGCCGGATGCCATAAGGCAGAGTAGGTATCTGCCTACAGGCATACCCCAGAAAGGGGCACCTGTCATTGAAATAAAATAAAAATATATATATTTTTTTGTTCACAGCTCTGCGTACTGTGCACAGTAACAACCCACCCACCCACCGCATGGCAAGGTCCATGCCTTCTTCGGCTCAGACAGAAGGCACAGACCTGTAGCTGCTGTTGCTCCCTCGTCGGCTCTAATGCAGAGCGCTGGGAGATGATAATCTCCCAGCGCTCTGCATTCCTAAAGAGACCGCGTGGGAGCAACAGCAGCTACAGAAGGAGGTACAGACATCTGCCGCTGGACCACCAGGGAAGTAGGAAACGTATGCGGGAGGCAAAGTGGGGGCAATGTGAAGATGATATGGGCAATGTGGATCTTATATATTGGCAATGTGGGGATGATGGGGGTAATGTGAGGGCAAGCTGGAGCTGATGGGGGCAATGTGAGGGCAATACGGAGCTGATGGGGTGCAATGTGAGGGCAATATGGAGCTGATGGGGTGCAATGTGAGGGCTATATGGATATGGGGGTAATGTGGACACTAGGAGCATTGTGGAGGTGTCCAGTGGAGATGGCAAATGGTGGGCGCTTCAGATTTATGTGCCTACAGGCTCCCGAGATGTAAATCCGGCCCTGCCTGATCGTCTCAGAACAAGTTGGATTTCTCAATAACGACGGACTTATTCCAGATAATACTAGTACGGATATGCTTATCGTTATGTGCAGAATTATTTGAGGGTGACTTTAAAAATGTGATACACATTAAAAGGGTTTGTTTACCCCTTTACCCCACTTTTCATTGGGCATAAGGCCCTTACCCCTCTGAAGGGCAGTGGGGTACGCAACACATTGCAATGTGTTGCAGACCCCTCTGGCTTTCAAAGGGTTAGTATCTTAAAATACAATGTACTATTAATGAAACAGCAACAAAAAGCTCTCTAAAACATGTACACGTTTTGCTGTTACACCAAGGATAGGCAGTCTGACTTGGCCTACAATTACCATCATCGTGGCTGGCAAGACTGATGGAAAGTTATAGTCCAACAGAAACTGTCGAGCCACATGTCTATCCCTGCTCTAGAATGCCAACGTAAATAAAGGCCTGTTTAGTTACCTTCTCCCCGCCCGATGTGTCTACGTATATTCTGCTATGTGTAGCAAGGGGGCAAGGCTCCGTTATTGTGCGTGAAAACATCTTAAAGAGCGACCAATCTGCAAATTAAAAAAAGCAAACAAACAAAAAAAAAACAGGATATATTTATGAGTATTTACAGGGGAACTAGAGGAAAAAATTCAGTTTTATTTAGTTGGCCGCAGAGGATGAGTGAATATGTACTTCAACAATAGACAGAGTAGCATGCTGCCCACCACGGCTATAAGGTGTACAGTCAAAGGCGTAACTAGGACCTGCTGGGCCCTGGTGCAAAATCTGAGGCTGAAAACCCCTTCCCCCACCATACACACTTGTATGTCACAAACACGCTGAGGTTTGTCTGTACTACAGCCATCCTATATAATAATTCGCAAGGATGTTTGTCATAAGCCATCATGCGCAGTAGAGACTGCCCGAACACATGGAATGCTGGGAGCACGGAATGTTGGGAGGTGTAGGAATGCTGGGAGTTCTGTGCTGGGAGCATTCTGTACTTTCGGGCAGTCTTTACAGTGCATGACTGCGTCGGCTGCAGGACGCAGAGCAGGACCGGCCTCTTAACCCTTTGAGCAATGCTTTGCGTACACCTTTGGCAATCAAAGGGTTAATATCACCCAGACCTTGACCCGTGTACATGGGCTTTTACACTAGTATTATAATACTACATATACATCCTTCCTTAACTTTCTGTAACCCCCAGCCTCACTCTCTCAACATTTCTTCCCTCTCTAAGCCTTTTCCGCCCAGTCTTCTTGATCCCTTCTCTCCCCAAGCCTCCCCTTTTTTCTCCCTCATTATTCTCCTCCCATCCTCTAGTCTTTTTGATCAACTCTCTCTCCCTAAGTTCTACCTCCCCCAGTCTATCTCCTCTCTCACCCTCCAGTTTGCTCCCTTTTCCTTATCAGACCCCACTACTTCTCTTCCCCCCAGTATCACTATTCCCTTCTAACCCTTTCCCCTCTCTTGATTTCTTCCAGTCCCCCCCCATCCAGTCACTCAGTATAAATGCTAGCCGAATCAAAAATGGTATGGGGATGCAGACCACGTGTGTGTGTGTTTCTGTGGCTACCAGTGGAATAAAACTGGGGTGATAAAAGGAGTAGACAGGATCTTTAAACACACACTTTCACACACAAAAAAAAAAAAATCTCATATGCAACTGGATAGAGAAATATTGTGGGCAATAAATTGAGATATGAGGAGGAGAGGATAGACAAAGAAAATCTTCATCCCTTCAGCTAACTCCACCACAATTCCATGGGGAACTCATACTCCTCTGGAGGTCTCCCATATAACCCCTTGAATTCTAGAGTAATCTGCAATACACTTCAAATCAACACATTGGAGATGTCTCTAGCACGCAATGGGTTGATGCAAAATGCCTTGTACTGTGAATAAACCCTCCACTGTGATGCAGGTCTCTCCAGGGGCAGATTGTAGGGGAATACCAGCCCGGGCATATTTTTTTTTTTTTTTTTTAAAGCAGCCCACTAGCTGCACCGACGTCCCTATCGGCACCCCCTTGCGGTCCCTGTGCAGCATGGGAGAGCAGGCGCCAGGATATTATGTCATATCCTGGCGCTCTGCATTAACCCTTTGAGTGCCAGAGGGATACGCAACACATTGCAAAGCAATGCGTTGCATACCCCTCTGGCACTCAAAGGGTTAACAAGGAATGCGAAGGCTGTCACAGAGAGTGCCTGTGGCAACACAGACCTCTCCTTCAAAATTTAGTGGGATGGTGAGTTGAGATCCTCTGATCTCCCCCACCGGCCCATGATCTAGCAGCCCACCGGGGGATGCCCGATCCCCCCGATAGGACAATCCGCCCATGGGTCTCTCCATATCTTGGAAGGAGCATGTCCTGACCTGAGAGGATCACCGCTAACTGAGCAGATTCTACTGAGCAAGCAGCAACCAGCTCAGATGGTGGTGAGACAGGCAAGAGGCCAGGAGATGCTCCTATCAACACATGGAGAGACAGAAGTCACAGTGGGGGGCTTAATCCCAGGAAATGGATTCTGAATTAACCCCTTGCGTGTGTGAGTGATCTTGATTGCATATTTTACCTCTTTTTCCTGATCCACTGGAATACATATCGAACACCACAGTAAGGGCCTGTCTCAGCTCCCAGGAAAAGCTGGAGCAGTTTGCATTCTGAAAATATGAAGATACGTTTAACATAGACAAGAGTTAGAGAACAGCAGAATACTTTGTAAATTGCACCATTTGGGCCCTTTCCTGCCAGATCAGCTTACAATGCATGTTGTGTATCTGATAAACATTTTCCCTGGCAATCAGAGAGAATGACAGCGATGCCATGACTTCATTGTGGTGTCTGGGGTGGTATTTGGCTTTAGGGCTTGTTCACTATTGCAAAGTTTAATACGGCTTAAATAGCAGGTACCTTAGATCAAATTGCAGTATGTTAGGCTGTTCACAATGATAATTTTGCTATGCCTTAAAGGAGCAGTAAACTTTTTTTTTATGAAAAAAATATATATTGTAGAGATTTTCCTATAGAGTAAAATAAGGGTACTCCCACTGCCGAGAGATTTATATTTCCAGCGTTATGACAGTTTAAACCCATGTTTTTTTACATTAGCAGTGCCCTCTAGTGGCCAAATTCTAATTAGATTTCCTGTTAGATTCTAATGGAGAGGAAAGTCAGAAAAGTCAGTGACATGCTCTATAAAATATGTGTTTTCATAAAAATAAGTTTACTGCTCCTTTAAAACAGGCCAATGCAGCATGCTCTAATTCAACTAAATTCATACTAAGCACAGCAGGGCAAACTGTTCATACTGGAGACATGGGTCTGCCAGTGAACGGCACCAGTAAGGGGTGTTGCTAGGTACTGGTTTAGGGGGGCTAAAACTCCAGGTGTCATGCATAAAGCCAAGGGTCTTATTGCCAGCTTGGAGCATATAATAGTGCAAATCTCCCTATTAGTAATGGTGCTGTTAGACTGCACAGTACACTAATAATACATTAGGTTGATCCAAGCCCAGGGCCTTTTAGAAATGTAGCAGTTCCTCCTGCATCAGACAATGATGTATGGCTGATGCTCATATAGACCCCTAATCAGTCACCTCATTAGCCTCACTCTCCATTCCTCACCCAGATGGGATCATTGCAGATATGGGGGGTTGGAGATGCAGACATACTGGAAAGACAAAACACTGCCAGCTTGAATGGAGCTAAAATTCAGCTCTTTTTAAGTCAAAGGAGTGGACATAGCCTTACGGTAAGCCCACCCCAGACTACGCCAGGTACTGGAACAGGAGAAGTTTGCCTCTTCTGCTTACCTTGCAAATTGGTCGGATGTGGACAGACTGGGAGTGATAACTGGTGTGATACAAACGTTCTGCCTTTAATAGGGTAGCAAGGCCAGCCTGCATAGGGGAAGAAGAAGAGAGAGAGAGAGGTTAAAGGGATAGCAATACTTACAAAATTACTAATCCCCATATTGTAGGAATGCTAAAAAGAAATTTATTGCCCCCAGTGTCATCTCTCAAACCCTTACGGTTTGAGAGATAATAGCTTGCAAAGTTTCCCCCTTCCTTCCACTTTCCCTGAAGTCAGTGTTGTGGTTTGGAAGCACATGTAGAAGACCATTTCAGTGAAATAATTATTTTGTACTAATGCGATCTCGGCTCAGCTGCAGAGCCGCCTGACTGTCATATGACAGGCTTCCCCTGCAGTCAGCTAGAACGCTGTCTTCAGGGAAGGGGAAACTTTGCGAGCTATTATCTCTCAAACCATAAGGGTTTGAGAGACGACACTGTGGGCAAATACATTTCTTTTTAGCATGCCTACAATATGGGGATTAGTAATTTATAAGTATTACTATCCCTTTAAAGAAACAAAACGCATGGGAGTCATATAGTCGGCTAGAAGGAATTATGGGCAGATAAGGTTTTCGTATGCAAAGTGGTTGCTTTAACAAAACAAAGATATGGGAGATGTCACATGGGGCATATAGAGAAATTAGATTTAGCAGTCACCAATGATGACAGAACATTATGGTGAGTTGTCACATGTGGCAACAGGTGTTATGGGGAAAGTGTGATAGGAAGAGATATGGAGGGAGTGGATGACACACAGGGAGACAGACACACTGGAGGATCATGTACTAAGAATAAGAGGAGGCATTCTGGAGCAAACCAGCTGCAACAGAGGTGATAAATAAAAAGTCCCTCTGATTTCAGTAGGTCTGTTCATCTTTTGAATAATAGAGAGATCTCCAACACATTGAGAAGTAATGCACTGGAGACCTCTCAGGCAATCAGAGGTTAAGATACCTGTTAAAAATCAATGGGAATTTAGGAAGTGACTGTGTCCTCTATGTGACAGTATAAGAAATGAGGCGCTGTCACCTTGTAATATGAGATATGGAGAGTGGACACATGGAGTTACAGGAAGAGATATGGAGTCATTCAGTGAAGATTGTCATTCTCTTTGATCCATCCGGACAGTCCTGCTGCTCTGAGGTGAGCAACATTACGTCAGTAAAAGGGGCGGGAGGGGGATACTTTATCATTCAATTACTCTTGTACTACAGCTCAGACAGTATTGAAATAACCGTCTCAATGGCCCAAGGCTTTTTTAGGGAAACATTACTAGGACTGACTTGGACATGTTTGATGCACCATGCTCTGTTTGCACCCCATAAATAATCTTGTTAGATGTGAATTGCAGCCCCATCATGGCTATTTCAGGTGGTTGGCAAGGAACACATGATGGAGTACTATTCATGTTCTTAATAGTACATCAACCTCAATGAGTCTTAACAAGTTTTATAAAGCAAAATAAGGGGTTAAGGAACCTTGGATCCACATGGCAGCAGCTTCTTCCACGGAGTAAGGTTTTCTGTGCAGACTATTTCTCGGGGCAGCGTAGCGTATCTCAGCAGATGATGATCTGTAACTATGACATGCAAAACAATTTGTAATTAATATGCACATACTTTTTCCACCCCACTTTGCTTTGGCTTCTTCCCACAAATTATTAAAGGTGACTGAACACCCAATAATATCCTATTTACCTTCATATGGCTAGAAAATCCCAGTGGCACTATGAATTTTGCCCTTGTGCCTTAGTTCAAGAGAAAACATCTTCAATCAGTCCAGGAAGTCATATGCATGGAGGTGGACATGACTGTTTCTGTATGCCCACCCCCCCACACAATCAAATTAAAACAGGCTCAGTGCATGAGACCTTTAATTTTTTAAAGCGGAACTTTCAGATAATAGCAAGTCGCCATGCATTCATTAAATGCAAGGCGACTAGCTTGAAAATAGATGTCTTACCATAAAAAAAATACATGTGTCTAAAGGAATCCGTCCCGTTTCGGGACTGAAGGTCAGGTTAGTACGGTCTGTGTGCCTGCGCCGTCAGTCCCTTCCGGTGACCATATGGTGCAAAGCAGTCTACTCAATGGAGACCGGGACTGATGGCGCAGGCGCACAGACAAGATGTCTGCGCTCTAGCCTCAGTTCCGGTCTCCAAACAGGAAGGATTCCTCTAGACACACGTATTTTTTTATGGTAAGACATTTATTTTTAAGCTAGTCGTCATGCGTTTAATGAATGCATGGTGACTTGCTATTATCTGAAAGTTCTGCTTTAAAGAGTCATGATTCTCATCCACAGAGGGCGGCGTTTGTATTCCGCTAGGAACTATCATGTCTGCTACATGGACATATCATCATCAATCAGTTCTCAATGTCATCTCTTCAATCAAGGAGCAAGGATACAATTAGACAGGCCATTAGGATTGTCTGGCACTAGTAAGCCAAGTATGGGGTTATTATTAAGAGGTCTTCCTTCCCCGTGAACTCGCTGAGAAAAACCAAACATTGTGGCATCTCTAGCACTGCATTTACCATAAGAGTGGAGCTAAGAGAGTATAAAAGTACAGAGGTATAGGGCATATTCGTAGTATCTAAAGAACAGTTTGGAGAAGCGGGGGGGGGGGGGGGGAGATAAGACAGATGATTAACCCCTTGAGTGCCAGCGAAGTACCCTCCTTGGCACTCAAAGGGTTTACGTCTATCCACATTTGATTGTACTATTTAATACCTCTGTATGTCTATTACCAATTGTACAGCACTGCGGAATTAGTTGGCGCTATATAAATAAAGAATAATAATAATGATGAAATGCAACATTTAGGAAAAAAAAAAAAAAAAAAAAAAAAAAAAAAAAAAAAGGAAGAAGGACTAGGCCACAAACGCAGAAAAAGAGGAGAAATTCTGTGACTGATCAACTGAACCTGAGGGAAAAACAGAGATCCCCATTGATATAAAATGGAGCATTGTGAAGACCTTTAAAAATCAGTGGGGATCTTGAAACATTTTATTTAATTTGTGTGCTACAGTTGGGTTTGCCCCAAAATCTGGATATGGATTTAGTTTGGTTTCCCCCTGCCTTCCTCTAGCTCGGTGGAGTAGATTTGGTAAATGCTAAATTGCTTAATATCAGATAAATATTTTATGATCATGTGATCAGTCTTGTAAACACCAATTACTTTTCTAGTCTAGAGTCTGCAATGGACACAGGAAGTATAGTGGAGGACCAGTCCCATCTAAGGTGAGAGATACTGAGTGACTCAGTACTGAAAGAGTTACAATAGTAATTAGAACTGGGAGGGACTGCATGGTACATCCGTTATACAAATGCAGCCCTTGCAGAAAAGGGCCCTCCTTAACTATTCCAGTGCTGAACTGCTTACCTGTACTTATCCTAGACAAAACACTAATAATGGAACACTTGATATACAAAAATTGAATTAATGAGATTGAAAAATTAAAACACTTAAAAAAGATTGCCATGCAAGGGGTCAGGTATCTACAGCAGGTGTGCAGGCTGGCATCACACTCACTGTTAGCCAGTCCAAGGGGTTTGAAGGATGCAGATGGGGAGACTGTGTTGGTAGAGTCAATGAAGTTCAGTGAAGCGCAAAATATCCCAGACAGGATGTTACTGAGATCCTTCCAGGTTTTGTTAACACTGAGAAATAAAGACAGAATACAGGAGTCAGATAACATTATTCACTTAGGATGAGGTAGGTAATAGAGGTCCTCAAAAACTACAGAAAGCAAGATTTTAAAATATCAACACCTCCTATAATACCCCAAAATGGGCCTCCTTCATCAAGTTAAAGAGGTGCAGATCTGGAACAAACCAACTCCACCTTGGATGGAAGGGGGAAGAATTAAAAGCTCTCTTTACATCACCAGGCATTTTAAAGGGATAGTAATACTTTATTATTACTATCCCCAATATTGTAGATATTTGTAAAATAATGTAATAGCCCCCAGGTTCATCTCTCAAACCTTTATGGTTTGAGAGATAACCGAAGTCAAAGTTCCCCCCTCCCTCCCCCTCCCCTGAAGTCAGCTTTGTACTGACTGCAGGGATATCTGGTCTGACTTTCAACAGGCGGCTCTGCAGCAGAGCCACGATCGCGTTAGTGAAAAAGAATTCTTTCACTGAAACGGTCTTCTACATGTGCTTGCAAACCAATCACAAACCAAACACATGTAGAAGACCATTTCAGTGAAATAATTATTTTTCACTAACGGGATCTCGGCTCAGCTGCAGAGCCGCATGATGGAAGTCAGACCGGATATTCCTGCAGTCAGTACAACGCTGACTTCAGGGAAGGGGGAATGAGGGGGGAACTTTGCCTTCGGTTATCTCTCAAACCATAAAGGTTCGAGAGATGAACCTGGGGGCTATTATTTTAAAAATATCTACAATATGGGGGATAGTAATAATAAAGTATTACTATCCATTTAACATTTTAAATGCTAGGAGGTCTCCACATGAGTGCTGTGTAATACCTTGGGAGATCTCTCTAGCATTCAAGGAGTTAAATTCCCTATTCATATTAATGGGAATTTGTTGTATTTTGACTTCCAACCTATGGTGCAGTTGGTTTGCTCCTGAATCACACCTCTTTAGCTTGATGAAATTAGGGCCAACAAATTAAAATCAGTCCTAAACATTACATTCAGAAATGTACATGACCCCTCAACCCCAAGAAATATTTATTGTATTTGTTATGGTTAATTAGTCAATATATTTTTAATGAGAAATTCTTCCAGCACAAAGTCCTGTTTAACAGTCACATCAGGGAAGGATAAGTCATAAGACAACAAAAACATATCTGCTGTTCATGTTTACAGAATGATTTTTATAGAAAATTTAAAAATATGTAAGGTTGTCAGATTTGGCCAATCCAACTGAAACCAAAGAAAAAAATGTACAGTCAACATTTTTTAAAGGGATAGTAATACTTTGTTTTATCTTTATTTTATTTTGTAGGGATTAAAAAAACACGAAGAACGATATAAGCCTTATCTCTCAAACCTTTATGGTTTGAGAGATATTCACAAGCAAAGTTTCCCCTCCTGCCCCTTTTACCTAGTAACATAGTAAATTTAGTAACATAGTAAATTAGGTTGAAAAAAGACACAAGTCCATCAAGTTCAACCTTCGCTTCATACCTCAGTAACTGAGAATTTTATAGCTTTCCTGCTACCAATTAAATTAGTCTTTATCAGACCTTCCTGATCAGCCTACTGATAAACAGTATAACTCTGTATATTCCCTTTTGAAAGAAATGTATCTAATCTTCTCTTAAATGTATCCATTGTATCTGCCATAACTACCTCCCTGGGCAATGAATTCCACAATTTGACAGACCTTACCGTAAAAAAACCCTTCCTCTGCTGAAGTTTAAACCTCCTTTCCTCTAATCTCAAGGGGTGTCCCCTGGTCACCTGATCAGGCCTTGGAATAAATAGCTCACCGCAGAGATCCTTGTATTGACCTCTCATATACTTGTACAATGTGATAAGGTCTCCTCTTAGTCATCTTTTCTCTAGAGTAAATAAACCAAGTTTGTCTAGTCATTCCTCATACGTCAAGTCCTCCATTCCCTTAATTAATTTTGTTGCTCTCCGCTGTACCCTCTCTAGTTCTAGTATATCCTTTTTCAGAACCGGTGCCCAAAATTGCACTGCATACTCAAGGTGAGGTCTTACCAATGATTTGTATAATGGTAAAATAATGTTATCTACTCTTGCTTCAATACCTCTTTTTATGCAAGACAGTATATTGTTTGCCTTTGCTACTGCTGTTTGACACTGGTCACTGTTTCCAAGTTTGTAGTTGACAAGGATACCCAGGTCTTTTTCTAGCAACGAGTCACCTAAAATTATTCCATTAAGTTTATAAGTAGCCTTGGGATTGTTTCCTCCCAAATGCATGACTTTACACTTCCCCACATTAAACTTCATATTCCACGTTTGCCCAATCTGACATTGTATGTAAGTCCCTCTGTAGAGAAAAAATATCCTGTTCTGAATTAATGACTTTGCATAATTTAGTATCATCTGCAAATATTGATATTTTGCTTTCTATATCTATTTCCAGGTCATTTATAAACATGTTAAAAAGCAGCGGACCCAATACTGAACCCTGAGGTACTCCACTCTCCACTTTAACTGTACTGGAGAATTTTCCATTTACAACCACACACTGTTCCCTATCCTTCAACCAGTTTTGTATCCAATTGCAAAGGTTATCTCCTAGCCCCAATTTCCTTGTAAGCCATCTCTTCTCAGATGTGCAATGCAGTCCATAGACCAGACAGATAACAGCAGGGGACAATCTTCTTCCTATGAGAACAATGAAAACCCTGCCCCCCTTGACAAGTTTTTCAGGTTTTTCCCTTATCTTAATTGAAGATTGTCCCTTTCTGCAATCTACCTGGGCACCTCCCTTCTGCTCTGGCTGAGCAGTGTTACATCAGTAAAAGGGGCGGGAAGGGCATACTTTATCATTCAATTACTCTTGAACTACAACTCTGACAGAATTGAAATAACACTCTCCAAAGTCCAAATACTATGATTATTAATTAGAGCTGATTTTATTATGAAACATTACTATCCCTTTAAATAACTCAGTAGATCTAGGTAACAAACGTAAGCTACTCACTCTGCAACAGAATCTTGGAACCATACCCAGAGTTCTGCTCCTGCTGGGGCCTGCAAGAGTGGCTGCCCCCAATACCTTGTTCGCCAAAAGCCCTGAGTGAATGAAAGGTGCAGCTCCTGAACAGAGTATTTAGAGATCACTTGGCCCAGAACTTTTGGGAAGATCCTGTAGTGAGAAACTAATGGAGAAAGATAAAATGAACAGGTTATTAAAGAGCCAGCATGAACACAAATAACATTTTTCTTAAAGCGATAGCAATTGAACGTTTGCAACGCAGTTCAGTTTGTTAAACATAAGGAATAGTACTGCCGGCTGATGCTCTTATTCTCCACAACTGTACAGTTACAATGTTATTTTATGCTGAAGTTGATCTCTCCTGCCCCTTTTCCCGTAATCAACATTTCAGGCTAAGATCCAACAGCAGATCACAATGGGGACAATCTTCAGTTAGTATTAGGAAAAACCTGCCCTCCTTCAACAAGAAGTGCAGCTTTTTCCTTATACTGACTGTTACGGGTTCCTAAGTCCGCGGATGGACTTAGGCCGTCGTGCCGGGTTTCTCCCTCCTGAGGTGGGCTACAAGCAGGTAGCCTTGCCGGTCATTCTCCCAGAGCTGCTTCCTAGGATGGTGGTCAAAAGGAGACCCTTGATACCACCCAGTGACAAAGAGACAGGACACGGATGAAGTTCCAAACTAACACACTTTATTTCACAAACTTCAGCTCTTTTATACACAGTGAACCACATCAGGATATAATACCAGACAAAAGACAGTGACATATGGTGTAAACATAATACAAAGGGCCGGACATGATTACATTATTTAGACAAAGGGACTGATGAGGGGCAAACACTAGGACAAAGGGCTGAAGGACTCGAATACACATTTCAAACAATGGCCAGAGGGTTGAAACATCTTTGAATATTCCACTTCAACCCCTGGCCAATCAGGAGCCTGGAATCAGATGGCCAATCCTGGCCAAGTTCGTCATGGCCATCCTGGCCAATCAGAACCTTTGGGCAGGCAGCTAACCAACCAATCCCTGGGCTGCCTACTTCCCCCATGTTAACTCTATGGGGGACCTTTAAACTTGTCACCCAGGGATTTGGCCAATCAGGAAGCTGTCTACTCTCCTATGTAAAGTCTATGGGGCTTTTTTAACATGTTGCCCCGCATGGCAGCCAGCCTACAGCCCATTTATAGTTTGTGGATCTCAGTCCTTTGGAAAGAGTCGACTCTACACAACTCCACCAAGCTCCATGCAATGGTCCATGGCCTGCCATACACGCAAATCCAGTCTTATGGAGGAGCTGTTCTTCATGTAACCCCAACTACGCTGCCAAGTACTGGTCCACGGGCTGTTACAAGTCTTTCTAGGTGGCAGTCCTCCATAGCTTTGCAAATAACCTCCAAGTAACGGCCGAGGGTCCGTTACACTGACCAAGGGAAGATTGTCCCTCATTGTGATTTTTCAGGTCAAGTGACCGGACTTCAGATATGAGGGGAGGCGGCATCAGAAGGGCAAAAGGGGCAGGGGGAATCAACTACAGCATAAAATTACATTGTAACTATACAGTTTGGGAAAATAAGAGCATCACCTGGCAGTACTATTCCATATGCTAAACAAACTGAGCTGGGTTGCAAATAATCTAATAACATCCCTTAATAATAATACCCCCCATTTAACTTATTATGGTGAACAAATCCAAATGAACCCTATTAAATTTTTCTCATTCCTTTGTTAAAGAGATAACATTAAATAGTGCTGAATACCGTGTCCATTGAGGTAGATATGACAGGTGTTAGCAGGTCCACGGGACACAAACTTCACTCTCTGCAAATAGTAATCCTAACTCTTTACAGAGCACAGGGATATAAAACCCGTTGTTCTTAATGTGTTGCAAACCCCTCTGGTCTTAAAATGGTTAAGTAGGCTCTTGCACTTTGCTTGTTTCAGGTTGCAAACATATAAATATAAAAACTGTCATCAAAGCCGGATCATACATTAGGCCAACCTAGGCTACTGCCTAGGGCCCAGGGCAATATGAGGGTACCCTGGTTGTAACAGATGGATCACAGACAGAGGCCCTGCTGTTGCTGCCACAAACATCTTGTGTCAGATGCCTTTTTAATTGAAAGAGACCAGCACCATCCAGTTGCTCTCAGTTCCATTATAGCCATAATACCAGTACCTGCTAACAGCACTCTGTGTCAGAAGCACCAGATCAATAGATGTGGGGCCACAAAATGGTAATTTGCCTAGGGCCCAATGGAGCCTTAAACGTTTTTTATGAAAAAAATATATATTTTAGGGATTTTCCTATTGCGTAAAATAAGGGCACTCCCACTGCTGAGAGATTTATATTTCCAGAGCTATTACAGTTTAAAACCATGGTTTTTTACATTAGCAGTGCCCTCTAGTGGTCAAATTCTAATTAGATTTCCTGTTATATTCTAATGGAGAGGAAAGTCAGAGACATACAGTTCTCCATCGAATGTGATAGAAACTGCCTGTCACTTCCTGTCAGTTAGAACTATCAGGAAGTAAACACAGTAAATTCACTTCCTGATTATTTGAACTGCTATAAATATTGAATAAAACATCCAACAGCAGTGGGAGTGACCTTGTTATATTCCTGGGGAAATGCTCTATAAAATATGTATTTTCATAAAAAAATGCATCTATGACTGTCATATCTGCCTCCATGGACAGGATATCCAGGACTGATTGTTGCTGTTATCTTTTGAACAAAGGCACAAGAGTAAAATGAATTAGAATTTCCCAGCTATACTAAGGTAAGTGTGAGGTATTTTATCATTTTTTAAGGAGATATCAATTTTCTTTCAACACTGAAAGGGTGCAGAGGGATGCATGTTGAAATGTGGTGAACAATGACCAGCTGTGGATGTGAGGCATTGGACTCCACCAACAGCTCCAACCCACAGGCTGTACATCACTGCTGCAGATTGCTTTTTGTTTTTACTGGGGGGGGGGGGCATATGTGCATGTACATTTTAAAATATTAATTCAGCGCATAGCTAAAACCACTCTAGGCAACTCATCATCCCTGTGTTAAGAATATCCTCACAGGTCTGAATTTGAAATGAGGGTTTAGTTTATGAATTCCATCTAAATTGAATGGTAATTTCACATTTGCTTTGTACCAGCTGTACAACATGGTACTAGCAATGCAGCACCTTTGCACAAAGAATCCATAATGCATCCACTACAGTATATAGAGCAGTGATTCTCAACCAGGGTGCCTTGGCACTTTGGTGTGCCACGGACATTAACTTAGGGTGCCCCATGTTTTCTATGAAGACTAACAAAAATGGATTTTTAAATAAAGATTTACAGAAATTGTTATGCACAATATGATTAGTTTTGTTATTATGATCAAAAGACCTAATAATAACAGTATATTTATGCATTGTACCCCTCTTATGCCCTTGATAAAGTACATCAAATATCTCAGGGGTGCCCCGAATGTTCTAGATTACTTGTTAGGGGTGCCCCAAACAAAAAAAGATTGAGAACCATTGATATAGAGCATTTAATGCTGCAGAAATACTGCAATGTTGTAGCACTCTCCCTGCTTTCACAGCCCGTGACAGTCCTCTGTAAATACACATTCAGCAAGCTCCTTGTCAGATATATAAGATGTGTAAAAAGGTGAAGATGAAAATAAAGAGAGTATAAGCGATTTGACTTTTAACCCTTTGAGTGCCAGAGGGGTACGTAACGCAAAGGGTTGTGACACGCCTGGTGACAAGGATGAGAGGCGACTTAGAGCAGGTGTGGCTTTCCAGCAGCTGTTGGGCTACAACATTAGTTAAGGTGCCAGAGACTGACCACGTTCTGAATGCCAGAAGGATGTGAAACACTACATTTTATTAAGCTGCTTGCCCCTCTTGACACTCAAAAGGTTCAGGTCTCTCAATGCATATATGGCCCCTCACCCTTCTCCTGCCGCAGATCCGAGTCAAGACGCGTCCGGAACTGAAAGGTGGCGGCGATATCCCCGGAGCGCAGAGGTGTGAGGAGTAACTCCTCTCGGAAAGTATCACCAGGCCCCTCCACAGAGACATCTTCTGCCCAAGCAGTATATACCAAGAGAGATACCAATAGCACCATGACAGGAGCCATCTTCTCACCGTAGCAACTCTTCCGCTTTCCTGCGCGTGTGGGAGAAAGTAGCCAATCAGATCCAAGTTTCAAGATTATAGCCAATAGAATGGAGCGAGGGCGGGTATAGTGAACATCAATCACTTACAAACCAGCAGGCGTGCGACGCCCAATAGTAGCGCAAACCAGCCCTATCTACCAATCAGAGTTAGACTAAGCGCTATCCAATCGGTTAAAACCCGGGGGAACCAGCTAAAATATTAATAAGGACGGGAGTGTGTTACATGTGAGTGAGGAATATGCGGTGTAGTCCAACAGGACATGAGGGTGTAACCGCTTTTGTAGTATGCAACGAAATGTAATACTGATAAGCAGATCCTGTTCATTCAAAGAATATAAGTAACCCGCATCCCAAGTGTAACTCTTTGAGACCTAAATCCCTCTGTCCTTCTTTTTAGGAGATCTGACTGTGTGGTGTGTATATAAGTGTATCACGTTGTTCCACAGCAATAAAACCCAATAATAATTTGTCAACCTTCAGTATATGTATTTACATATTTGTGTATATACAGTAAAATCAGGACTGGCTTTTCCATAAGGCAGAGTAGGCATCTGCTTACAGGTGCATCTTACAGATAGGGTTACCACCCAGCTGGTATTTTACTGGCAGGCCCATAAAAAATTGGCTTCTGTCCAATGTAAAGTCTATGGAGAGAATACCATGGCTGGTATTTTTTTTAAGACATGGTGGCAACCCTACCTACAGAGGGGCACTTGCCATAGAAATCATTTTTTTTAAGTGGTGTGCCACGCTGCGCCATGCTGCCCGCCACATGTAAGGTCTGTGCCTTCTTCAGCACAGACCTGTAGCTGCTGAGCTCCCCCGGTTCTTTAGTAATACAGAATGCTGGGAGAGGACATCATCTCCCAGCGCTCTGCATTACTAAAGAGAAGAACGCACAGGAGCTCCAGAAGCCACACGTCTGTGCAGAAGCACAGATCTCTCCTGCCGCTGGACCACCAGGGAGGCAGGAAATGTGAGGCTTAATGTGGAGATGATGGGGGCAATGTGAGGGCAATATAGGGTTGCCACCTTTTCTTCCAAAAAATACCGGCCATGGCATTCCGTCCATAGACTTAACATTGGACAGAAGCCAATTTTTTACCGGCCTGCCGGTAAAATACCGGCTGGGTGGTAACCCTAGGGCAATATGAGGATGATGGGGGGCAAGCAATGTGGAGCCGATGGGGCAATGTGGATGTGGAGATGATGGGGGGCAATGTGGAGCTGATGGAGCAATGTGGATGTGGAGCTGAGGGGGCAATGTGGATGTGGAACTGATGGGGGGCAATGTGGATGTGGAACTGATGGGGGGCAATGTGGAGCTAATGTGGAGGTTTGGAGCATTGTGGAAATGGCCAATGGGGGGAGGGCACTTTAGGTTTCTGTGCGTACAGGCTCCTGAGATGTAAATCCAGCCCTGAATAAAATACTTTGGTTTTGTGCTAAATCATTTATACATGTACAAAAAGAGGTGTCACTAAGTCATGAAATAACATAAACATTTTTGGTAAAGCTCTCAGCATTTGGCCCTGAGACTCAGGGTTTTGACCCAGAGCTCAAAATGAAGGACCAAATTCTCAGGATGAGAGAGCTCAGTGTTACCCACCACATGACTGAACCGAATTAATTAACTTTTTTTTTTGTGTGTCTATTTATTGGTGAAATGTATAACCAAAAGGCACAGGGAAAAGTCCTGCTTGTCACGCGTGTATTCAGGAGGTGAGACTTCTACGTTTCAGCATGTTGAAGGTTCCTTTTGGGCTGTCTGGCTCAGTGGCGTAACAATAGGGGTTGCATCTGCGCCCGGACTGTCACTCCAGGGGCCCAGCTGCCCCATGCAACCCCCCGCCTGGTGCCTGCAACATGCTGAGGTCTGTGCCTTTTTCGGCACAGGCCTCTAGCTGCTGAGCGCCCTCTTCAGCGCTCTGCATTACCGAAGAGAAGACCTCGCAGGAGCTCTGGCAGTATATCGGTCTGTGCAGAAGGAGGCACAGACCTCTCCTACCATGCTGCAGGACCACCAGGGAGGTAGGAAATGGACACTGGGGGGCAATGTGGAGATGGGGAGCAAAATGGAGATGATGGGGGAGGGCAATGTGTAGATTGGGAGCATTGTGGAGATGGTCAATGGGGGGGGGGCAATGTGGTCGGGGGGGCATGGCAACTTTTGTACCAGGGCCCGGTGGCTCCTAGTTATGCCTCTGGTCTGGCTCATCTCTAGGTTAGAGCAAGCAGGGGCATATTAATGAAAATTTGTTTTACTGGGAAATGTAAGGGTTAGTATTTCAAAGATTTCTGTGTCAGCTCATGGTAAAAGTTACCAGTTATAAGCATATATAAAAAGACAATTCAGGTGCAAAAAATACATAAGCAATATTTCAAATTAACTGCTTGGATAAAGTAGAGGTCTCCAACATCCAAGTGGTTAAAATGTATTCTTCAATCACTGGAAAGATAACCAGATATTCCCTTCAAAGAAGACGTAACACCATCTAATAATAACCCCAACTTATTTTAGAACATCCTTATGGCCACTGTGAACTTTTTCCCTTGTTGGTTTGCTCAAGAGAGAAGATCTTCTGTCAACCTGGATGTCAGGTCCAAGGAGGCGGACATGACAGTTGCTTGCGGGACCACAAACTCTAAGCCTTATAATATCAACCCTTTAAGATCCAGAGGTATGTACAACACATGGCTTAAAAATGTTTTTCACGCTACTTTGGTAGTTTAAGTAGGCTCATGAGTTCTACCTGCTTTAGTTTGAAGAAACTGCCAGTAGCTGTCATGTCATCCTCTATGTACATAGGGAGACAAACAATTGTGAGGAGCACACATCAAACATGAACAAGGTAAAGTGCCTTGTTCTAGGCATGGTAGCCTCTTAAGGATGCTGCAACACACATTTTTCACTCCCATGTGCCATTGCAGAGAGGAAATCTCCATATCAGACTGGTCCTGCCCACAGACAGTCCCGCTTTGAAATGTCAGGAAAATTTTCTCTGCACAAGACAGACAAAAAAAACCCAGACATACATTTCAGCCTATGTGGGCCTCATCAGTGTGGTGCAGCTGAATTCCTCTACACACATGGAAGCAAAGGCCCATGCCTGAGATGCACTTATACTTAGGGAAACAAACAATTGTGAGGAACACCCATCAACCTCAAACAAGTTAAAGTGTCTTGTTCTAGGTGGTGCTACAACTCACATTTTTCACTCCCATGTGTGAAACCGAGCACATGAACACTTAAAATTGCCATAGTGGGGCCAGGTTGAAGACTTGGCTTTGGTGGGGGAGCTGGATGGGTTTGCCACCTCCCCTTTACGACTTCAACGCTCCTCTCCTCGTGGGGAGCCGAAGATGGATGCCCCAGGGCTGGAAACCATATGGCGGTACGCCCTGGGGTAAAGACCCTTCTCTCCCTCTGGGGAGAGGAGGAGAAGCTAAAGGGCTCCCCAAGCCTGTAAGGTGAGGGGGGCTGAAGGCTGACCTGGCCTCACAAGTGCACTGGACCCACGAGAGGACACAGAACATGACGGGATCAGGAAACAAGAGTAAAGCACCAAGACTGCACAGCACCTTGGGCTATAAAAGAAGTGTACAACTGTGGTTTTGCAATTTCTCTCATGCAGAGATGATTTGCCTGACATGTCAGAGCTGGGCTGTCTGTGGGCAGGACCAGTTGGATATGGAAATTTACTCTCTGCAATGGCACATTGGAGTGAAAAACAGGAGTTGTAGCACCACTTGAGAGGCTACGATGCCTAAAACAAGGCACTTTACCTTGCTTGCGCTTGATGGGTGCTTTTCATCACTGTTTGCAATCCTCTATGTACATGACATCCAGAGAAAAGATGCACTAAGGTGTGATAAAGAGGTGATATCACTTATACAATGTCAACATTATTCTATGGAGTCTATACACCAAGAACTCTCCCACTTGAGATGTCTTAGTTCATATGCCTCATCGGTGTGCTGTAGCTGAACCCATCCATTCACATGGAAGCAATGGCCCATGCCTGGGATGCCCTCATACTTAGGGAGACAAAAAATAGTGAGGAGCACCCATTAAGCGCGAACAAGGTAAAGTGTCTCAGTGGTGCTACAACTCACATTTTTCACTCCTATATGCTATTGCAGAGAGGATATTTCTAAATTCATATCAGACTGGTCCTGCCCATAGACAGTCCAGCAACATGAGCTGTAGCACCATTGAGAGGCTACCATGCCTAGAACAAGACACTTTACCTTGATCTCGGTTGATGGGTGATCGTCACAATTGTTTGTCTGCCAAAGTATACGGGCATCTCAGGCATGGGCCCAGGGCCGGTCCCACCTATAGGCAAGATAGGCACCGGCCTAGGGCGCGCAGGTACTGGGGGAATCGGGCATGCAGCAGAGAAGAGCTGCGCTCACACGCACCACCCCGGGAGCCGCAACACAGATCTGTGTCGCTACTTCACTCCCTCATTGCAGTCGGCTCTTTAGTAATGCACAGTGCGCTGGGAGTAATGATCTCCCAGCGTGCTCTGCATTACAGAAGAGAAGACTGCGCAGGAGCTACAGGTATGTGATGGGGGGAAAGTTGGAGCTGATGGGGGGGGGGCAAAGTGGAGCTGGTGGGGCATAGTGGAGCTGCTGGGGGCAAGTTGGAGCTGATAGGGGCAAAGTGGAGCTGATGGAGGCAAGTTGGAGCTGAGGGGGGCAAGTTGGAGTTGAGGGTGCAAAGTGGAGCTGGTGGGGGCAAGTTGGAGCTGAGGGGGGCAAGTTGGAGTTGAGGGTGCAAAGTGGAGCTGGTGGGGGCAAGTTGGAGCTGATGAAGGCAAGTTGGAGCTGAGGGTGCAAAGTGGAGCTGGTGGGGGCATCTCTTATAGGCATCTCCAGACCAGGGGCAGACTGGCCCAGGGAGCAGAGAGAGGACAATCATGAAAAGAGGTGGGGTATAAGTAGACGAGGTAAAAAGGGGTGGGACACAAGGGGCGGAGCCAAATGGGCAGCAAAATTAGGTTTTGCCTAGGGTGACAAAAAAATCCTTGCACCAGCCCTGCATGGGCCCTTTCTTCCATGTGCCTAAAGGGATTCAGCTACACCACAATGATGAGGCCCAAATAGGCTGAAACGAATGTCTGTGGTTTTTCTGTGGCTCTTGTGTGGAGAGGACTTACCTGACATCTCAGAGCTGGACTGTCTGTGGGCAGGACCAGTCTGATATGGAGATTTCCTCTCTGCAATAGCACCACTGAGAGAATACCACAGCCGCCGGATACTGCTGTCTTCCTGCACTGATGACAGCCGGAGCGCAACCACTCCAAACGCGGAGACGCTGCGTGGAGCGTGCAGGTATTTTCTTCCTCTGTTCTGAGGCCAGTTTAAAACTGGCGCCCAGACAGAGGAAGAAAACCCCTGCACACTCCATGCGGCGTCTCCGCGTTTGGAGTGGTTGCGCTCCGGCTGTCATCAGTGCAGGAAAGTGAAAAAGAGGTACGGGGGAGAGATAGAGGCACAAGGGGGAGAGAAAGAGAAGTACATGGGGGAGAGAGGCACAAGGGGGAGCGAAAGAGAGAAGTACATGGGGGAGAGAGGCACAAGGGGGAGCGAAAGAGAAGTACATGGGGGAGAGAGGCACAAGGGGGAGCGAAAGAGAGAAGTACATGGGGGAGAGAGGCACAAGGGGGAGCGAAAGAGAGAAGTACATGGGGGAGAGAGGCACAAGGGGGAGCGAAAGAGAGAAGTACATGGGGGAGAGAGGCACAAGGGGGAGCGAAAGAGAGAAGTACATGGGGGAGAGAGGCACAAGGGGGAGAGAAAGAGAGAAGTATATGGGGGTGAAAGAGGCACAAGGGGGAGAGAGAGAAGTATATGGGGTGAAAGAGGCACAAGGGGGAGAGAGAGAAGTATATGGGGTGAAAGAGGCACAAGGGGGAGAGAGAGAAGTATATGGGGGTGAAAGAGGCACAAGGGGGAGAGAGAGAAGTATATGGGGGTGAAAGAGACACAAGGGGGAGAGAGAGAAGTACATGGGGGTGAAAGAGGCACAAGGGGGAGAGAGAAGTACATGGGGTGAAAGAGGCACAAGGGGGAGAGAGAAGTACATGGGGTGAAAGAGGCACAAGGGGGAGAGAGAAGTACATGGGGGAGAAAGAGGCACAAGGGGGAGAGAGAGAAGTACATGGGGGAGAAAGAGGCACAAGGGGGAGAGAGAAGTACATGGGGTGAAAGAGGCACAAGGGGGAGAGAGAAGTACATGGGGGAGAAAGAGGTACATGGGGGAGAGAGGCACAAGGGGGGTAGAGAAGTACAAGGGGGGAGAAATAGAGGCACAAGGGGGGGAGAGAAGTACAAGGGGGGAGAAGTAGAGGCACAAGGGGGAGAGAGAGAAGTACAAGGGGGGAGAAAGAGGTGCATAGACCCCATAGTAAAATAATAACAATGACACATGTTAATGTGTTAAGTTTTTTATTCTGCTGTTTGTTTTTAACACTGTTCATTAAATCAGTTTAAATAATGAAAAATTAGCATTTTTTTTATCCGATTAATCGATTAATCGAAAAATATTTCAGTCAAAACTTTTTGAACTTTTTTTTTTTTTTTTTGGCGGGGGGGGGGGGGGGGCGCTTCAGCTTTCTGTGCCTACAGGCTCCTGAGATGTAAATCCGGCCCTGATTGGACCCCTTGCTCACAGTGCTTAGTGAGATCAGCTACACATCACTGATAAGGTCTAATAAGGCCAAAATGTATGTCTGGGGCTTGGGCTCAGAGAGAAATTGCCTGGCATTTTGTGGTTGGACTGCTATAATGGCAGGACCAATATGATATGCTATAGGATGTTTCCTCTTTGTGAAAGGCACTAGTGAGTTAAAAGAGATTGCACCCTGGGTAGGACACTATTCCTATAGAGCCTGCAAACTTGTATTGCTGTCTTGTTCCTATTTGAGCATCTCTGACTTTTAGTATCCCTAAGTATAAGGGCATCCCAGGCATGGGCCTTTGCTTCCATGTGCTTAGATGGGTTCAGCAGCACCATACTGACAAGGCACACATAGTCTGAAATGTATGACTATAATTTTGCTGTCTATCTCATGTGGAGACAATTTGCCTGACATTTTGAAGCTGGACTGTCTGTGGGTGGGACCAGTCTGATGCGGATATGGAGATTCCCTTTGCAATGGCACATGGGAGTGAAAAACGTGAGTTTTAGCACCATTGAGAGGCTACCATTCCTAGAACAAGACAATATACCTTGTTCGCGCTTGATGTGTGCTCCTCACAATTGTTTGTGATCCTCTAAGTCCATGAATAAGGTGTATTAGGCATCATTCGGACCATCCGAAAGCCAAGGTCCACCCACAGAAAAAAAACAGAATCCGAAACAGACCTAGTCCAAAATTTCAGTGTAAATTTCGGAAATTTGGATGTCGCTTTCCCGCCTGAAACCATTACAATGTTGCTACATACTGCTAAAAATAGATGTGGTAAAACAGGTGCTTTACAGTTCATGCAAAGTGCAGATATTAACCACATAAGTACACAAGCAATGTTGCCATTTTTGCTATGTGTGTGTGTTCAACCATAATTCCTATCTTTCTCATTTATTGCACAAACGCATATTATATGCCATTTTTTAAAGGGCAGAAAGGGCTGTAATTTTATGTGACATATACATATATAAGTGTGTAGGGGTTTATAAAATACCCCTTCCTTTCTCATTAGAGATCTAATATTATTATTAATTTAGTTTAATGTAATTTTTTTATTTGTTTAATTTTAATTTGAATATTTTAATTTTTTTTTTTAAATTCGGCCAAATAATTCGGACTGTTGATGAATTTCGTCTGAGTCGAACAGGTCCGGTCCGAAATTTGGATCCTCCGAATTTAAAAAAAAAATTTGTCCGAAATCTAATTTTACTGAAAATGTTTGCTGTGCACAAGTCTAAACTACACCATCCTATGGACTGCTCTGGTTAGTTGACCATAAACCTCCATAGGATGGTGTAGCAAAAGCGCCACTGTACAATTTCAGGCCACTATGATAGTTCACCTAAAAAATCCAAGTTTGAGCTGTAATAAATTTTGAATACAACACCTTTCAGCAGTGTGAGTACCCTTGTTTTACTCAGAGGGATATATATTTTTTTTTTTAACATATTGTGTTACTATCCCTTTAAATTGTATCTGACTGGACTAACTCCATGGGTCTTTTTGCTTCCTTATAATTCCAGTGTTGCACTGTTAGTGTTTCCCCAGGAAACTATAAAATCCATCTTATGGTTCCACACACATATTGCTACAGGCTGTCATGGGAAATTTCATTCTGCAGGGCAGCATAGGAACCAGTGCAACCCTGCAGTATGCATGTTTATCTCTGTGAGGATTATTGGGGTGTTCTCAGCTCTTCAGCACATCCCACCTGGTGAACATGTTTAATAATTGATGATCAGTGGAGTGCTCTCTGTGCCTCATATTTAACTCTTTGAGGACCAGACGTGTGCATCGAAAAGGAGGTCTGGTCACCGTCATCAATGAGAATTTGAATTATTACAAACAGTGCAATAGTTTTGTCCCCAGACTGCTATAATTTTGCCAAAAGATGAGAGTTGATACCATGTTAGAAATACAGGAGGCAATTACAGTCAAGCTGATACCTTTATTGGCTAACTAAGCATATTTAGGATGCAAGCATTCAAGACCTCTTAGGTCTCTTCCTCAGGCAGATAACATGGCTTAGTAAGAGACCTAAGAAGTCTTGAAAGCTTGCATCCTAAATCTGCTTTGTTAGCCAATAAAGGTATCAACTGAACTATAATTGCCTTCTATAATTTTGCCACACACACCGAAAGTACGTAAAATGTGATACTTGCCCTTTAACCCCTCAAAATGCTAAAATGCAAAACACTGAAACCTCATTAACCCCTTAACGACCCTTGACGGTCATAGTACGTCAAGGGTCGATTTCACTTAACGACCGATGACGTACTATGACCGTCATCGAGTTCCGGGCTCCCCCCGCGGCTGCACGCCGTTCGGGGTGTCCGGAACGCAACGGAGCAAAAAAAAAATTTTGCTCCGTGGTCGTTGAGTCGCGTCTTCGGCCGGATTTCCCGGTCCTTAAGGGGTTAACATTCAAGCAATCCATAGGCCAATTTAAATCAATAGGAATTTTGATTTGTCCCATATGGCTTAGCTACTTTACCCCAGAATTACTCCAGTTTTCTTTTGAACATAAGACTCTTGGTGGAAACTGCTACCTGGCAACCAACAGCGTAAGTCATTAAATTACGCCCCACTAATGGCATTTGCTAGTTGTCACTTGTACTACCTAAATAAAAATAAAATGAAGTTTTTCCTATGACAAAGGCTGATAACTGATTGCAACAATAAATCATTAAAACAACTCATCAATGTGCACAGCAGCATTTGTTTTCATGTTCTAACCTTATTCGTGAGGTCGTTGCCATGGCACGTCACCAGCGGAATGATCATAAATGTGGTCAGTGGTAATTAGAAAGAGTTTATGACTGAAAAGTCAGCTCTAGAGTCTAAGGAAAGCAAACGTCTCTTAATAATTACCCCTAAAGTACCATACTATAGATAGAAAATTCTAATGGGCCCGACTTATCTTCCATTTGTACCTTGGTTTTTAAAGGGATAGTAATGTTTCATAATAAAAGCAGCTCTAATTAATCATCATAGTATTTGGACTTTGGAGAGTGTTATTTCAATTCTGTCAGAGTTGTAGTACAAGAGTAATTCAATGATAAAGTATCCCCCTCCCGCCCCCTTTTACTGATGTAACACTGCTCAGCCAGATCAGAAGGGAGGTGCCCAGGTAGACTGCAGAGAGGGACAATCTTCAGTTAAGATAAGGGAAAAACCTGAAAAACTTGTCAAGGGGGGCAGGGATTTCATTGTTCTCATAGGAAGAAGATTGTCCCCTTCTGTTATCTGTATGGTCTATGGACTGCATTCCACATCTGAGAAGAGATGGCTTACACTAGGTAAAAGGGGCGGGAGGGGAAACTTTGCTTGTGAATATCTCTCAAACCATAAAGGTTTGAGAGATAAGATTTATATCATTCTTCATGTTTTTTTAATGCCTACAAAATAAAATAAAGATAAAACGAAGTATTACTATCCCTTTAAAAAAACATTTTCAATCAGCCCTGAATGTCATGTCCATGGAGGCATACATGATGGTTGCAAGCAGAACCACTAACTCTGCTCACTGCAAATAGCCATGTTAACCCTTTAAAGCGGAACTACTATGCTAGGTAAAGTCACCCTGCAATACTTAGGCAGGTGGCGACTAGCTTAATAATAGTTATTTTACCTCTCAAAGGTACCCGCTTGTAAAGTAATCCGTAAGCTTCCGAGACCGGAAGCCAGGCATCAGAGTAGACATCTTGTCTGCACGCCTGCGCTGTCAGTCCCGGTCTCCCTTCAGCAGCATTGCACTGGCCCGAACGCCACCGGAAGAGACTGACGGCGCAGGCGTGCAGACTGCACTAATTACTCTTGGGACTAGTCACCCTAAAGGGAATCCAGACATGGACCCCTTGCTCACAGTGCCTAGAGAGATCAGCTGCATGTCACTTCTGAGGCCCAACAAGACCAAAACATACATTTGTGGTTGGCGGCTTCTCTTGCACAGAGAGGAATTCCCTGGCACTTTGTGGCTCGACTGCCTTTTGGTAGGATCAGTATGATGTCATTTAGGATATTTTCTCTCTGTAAGAGAGCTAAAAGAGATTGCACCCTGGGTAGGATACTTATCCTATAGAGCCTCATCAATTTGAGGGCAGGCTTGTTCCTAATTGAGTTTCTCTGACTAGCTCTTTGCATATGCAAATTGCCCTTGGGACTAGGCACCCTAAGGGTAACAGGTTAATCCATATGTGGACCCCTTGCTCACAGTGCCTAGAGAAATCAGCTGCACCTCAATGACGAGGCCCAACAAGGCTGAAATGTACATTGGGGGTTAGCTGCTTTTCTTGTTCAGAGAGGAATTGCCTGGCACTTTGTGGTTGGACTGCCTTTTGGTGGGATCAGTATGATGTGCTTTAGGATATTTCCTCTCTGTGAAAGGCACTAGTGAGCTAAAAGAGATTGCACCCTGGGTAGGATACTTATCCTATAGAGCCTCATCACTTTGAGGGCAGGCTTATTCCTAGTTGAGCGTCTCTGACTAGCTCTTAGCATATGTGTGTATCTAAGATGACCAGAAAACAGTACATACCTCCCAAGTGTTTCTCTTTAGGCGGGACAGTCCCTCTTTCCCACCTTGGTGTCCCTCTTTAGGAAATCGGGCTGTGTGGTGTGTATATAAACGTATTAAACTGGTACACAGCAATAAAACTCACATTAATGTTTGTTTAAACATCCGTATCTGTGTTTATAAATTAGTCTATGTATATAAAATACTTTGATCTTATTACAAATCATTTATTAGGTTATACAAGAAACTGTCAACAGGTCATGAAATAGCTTACAAATTCTCGGTAATGCCCCACCCACCAGCCACGCCTCCAGCAACTCCCCCTAAAACACAAGTGTCCCTCTTTGACAATTTGAAATGTTGCGAGGTATGACAGTGGAGCTGGGGGCGGGGGAGCTCAAAGAGTGTATATGGGGATAACAATGAACCAGGCTTAGGAGATCATACAGTGTATATGGGGTTAAGGTTGGACAGAGCAACCAAATGTATGTGGCTACCAGCAGAACATAGCTGGGGTATCAGACAGTGTATATTTTGGAGGTGAAAGGACTCTCTTTCTTTCCTGCTATGACTTCTAACATGGGAAATGCTGTGAAACTGTTGCTAGTAGTGTGTGTGTGCACATATATATGACCTGATAGGATACCCCTTTACATGGGGGGTAATTATGAAAAACACAAACACTGCAGGGTTGTGCAAACCTACAGACTGAAATTTCTAGTGTCCTTCATCAACAATTTGAGTACCAGCAGGTATTCAGTGAGCTGCAATGCATTAGATACGTCCCTGGCAATCAAAGGGTTAAAGGAACTCTGACACTAAAGATTCAATGACGTTATATACATACACACCTAAAGATGAAGTAATGATATATACACTGAAACGTCCAATATCTTGTAAACGGTACTGTTAAAGGGATATCTGGTCCAAAATGTATATAGTTAAATGTTGGGATACCTCTCCTTATCTGTTGCGCCTGGTTTTGGGCCCCTTGACTATCGTCTCCAGGACAACCGAGCGATTTTTCGGCCCCATGTCCTCACTCGGGCCATTTCCAGCCCGGCATACCTAAGCGGGCCTTTTTTTGGCCCGCTACCACTTTGCATGCCAATTTAGGCCCCCTACCACTTTGCGGGCCAATTTTGGCCCGCTCTCTAAAGGCGGGCCATTTTCGGCCCGCTCGTCTCTCGCGGGCCACTTTCGGCCCGCTCGTCTCTCGCGGGCCACTTTCGGCCCGCTCGTCTCTCGCGGGCCACTTTCGGCCCGATTACCAACCGCGGGCCAAATTCGGCCCGTTTTCTACTAGCGGGCCACTTTCAGCCCGATTGCCAATCGCAGGCAACTTTCCGCCCGCTCGCCTATCACTGGCCTTTTCTGACCCTTCCCCTTCTCTAGAACTTTATTTCTGCCCGCCCCCCTTTTGCCGGCCCGTCCCATTTTTCACGGGCCCTTTACAGACAGACATGTTGCCGCCCACTGATCGGCCCGGAGGACAGTCCGGGTTCCCAAACTGGACGCTGGCTGATGGAACGACAGCCCATTACCCGCCCAGAATATTTGTTTATGGCCAATCACACATATGATTCTTCCTTTATCCCCGCCCATCTCGGGTAGGCTCCGCCCATTCCGTGCCTCTCACTCCTAGACAGTATGGAGATCTCTGTCCTTCTCAGTACGTCCCTCACAGAGGAGGCTCCCCCTACTTCTCCCACTGACAGCCCGGGGAGTTGTCTCTCCTTCCCCGCCCTCTCACTGACAGCTCAGGAATCTCTCCCTCCTGCCCCTTCCCGTACAACCAGAAGGCGGAGATATTCCTCCTCTCACTAGCAGTCTAGGGCGGTCTCTCCCTTCCCTCACCAGCAGCCCGGGTTGGTCTATCTCTTCTGCCCCATACTCGCTCCCTCTCTGCACACTCTCACCATGGCTTCCCCAGACAGGTCTCACCGCAGCGGCTTGCTGGAGCTGCGGGGTCCAGGGGAGCGGTGGCTGCGAGTGCTGCTCCTCCTCGGGGAAGAGACTCTAAGCTTCACTCCCGAGCCGGAGCCTGGGGGACCCGAGGAGAGGGCAGTGAACGGTGCGGAGCAATCTGGAGGGGTCCCGGAGTCCATCATCAACATGCGGAGGACAGTCCGGGTGGTTAAGCAGGAGGCTGGCGGACTTGGGGTCAGCATCAAGGGTGAGTAAGAGCTTTTAACCATTTGAGTGCCAGAGCAATGCGTTCCGTACACCTTTGGCACTCAAAGGGTTAAACAACAGAGAGGCGGCAACACATTGAGAAGCAATTCATTACACACTCGTCTAGTACTTAAAAGGTTAATGCTATTTGTGTGTGTGTATACCATACTACTTACATGTGCCGTCTGTATATATAAATCTGGTCATTAAATGGTTAATAGCAATATTGTCTGTACTCCCTACTACCTGTATGTTCCCTACCTTTGCTTACCCACCCTATATATATATATATATATATATATATATACTAGTCCCGATCTAGCTGCTCTTACCTATAACTGTCCTTTCGGGGAAGTATAAGTTCTGGGTAGCTATGTATCATTCAGCTCTCTGTCACAGTGCAGTGCAATGCACTGGATATCTATCTGGCACTGAAAGGGTTAAACCAAGCTCTATATTGTATTATTCACAGCTGTATCCACCTACCTACATCACTGCAGTACAATCACTTTCTGTGTACTGGTGATCTGCAGCAATGATTTGTGACTTATCTGTCTTTGCTACTGTTTACAAGTTTACTGCGTAAATTACTTGATAACCCCTTGAGGTCAAGAATGGTGTGCAAGTCATTGTTTTACAGAATATCCCTCACTCCTCTGATCCTTAAGTGGGTCAATGGTAAATTAAAGCAAAATATTAATATAGATCTACAGGCAAACTATCTGTCGTACAATATACTTTTTACCTCCATATTGGCAATTAATCTTTACAGTGTTCTAATACTTGAGGTAGTTTTTAAATGAGTGTTTGTATCCTAATAGCCAAGTAAAGTACATATCCATATATCAAACTATAAAATATGGCAACATGCATTGCTAGACATGCACAATGATAATCCTATATAATAATTCGCTAGGATGTTTGTCACGATGCGGTCATGTGCAGTAGAGAGTGACCGCGTTTGGGCAGTCTCTACTGCGCATGATTGCATTATGAGTGAGGCGACGCAAGACTGCATCTCGTGGAGCTGTGATGTAGCGGCCTCTTAACATTACCCGGACCTTGGCCTTTGTACACAGGTTTTTACACTTGTATATTATAAACCACACTTCCAGAAGTCATACCACCCAACATTTCTAATGGCCAAAGAGGGCACTGAAGTTGTAGGTGGTGTTGCTGGGGGCTTGACTTGGTGAGGCATTACTGATAATTTGTGGTTACTTCATAATCTATTGCACGCCTTTATGTAATTGGGCTTGTTCTAAACAATGTCAAGGTGTTTTATTGGTCCATGGTTCTTAAGTGCCAGTCCTTAACCCCTTAACGACTGGCCGATCAGCACAGCATGGTCAGTTAAGGACCACAGAGATTTTTTTTTTTTTGTTTTTCCGCTTCCGGATTCCCCGAACGGCGTGCAGCCGCGGGGGGAGCCCGAAATTCCATTACGGTCATAGTACATCATGGGTCGTTCAGTCAGGACGACCCATGACCTACTATGACCGTCAAGGGTCGTTAAGACGTTAAAGATTTCCCTGCTTAAGCACAGGTGAGATAGTCAGCAGCTCATTTGTTTTGACGAATTCACCTGTGCTTAACTCTTTGAGTGCCAGAGTACCCCTCTGGCACTCCAAAGGGTTAATCACAGAAATCCTAAAATCCTGGCGTATTGACAGTCCTTGATGTCTGAACTTGGATAGTCCTACTCTAACTATTCAAATGACCCCAGTCACATCCACTGTTTCCTGGCACAGAAAATTACACTTGGCCTACAACAAGCATGGACAAAAAGTAGGCCCTAACCCGCTGACTGATGGAGAGATCTCCAATATATTGACAGATCTCTCTAGCAACCAAAGGGTTAAGTAATAGCCTGTAAAGTGGTATAAAACTGGTCCAGGGACATGGAGATTGCGCAGGCCATACTCCTAATTCAAAATGTAGATGTTGCTGGCACAGCTGAGGCAACTCTCAAAATTTTCTACTGTGCCTACTGGGAAATCTCACTCTGCTTATATACATACTCCACAGACTGATCTCTAGGGTAGGAGAGAGGGATTTGGGTCTTAAAAGTATAGTAATGTCTATATTAAAGTGCAGTTCCGAGTCTTCTGTATGTTTTTTAATAACACGTAGTGCTATGTTTAATTACTTATCGTTCTGTAGTGCAAAAGATATTCAAGCTGAAAAGATCCCCCTCCCGCCCCTTTCCCTGCGTCATGCTTCCTCTAATTGTGCTCCGGATAGATCGCGGCGAGGGACAATCTTCAGTAAGCAAAGGAAAATCCTGCCCTCCTTCCTCAAGGGGGCAGAGTTTTCCTTATACTTACTGTGTTAAGATTGCCCCTCGCTGCATTCGTCCGTTCCCACTACTGGATTGTAGATCTAAGGAGAGGCAACCAGAAGGGGCGGGAGGGGGGTCCTTTAAGCTTGAATATCTTTTGAACTACAGAACTGTAACTAATTAAACATTGAGCTACTTGTTATAAAAACATATAGAATACTCAGAGCTGCACTTTAATATAGACATTACTTTCTCTCTGAAGAGGGACCCTTGGAAGGTATGAGAAGTAAACAGGTGTCATACAGCTTTATTAATAAACATATACACACACACACACATATGCTACAGTCAGTGAAAGTGACACCTGCTTATAAATTTAGGTTGTAAAAGGTCAAGGCCCCTTTCACATGGTCGATACCAACACAGAGATGGTGCCATGCAGGGCTGGCAACTTTCACCTCTTGTGAGCTTGCCAAGTTTCAGCATACTGCATCTTAACCCCTTAACGACCCTTGATGGTCATAGTACGTCATGGGTCGATCTAAGTTCCTTGCTCCCCCACGCAGCTGCACGCTGTTCAGGGAGTCCGTAACCGAAATGTAAAAAAAAAAAAATGCTCCGTGATCCTTAAGTGACCGCACCGATCGTCCGGTCGTTAAGGGGTTAAGTAAAGATGTACGGAAGGTCTGCTCAGAGGCTATGGTACCATGTATGGACCTTTCATATAAGCGTTATTAGAGGTCCAGATGCTCATCTCAACTACCAATGAATGGCTGACATACGTGGGTTCCAGCTAGTAATACTGATTGGTTCTAGCTGACAGACACACTTCTCCTGAATCTGGGTCAGAGGTGGAACACAAGAGAGAGGGGAGTAAAAGAATATTGGTGACGGAACTAATGCGGTGTTCTGCAACAGTCCTGCTGTCTTTGTGTGTATAAAAGGCCAGACATACACACTCACAACAGTGAAAGGCAGGCCCATTTACAGACTTACACTAATAAACAGGTTGTTAGGTGTAAACCAAGACACACACACACACATACACATTAACCCTTTGAGTGCCAGAGGGGTAAGCAATGCATTGCATACCCCTCTTGCACTCAAAGGGTTAAAGTGAGAGTGACACATCTCAATTTCTAAACGCACACCACAATCGGAATACGTGAATCACACCAGTATAGTGAGGCACGCCAATATAATGACACACGTCCTAATCAGAGAGGCTGAGGCACACGAAAACACTGCAGTCAGTTAACCCTTTATGTGCCAGAGATGTATCCAACACATTGCATTGGATACTTCTCTGACACAGAGAGTTAAAGGGCTATCTGATAACCTTACACCAAAATACAGACACACAGGCTCCTAAAATCTTACTTCTGGCACTTAACCCCTTAAGGACAGGCGGTCATGGGACATTTCCGTCCCATAATGACCACATAGGCGCACTTGGACGCGCCGGTACACGTGACCTGTCGCGTGTATCGGCGCGTCATTATGGGGCCTGATAGAGATCGCTCCGATCTTGGAGCGGTCAATTTCAGGCCCTATTTTTACTTACAGCGCTCCCAGTAGAGCGCTGTAAGTAAAAAGTACGTGACGTACTATGACCGTCATCGGTCCTTGAGTAGTTCAAGGACCGTGACGGTCCTGGTACGTCAAGGGTCCTTAAGGGGTTAAATTTAGTGTTTGTATTTACACATACATACTGGCTTCTAAAAATTCTTTGGCTCCAAACTTTTCACTTTTTTATTTCTTTTTGTCACTCCTGCCATAAAGAATGAATAAACAATTCCAAGAATCCACATTGCTTTTAGTGGTCCTTTTAAAGGCATAGTAATGATTCATAATAAAAGCAGCTCAAATTAATCTCCATAGTATTTGGTCCATGGAGAGTGTTATTTCAGTACTGTCAGAGTTGTAATTCAAGAGTAATTGAATGATAAAGTATCTCCCTCCCGTCCCTTTTACTGATGTAACACTTCTCAGCTCAGAGCAGCAGGGTGGTGCCCAGGTGGATTGCAGAGAGGGACAATCTTCAGTTAACATAAGGGAGAAACCTTAAAAAACTGTCAAGGGCATTCATTGTTCTCACAGTAAGAAGATTGTCCCTTGCTGTGAGCTGTCAGGTCTGTGGACCAGATTCCACATCTGAGGGGAGGCGGATTACACTAGATAAAAGGGGCGGGAGAAGGAAACTTTATCGTTCAATTACTCTTGAACTACAACTCTTGACAGTATTGAAATAACACTCTCTATGGCTCAAATACAATGAATATTATTTGGAGCTGTTTTTGTGAAACATTACTATCCGTTTAACCCCTTGAATGCAAGAGAGGTTTCCATTGGTTTGCTTCTCAATTCTGCGAAGACATCGCTAGCATTCAAGGGGTTTAAAGTCCAAATTTAAATCAATGGGAAGTCTGATTTATATTCTACAGTGCAGTTGGAGAAGAGTTTTAACCCTTTCTGTGCCAGAGGGCTATGTAACGCATTGCATGCACCTCTGGCACTCAAATGGTTAACACAACATTCCTATACAATGAGTGAAGTGCACAGTCAGGATCACAAGGCTTTGGCTGTAGGTCAGACTGCAGGGTTCCCATGGGGGTGAGTTGGGGGTGCTTGTTGACACCTGGATAAATGTGATACTTTAACATCTCCCTTGGATTTTAACCCTTGGAGTTCCAGAGTGGTGTGCCACACAGAGATTCTCCGCTCCAGCCTTTGGGGCATGCCAACAGGTCAGGTTTTGTTGATCTGCTTAATTAAGCAAAGATAAATTAATCACAATGACTGATCCACTGATTAGCCACCCGTGATCAATGCTCTGAGTAGTTGTACCCAAAGTAATAACACTGAGCTACGCTGCGTTACACCCTGGTAAACAACCTCAGCTGGCGGTTCTGCCTGACTGCAGCAAAAAGTTTTTTACTTTTCAAGGTGATAAAGACACAGAGAGATTGGCATGGAAAGAAAGGGCAGTGCGTGACAAGAAAGGGCATTTCCTGCTGACGCTTTGAATACCAGATATTTGTGTAATGTAGCCCCCCAACAGCTGGGTTTATAGGGATGCAAATATCATATATTTCATTAATCAAATATTGTATACACAAAACAAACAACAAACCTGCGCTCCTCCAGCCTAATTGTGAATTGTGTGCCCTGTGTTAAGCATGTATAATAAAATTGTTGATAAACATGAGGTTTTAGTGCCCACATTTTTTTGGGCACAAAAGAGGTATAAGCTTGCCAACCCCGTAAAGGTACCTCAAGTATGGCAAGTACCCACTCTAAACACCTGAAACCCCTATCTAAATTGAAAATAAAAATAGCTTCGGAAGCGATGTTATAATAAACGCGTTGTGTAGATTATACTTTACTAGTGTAAGAGCCTGTGTACACGGGCCAAGATCCGGGTAATGTTAACACTTTGAGTGCCAGAGGGGTACGGAACACATTACTTTGCAATGCATTGCGTACCCCTCTGGCATTCAAAGGGTTAAGAGGCCGCGGTGCTACCTCACTACTCCACACGATGAAGTCTGGCATTGCCTCACTCATGCGATGCAATGATGCGCAGTCAAGACTACCTGGATGTGGACAGTCTCTACCGCACATGACTGCATCGTGACAAACATCCTAGCGAATTATTATATAGGATAACTGAAGTAACAATCAAAATAATTACAGGGCCACCTTTCGAGAAATGGAAACTTTGCGCATAACTTTTCCGCTTTGATGTTGACAGTGATTCATTATAATCTATTAATCGACCTACTATTTTTAATCGACTGTTCGAAGATCTGGAGTAATTTTGGGCCCAACTATCTTATTTTTTTGGGGGGGGTGAATTAATACAAGCTCCCATTGAGTTAAATGGGTATTTTAAACCCTTGAATGCTAGAGAGGTCTACAATGCATTGCTCCGCAATGCACAGGAGACCTCTCTAGCATTCAAGGGGTTAAAACCCCATTTATTTTAGTGGTGGATTTGGGAAGCTTGATTTCTCTCCCTTCCATGCATTTGGTTTACACCAATTCTTTAAAGGGATAGTAATACTTAATTATTACTAATCCCTATATTAAAGTCATGTTAAAAATAAATGTATTGCCCCCGGTGTCATCTCTCAAACTTTTATGGTTTGAGAGATAATCGCTCCTAAAGTTGCCCTCCCCCTTCCCCGTAGTCAGCGTTCTAGCTGACTGCAGGGAAGCCTGTTGTACGACTTTCAGGCGGCTCTGCAGCAGAGCCGCGATCGCGTTAATAAAAAAGAAATCTTTCACTGAAATGGTCTTAAACGTGTGCTTGGTTTGCAAGTACACGTAGAAGACCGTTTTAGTGAAATAATTTTTTTTATTAATGCAATCTCGGCTCTGCTGCAGAGCCGCCTGATGATTGTAAGACTGGATTTCCCTTCAGTCAGCTACAACGCTGACTTCGGGGAAGGGGGAGGGAGAGGGCAACTTTAGGAGTGATTATCTCTCAAACCATAAAGGTTTGAGAGATGACTCTGGGGGCAATACATTTATTTTTAATAGGACTTTAATATAGGGATTAGTAATAATTAAATATTACTATCCCTTTAAAGTACATCAGCCTCTGTGACAGTTTCATAGGATCAGTGACAAGGCAGCAGCCTGTATAAACAGGGGGGGAGGCAGGGCTCAGTATGGGGCAGTGCCTGGGAAGAGATGGAATATTTGTGCCATGAAAATAGAAACTCTCCCTCATTGGCCCCAGAACGTCCCACACTGATATTGGGTAGCTTGGGGGGTGTGACACTACCAAAAACTAGTCTCTCAAGAACTGAAAAACATGTCCCCTCCCTCCTCTCTACCACCCAACTAGTACCTCACACCCCCTTCCAGCATAAGGGAGGGTGGTGACACTTTATGGCATCCCTTAAAGGGGAAGTAACACCTCCTACAAATACTACCTGCTGCCACTTACCTTACTGTGGGTAGAAAATCCTAATGACTTATCTAAAAACTTTCCTTGCTCCTTTAATTTAAGAGAGAACCTTATCAATCAGTCCTCAATGCCATTTTCATGTAGGCGGACATGACAGTTCCTGGTCGTATGACGCAGGACACAAACTCTGACCACTGTACATGTTAATATTACCCCTTTGAGGAACAGAGGGTTATGCAGCTCATTGCTTCACAATGAGTTACACAGTTGCATGGTCCTTAACCCTTTGAGTGCCAGAGGGATACGCAACGCTTTGCGTACCCCTCTGGCACTCAAAGGGTTATAGTGTTAAATAGGACTTGGAATCCTTACTTGAGTAATCCTAATGATACAGGAGGGGAAGCAGAGTCCTCAGAGTCAACCTGGAAGTTTGGAGAATGCCTGGTTAAGGTTACGGGCAGGGGGCGGATTGTCCTGTAGGGGGACTGGGCATCCCCTGGTGGGCCAGGTGTAAAGATCAGTGCAGGTCCCCTGTCTAACCCCCAATGTCTTTTCTTGAGGGAGTGGAAGGTCTGTGGGAAAGGAGTTTTAATAGACTTGGTTGGGAGCTGCTAGGGTTGTATATGTCTGTGTACCCTCCCTTTCCCAAACACACACACTATAGTGGGCCAGTTTTTACAAAAAATCACCCGGGCTGGTATTCCAGTACAAACTGCCCCTGGTTCTAGGTACAAGAAGGTGGCAAGTGTCTTCTAAGTCAGTGTTGCTGGCTTACATGATCATGTAGGCAATCAATACCCAGGGGCATCAGGGGAGGAGGGGGGTTATGATGCCCAGCCCCATGAGGTCTGAGTATGGTATGTGTAGGGATGGGTAAAAAAAGCTTTGCAATAGAACCACAGATACTGAAGCCACCCCTCCTTACCCACACACACTTACTTTGTCCTGTGGTAGTTGTCAAACCACACATACTGACACCCACCCCACCCCCTGCCTCGTCCCCCTATACTGGTAGGCAGCCACAGAACCACACATACTGATTTCCTCCGGTCTTGTCCCACAGTAGCCATAGAACTGCGCATTGACCTTCCCCCCCCCCAGCTTTGTTCCACTTCACTGGTAAGCAGCTGTAGAACCTCAAATACTTAATCCCCAGCCTTGTCCCGTGGTAGCCACAGAATTACACATAATTACACTCCCAGCCTTCTCACACTGTATCCATAGAATACTTATTGCCCCCCCCCCCCCAGCCTTGTCCCACTGCACTGGTAGCCATAGAACCACACATACTGATTTCCAAGCCTTGTCCCCTGGTAGCTGTACTACCTCTAGCCTTGTTCCACTGTGCAGGTAGCCATAATAACCCATATACTGCCCCATCCTACTGCTCTGGAAGCCATAAAATCACCCATATTGCCTCTAGCCTTGTCCCACTGCACTGGAAGCCATAAAACCACACATAAGGCCCCCCCTTTAGCCTCGTCTCAAGAAGCCATAGAGCCACGCATACTGCCCCGTTTAACCTTGTCCCACGTAGCCGTAGAGGCACACATACTGCCCCCGTTTAACCTTGTACCACGTAGCCGTAGAGCCACACATACTGCCCCCATTTAACCTTGTCCCACGTAGCCGTAGAGCCACACATACTGCCCCCATTTAATCTTGTCCCACGTAGCCATAGAGCCACACATACTGCCCCCGTGTAACCTTGTCCCACTTAGCCATAGAGCCACTGACTCGAACCCCCCCACACACACACACACACACACACACACACACACTGTTGTGGAGGGAGTTCTCTGGCAAAGTGGAACTGTCAAAGATCCCTTGGGAAATGTATTTGGGTTACCGAAAACGTGGACTTTCATAGGATTTTTGTGCAAAGGAATTTTTTGGTGAAAAGCATTGTGTGTTATCTGTGAAAATTCCAATGGAAAAAATGGTTTGCCCATCTCTAATTTTGTGCACAAGGGGTGTTCAGTGCATTTCTGATCACTCAGCCTGGTTTTACGGCTCATTGATAGTTAGATATCCATACATACACTGTTTGACAACCAAGCCTGTTTCCACTGGTAGTTGCAGGTCCCCAGTGGCTGACACCCCCTTCTTCCCAGCCTGGTGGAAGTCAAATATCCCTACTAGGGTTGCCACCTTTTCTTAAAAAAAAATACCGGCCAAGGCATTCCCTCCATAGACTTAACATTGGACAGAAGCCAATTTTTTACCGGCCTGCTGGTAAAATACCGACTGGGTGGCAACCCTAATCCCCACATACACTGCCCCCCCCCCTCCCGCAACCTGTCCGACTGGTAGCCACATAACTGCACATACACATTTTAACACCCCAGCCTTGGTCCACTTGTGACAGAGGTTTTAGGCAGTTTAAATAAATACATTTAATGAGACCTAAAAGCTGTGTAGGGAACATGTCCACTTTAAACATGTCCTTTCTGCTGGAACGCAGTGGTCCCAGCAGGCACAGACCCTTTTAGATAGACAGCGACAGACTCTGGCTATATCCGACATCCCAAGCATGTGCTATTTTGGGATTACCAGTTTTGTGACAAGACAGAGCTATGTGGACAGGGTACAGGATACATAAGGCCCAATTCAAACCACACATACTGATAACGTGGTATCCTTTTGGGGCAAACCAACTGCCTCCATAGGGTACAGATGAAAACTGCCCTTCATTGAAATGTGGCTTTAAAGGGATAGTAAACCCCCTGAAAAACTGTAAGCCAAATGATAGGAATAATAAAAACATGCTTAACGCCCTCATTCCCACCTCTCAAACCATTATGGTTTGAGAGATGTAAGAAAATAAAGACCTCCGCTCCCATACCTCCCAACATTTCAAATTGATAAAGAGGGACAATTGTGTTTTAGGGGGAGTTGCTGGGGGCGTGGCCTGTGGGCAGAGCATTACCAAGAATTTTTATGCTATTTCACGACCTACTGATTCCTCCATGTGTAACCTAATACATGATTTAAAACAATAAAGTGTTTTATTTACACACACTAATGTATAAATACACATATACCGATGTTTAAACAAACAATAATGTGAGTTTTATTGCTGTAGAACAATGTGATACATTTATATATATATATACAGTCTGATCTCCGAAAAAGAGGGACATCAGGGTGGGAAAGAGGGACAGAGGGATTTGGGTCTAAAAGAGGGGCTGTCCCTCCTAAAGAGGGACACTTGGGAGGTATGTGCTCCCTCCCCTTTCTGCCTGACGAGCTGTAAAGCTGTCAGAGGCAGAATCCGGTAGCCCGACTGTAGGCGGCTCTTCAGGAGCGCTGCCATTGGGATATCTAACTATAATTACTTCATCGGTATGGTCTACAATGTGTTCCTGGCTTGCAAGCACACGTTGTAGACCATTCCGATGAAGTAATTATAGTTAGATATCTAGATGACAGCGCTCCTGAAGAGCCGCCGTCTGGTCCCGGAAGGAGGATCTCATGGCATCCGCTATACAGTGGACACATGAGAAGTGGGAGGGGAGCGGAGGTCTTTATTTTCTTACATCTCTCAAACCATAACTGTTTGAGAGATGGGAATGAGGACGTCAAGTTTGTTTTTATTATTCCTATCATTTGGCTTAAAGTTTTTCAGGGGGGGTTTACTATCCCTTTAAATTCCTTGGGTGGTAGAGAGGTTTCAATCACTTCACTGTATGCTGGAGTCCTATGTAACATACGTGGGATTAAATAATAGCCAGAAGAGGGGTATATAAATGCTGCAGGAACATGAACATAGCACTCAGAATGTGAGGGTGGCCAGCAGAGGTGAGGTGCCCCTTAAAATCAGGTGCACTAAGCAGCTGCCTACTCTGCCTAGTGAAAAATCTGTATGAGTGCATCAGCCCCTTCTTAGATGCAAGTGCACTAATAAGTGTGAAATGGATAACCCTTTGAGTGCCAGACAAGTCCTGCAATTCCACTCCTGGATCTTGGGTGTATTTAATACACAAAAAAATAATATTTTGTCCATCTCTGAATTAGTGACCTGTTTAAAGAGATAGTAGTGCTTAAAGGAGCAGTAAACTTTTTTTATGAAAAACTATATATTGTAGGGATTTTCCTATTGAGTAAAATAAGGGTACTCCCACTGCTGAGAGATTAATATTTCCAGAGTTATTACAGTTTAAACCCATGTTTTTTTTTTGTTTTTTTTTTTACATTAGCAGTGCCCTCTAGTGGTCAAATTCTAATTAGATTTCCTGTTAGATTCTAATGGAGAGGAAAGTCAGAAAAGTCAGAGATATACAGTTCTCCATAGAATGTGATAGAAACTGCTGAGTCACTTCCTGTCAGTTAGAAGCATCAGGAAGTAAACACAGTAAATTCACTTCCTGGTTATTTGAACTGCTATAAATGCTATATAATAATTCGCTAAGTTGTGTGTAACGCCCGACATGCGCAGTAGACACTGCTGCGCGTGCGGCAGTCATGCGCAGTACAGACTGCCCGCGCCACGGCTGATACAGAGCTGGGCGCTCCGAAGGAGCGTCCAGCTCTGTATCAGCAGTGGCGCGGGCAGTCTCTGCTGCGCGTGACTGCGCCGTGACCGGCTGCCAGAGGCACTGTGGCCCGTGTAACGGGCTGTTCAACTAGTTTTGAATAAAACACCTGACAGCGATGGGAGTGACCTTGTTTTATTCAGCAGGAAAAGCTCTGTAAAATATGTGTTTTCATAAAAAAAAGTTTACTGCTCCTTTAATATGGGAAAAATATATTTATTGCAGGGTTTATCCTCCTGAATAAAACAAGATTACTCCCATGGCTGAGAGATGGTTTTATTCAAAAGTTATTGCAGCTTGGACTTGCTTTTTTGAGGGTGTAATTACCTCCATTGACTAAAGAAGCGGAAGTTCGAGCTGCAATAACTTTTGAATAAAATATCTCTCAACGGTGGGAATACCGTTGTTTTACTCAGGAGGACAAACCCTGCAAACAAAAAACCAAAACAAAAAAACTTTTTCTTTTGTTCTTCTTTCCATATTAAAGGGGAATTATCACTGCAAATAAAGTCCCCCCCCCAATTAATTAGCCATATAGCGATACGCTTACCAGTAGTCATGTTATCCTGCATAATTACCACGTTAGTCAGAAATACTACTTCTGCAACAGAGCTACTTCTGGCAACAGAGCAGACATCTTTGATTACAGACATCTGCGCGACTGCACTGTCAGTCCCGGTCTCTTCTAGGAGGTGTTGCATTGTACCTTTAAGGTACCAGAAGCGACTGACGGCGCAGACGTGCAGATGCCTGTAAAGCAAGAAGCCTGGCCATCCGTCACGGCAGAAGTAGTAGGTAAAGTTCCCCCCTCTCTCATGTCAGCTGACAGAAGGAGATTTTTCCAGCAGAGCCGAAATAGCGATATTTAAAAATAACTATTTCATTGGAACGGTGTACAAAGTATGCTTGCAAACCAGGCACAATTTGTAGACCGTTCCAGAGAAGTAATTCTTTTTAAATATCGCTATTTCGGCTCTGTTGAAGAGTCGCTGGCTGGTCCCAGGACCGGGATCTCCTGCTGTCAGTAGAGCGCTGACGTCAGGAGAAGGGGAGGGAGGGGGGAACTTTAGCCCCGAATATCTCAAACCATAAAGGTTTGAGAGATGGGACTTTCTCTAGATACTTTATTTTTTAACATCTACAATACTGCATCAACTTAAAGGGATAGTAATACTTGGTTTTATCTTTATTTTATTTTGTAGACATTAAAAAACAGGAAGAACAATATAAGTCTTATCTCTCAAACTTTTATGGTTTGGGAGAGATTCACGAGCAAAGTTTCCCCTCTCGCCCCTTTTACCTAGTGTAAGACATCTCTTCTCAGATGTGGAATCCAGTCCATAGACCAGACAGATAACAGCAGGGGACAATCTTCTTCCTATGAGAACAATGAAAGCCCTGCCCCCCTTGACAAGTTTTTCAGGTTTTTCCCTTATCTAATTGAAGATTGTCCCTCTTCAGTCTACCTGGGCACCTCCCTTCTGCTCTGGCTGAGCAGTGTTACATCAGTAAAAGGGGCGGGAGGGGGATATTTTATCATTGAATTACTCTTGAACTACAACTCTGACAGAATTGAAATAACACTCTCCAAGGTCCAAATACTATGATGATTAATTAGAGCTGCTTTTATTATGAAACATTACTATCCCTTTAAATACGGGCATTACTAACCCTTTGAGCTTACCATGTGCATTGAGCAGCATTTGTGGTCCTGCTAGCACTGTGTCCCTCAATGTTAGTCGTTGGGGTACACCAACATGACCTCTTTCCAGGAACTGCCTAATTACAGCAGAGTCATTTGTGGTTCAGTCTGGGCTGTCTGTGCTTAATATGGGATGTTCTGAAACCCTGACCTGCTGGTGTTCCCCGATTACGGCAGCTGTGAATCTGTGCTAGCAGCTGTCATGTCCGCCTCCATGGACATAACATCCAGCAGCCACTGAAGATTTAATCTCGTGAGCAAAGGCACAATGGCAAAATTCGTAGAGGCCATTATGATTTTTGGGGGGGCATAAGACGTTAAGTGTAGGGGTTGTTGTTATTAGGAAGTGTTCCTTCTCCTTTAAAGATGATAACTTCTGGAACAAACCAACTGAACTTTAGGGTGGGAATAAATGCATCGGAGACATAACATTCATGGGGTTAAAAGCCCCATTTAAATCATTGGGGATTTGGAGAATATATATCCCCCCCACTTTGGTGCAGTTGGTAATACCAGATTTACTCATCTTTGCTTTCTGTATAAAGCCCCATTTGTGCACCGTGTTGTTGTCCATTTGCACCATTCCAGCTAGCAATGAAACATTGGGTTTTAGCCCTCTCAACCTTTTCTGTTGGATGATTGGGGATGATGGGAGTTGTAGTTCACAACAACTGAAAGGTAAGCTGACGGGCAATGGTGCTTTTTACATGGGTAACTACCGCCTTGCATAAATGCACATGAACACACTAAAGGCACAGCAGGGTAGGATTTACATGGCAGCCTGTGGCACTGTTGGCACACCTTTCACATGAGATGCACTAGACGTTGCAGTGTTCATTGCATCTTCCAATGAATAGCTAGGGCTGGTGGAGGATGATGGGATTTGTAGTTCAGGTCCACTTGGCAGGTATTTCCTCCCATAGTATTGCCACACTTATTATACACTCTACATCTGTATTTCCACACTGTGTGTACATTGTTGGAGCTAGAGTACTTACTATATATAATACAATAGCAATATGTTAAGCAGTATAATTCTTTTTTTTTTTTTACCAGGGGGCAGGGAGAATAAAATGCCGATCCTCATCTCCAAAATTTTCAAGGGCCTGGCCGCTGACCTGACAGGGGCTCTTTATGTGGGGGATGCCATCCTATCAGTCAATGGAGCTGACCTGTCAGATGCCACACATGATGATGCTGTGCAAGCGCTCAAGAAAACTGGAAAAGAAGTGGTGCTGGAAGGTGAGCCTCTTGTCATATCGGTGTCCATAATCTAAGGATTCCAGGGGAATAAAGAGGGATGGAACTATAGGGGAATCTGTATGAACCAATAGAGGGAACTATAGTGTGGTATTGATCAATGGGAGGAGCTATAGTAGGAGATCCATATGGACCAATAAGAAGAGTTATAGTGGGGGATCTGTATGGACCAATGGGAGGAGCTATAGGGAGTGATTCTATGGAGTGATAGGAGGGTTGTATAAGGTGAAAGAGACTATTAAAAAAGGGGCAGGAATTATGGGGAGGTATTACATAGAACAATAGGAAGTGATATAAAGAAGGATAATATGGTGCAATAGAAATTGTTAACCCTTTGATTTCTAGAGGGGCGTCTGCTGCATTGCAGAGCAAGGCAGCGGACACCACTCTGGCATTCAAAAGGTTAAAGCGAGGGCTACATTGCTCTATATATTTCCTGACCCTACAGGGTATTAAAGGGAATCTGCTCTAGTGTTAACCCTTTGAGTGCCAGATGGGTACAGAACACATTGCATCGCCTCATTCACGCAATGCAATCATATGCAGTAGAGACTGCCCGAACACGGGCACTGCTCATGACTGCATCGTGACAAACATCCTAACGAATTATTATATAATATGATGACGATAATAAAATATTGTAGGGAGCACTTGTACTGTTGGGGTTAAACGCCCCTTGCCCCGTTGCTCTGTGGCCAGGAATTTCTCCTGCCTTTCATGATGCCATCACAGCTGTTTCAGGAAACTGCACATTCCAGAAATTATGGGATGGGAATGTAGGAGGCTGAGAACATGAACACACAGGGCTGCACAGAGCAGAGCAGGCTGGGAATGCAATAAAAGTAGTACTACTGGCCACCAGTTAAACTAACGCCTCCTAATAATATTCCTCACTTACCTTACCATGTCCATAAAATCCTAATGGCAGCTATGAACTTTGCCTTTGTGCCTTTTTTCAAGAGATCACAGCTTCAGTCCGTCATGGAGATCACATCCGTGGAGGAGGACATGATGGTTGCTAGAAGGCCCACACATAGTGACCGCATTTCCATTCTGCCATTTAGGGACACTGCAGAAACACGAGCAGCAGAGTACTTGTTCTGAGCTGTAGTGCAGATATATGCGAGGTGTCACTATGCATCACTGGACATCAGTGCACAACCTGCTGTGTTGCCTGCAGACCACAGAGTTCTAGACACTAGAAAGGGGTCTGCCCATTGACTGTTGTGACTGAAAGTGATGCCTATAGTGGGCTACAAGATAATGTACATCACTCCCAAGGCCTTGGAACTAGCATTACACTGCAGCAAAATTACACGGCAGCTGTTGTTTGATGTCAGAATCAAGGCTCAGTTCTCTAGTGCTTAGAGCTCTGTCTGAAAGACATTTTCTTGTAGCTCAGCAGAGGCATCACTGTGTCACAGCAGACAATGATCAGTCCTTATAGTGTTTAGAGCTCTGTCTGGAAGCCATTTTCTTGTAGCCCAGCAGAGGTATCACTGTGTCACAATAGGCAATGGGCAGTTCTTCTTATAATGTTTAGATCTCTGTCTGGATGCCATGTTCTTGTAGCCCAGCAGAGGTATCGCTTTCTGTCACAGTAGACTATGGGCCATTCTTCTAGTGTTGTCCCAGAAGGGGGCTGCCTGGGGCATGGAACATACATTTAAAATCCAGGGCTGTCCTGGGCAACCTGGGACACGTGGTGACCCTAGGACCAGAACACCGCAGGCTCTGCTCACTACACTTGTTAATCTAAACCATTTATGAACCAGGAATGTGCAATGCATTGCAAAGCAATATTTTGCACATTACTCTAGGGTTAAGTAGCCTCATGCACTCTACCTGCTTAAAGGGATGTTAAAAAGAAATGAATTGCCCCCAGTGTCATCTCTCAGACCTTTATGGTTTGAGAGATAATCTCTCCTAAAGTTCTCCCCTACCTCCCCTTTTCCCGAAGTCAGCGTTCTAGCTGACTGCAGGGAAGCCAGTCGTACGACCGTCAGGCGGCTCTGCAGCACAGCCACGATCATGTTAAAATAAAAAAGAAATCTTTCACTGAAACTGTCTTCTACGTGTGCTTGGTTTGTGATTGGTTTGCAAGCACACGTAGAAGACTGTTTTAGTCAAAGATTTTTATTAACGTGATCTCGGCTTTGCTGCAGAGCCACCTGATGATCGTAAGACCGGATTTCCCTTCAGTCAGTTACAACGCTGACTTTGGGGAAAGGGGAGGGAGGGGGGAACTTTAGGAGCGATTATCTCTCAAACCATAAAGGTCTGAGAGATGACACTGGGGGCAATTCATTTCTTTTTAACATGATTGCAATATAGGGATTAGTAATTTTTAAGTATTACTATCCCTTTAAGTTTGAAAACTGCAAGCAGCTGTTCCACCTCAGTGGACATGATATCCTGGACATTTGAGGGGTTAAAAAGCTCTATTGAAGCACATGGGAATATAGGTATTTTTATTTATCCCGTATGGTACAGTTGGATTACTCCAGAATAACTCCAGTTTTACAATTATGGGCCCTATATCCAAATGTGATATGTACTGTAAACTATTCCCATGTGATTCCATTTATCTGTGACATGATAGGGAGCTGTTAGGATCACAGAAAAACATGGGCCCTGAACCGACCTAAAGCATTATTAGTGCACTGTGCAGTGGAATTGCATTATTACATGCCCCCAGCTGGCAGCAAGATCTGGGGCTTAACCTTTTGAGTTCCAGAGAGGTATCCAAAATATGATTAACTTATTGGCACTCAAAGGGTTAACCATGAGATCTGGGACTTTAGCCCCCCCCACCCCCCAGGCAGTACCAAGCAATGCCTCTGTTGGCATGCAAAGAGTTAAATGAGAACTAAAAAATAACCCTCCACTTTCCTTATTATGCCCAGAAATTCCTAATGGCCCCTCTGAATCTTATACATGCACCTTTACTCAAGAAATATCCGCTTCAGTCCATCCCGGAGGCGGACATGACGGGTTGTAGCAGGACCACAGGACTTCAAGCACATAGTAATCTTAACCCTTTAAGGACCAGAGGGATATGCAGCATATTGCATTGCAATGTACTGAGCACCTCTCGTGTCCTTAACCCTTTGAGTGCCAGAGAGGTATCCAACGCATTGGATGTGCAGGACTTGGTGATGTCAGAACTTCACTTGGAGCTTTCCGTTTAGGAAACAACATAGCTATACTTTCAATTGTGGCCCTATGTATGCAGACTTACAGACACAACTTCAGTGGAGAGGACAGACATCTGTCTGAAGCACTGACCTCCTAACCCTGCAGATCATGGAGATCTACAGGAGGAACACAAACTACGGCAGAATTTTAAGCTATGGGAGCTCTATTATTATAACGGTCAGGTAACATCCTTCAGCTATAAATGTCCTTCTCCTGACTATTATTGCCCTTTTAAACAGATATGGGGTGAGAGAAGAGGATATGAGAAGGGGGTAAGTGGAATGAAGAGGGAGGGAACGTGTCACAGAGTGAAAGTTAAAAAATTAAAATTAGAGAGGAAACACCTGCTGAGGACAGAAGTAACAGGACACAGACATAGGAATGGAATTTGAAGCTGGACATCTGTTGCCCTAGCGAGTCTCATGCAACAGGGCAAGGAGTGGAGGAGGCGGAGGGCAGGCCTTCAAAGAAATGGATTCTGGCTCCCCTACAGGGACTGGGATTCAACCCAGGAACCGAATTAAAGAACAGGGAGAGTTTGTGATTCAGAGAAGGATTTAGATTGTGGTCACACAGAGTGGACACACATCTACCGACCCTGCATGGCTAGAGCAATCCTGAAATGCTTTACCCTTTGAGTGCCAGAGGGGTATGCAACGCATTGTTTCTGTTAAAAAGAACCTACAGCCTTATACTCTTGTTACTCCTGACACAATCCAAGAGGTGTGAGATGCTCTGAGCACGAACAAAAGCAAAGATGCCTTTTCTATGGTTAGTCACCGCTTAAAGGGATAGTAATACTTCGTTTTATCTTTATTTTATTTTGTAGGCATTAAAAAAACATGAAGAACGATATAAGACTTATCTCTCAAACATTTATGGTTTGAGAGATATTCACAAGCAAAGTTTCCCCTCCCGCCCCTTTTACCTAGTGTAAGCCATCTCTTCTCAGATGTGAATCTGGTTGTAAGACCAGACAGATAACAGAAGGGGACAATCTTATTTGTATGAAAACAATGAAATCCCTGCCCCCCATGACAAGTTTTTCAGGTTTTTCCCTTATCTTAATTGAAGATTGTCCCTCTCTGCAGTCTACCTGTGCACCTCCCTTCTGATCTGGCTGAACGGGGGGGGGGGGGATACTTTGCTTGTGAATATCTCTTAAACCATAAAGGTTTGAGAGATAAGACTTATATCGTTCTTCATGTTTTTTTAATGTCTACAAAATAAAATAAAGATAAAACGAAATATTACTATCCCTTTAAGAGCATCATGTTTTAGCTCTCTAGTGCCATTACAGAAGAGAAATTTCCACATACATATTAGTCTAATCCCACCCATAAGGGTGTTCCAGTTTCATAATGATGGGCAAATAAGTTTCTGCCTTGTTTGGGTCTCATCAATGAGGTGCAGCTGGTTTCTCTAGGCACTGAGAGCAAGGTGCCCACATCTCCTGACTTCATACAGACAAGTTAAGGCTGATTTATTATGGATGCATTGAGCAATTCTAAACCAAACACTCCCATTCATGTAAATGAAGCTTTTAATGGGTAACTCTCAATTCTATTAAAATGCATCTTACACAACTGGGGACAGGAAGAGACAAAGATTAACAGAGCTGTACCACAGCCTGTCTTGAAAGGGATAGTAATGACCTGATTTTAACAAAATGTAATATTGTAGATATTAAAAAAAAAAAAAAATTAACCAATGTAAATTCGGTCTATCAAACATGTACAGCTTTTAGACATATAGTCTTCTAAAGTTCCCCCCTCACATCCTATTCACAGACGTCTGCGCTCTAGCTGACAGCATGAGATCCTGGACTGTGGCTCTTCAGCAGAGCCAAAATATCGCCATCTAAAAACCAATATTTAACTGGAACAGTCTACAAAAGAGGATTTTAGTTTTACCTGTTAAATCCTTTTCTCTTAGTCCATACAGGTTACTGGTAACTTTGGGTAGGCGATCCGCCCCTTTAATTGTAGGCAGGAATAATTCTAGAATTGTATGCAGGGGGTGGAGCCTACCTTCCCTCTTTGGCTGCAGCTAACCAACCAGCTCCAGAAAGATTTGAGACACTAACTATTGACTAGATAGTGGAAGGGAAAGAAGACTCCTGTGAGCATGACCCCGAAGGACCCCCACGGTCTGCCACAGGAGAGCCAAGTATGGTCCCTTGACAGGGTGGGAGACCAGTAACCTGTATGGACTAAGAGAAAAGGTTTTAACAAGTAAGACTAAAATCCTCTTTTCTCTTTCGTCCAATACAGGTTACTGGTAACTTTGGGATGTCCAACCATTGAGTTTCCCAGAGGCGGGAAGTAAGGCAAGGACCAGGCGCAAAGCCTCCAAAGTCACCAGAGCAGATATGAACCATCAGATCAGAGATAGCCCAACAAAACAACTGAAGTGTCAACAGACACTGAACAGGGGTAACAACACCCCAAACTATTACACAGCACACTAAACTAGAGCCAACAGGGCTCAAAAGTGAAGGAAGCACCAAGAACCGAATAAGATTCTAGACAGGCAAGACTGCCTCCAGGATTTTCCTCTCAAAGCTGGCATCAGCCAATGCCAGCACATCAACACGGAAGTGCTTTAAAAAGGTGTGCACAGTCGACCAAGTGGCAGCCTTGCACAACTGGTCAGCAGAGGCCTGATTCTTGTAAGCCCAAGAAGCCCCAATAGATCCTGTAGAATGAGCCATGACCCGAAAGGGGACAGGTTTCTTCCTCAGCTCGTAAGCCTTACGAATAGTGGACTTGATCCAAGAAGCAATAGTCACTTTGGATGCAGGTCTTCCTGTCCTGGGACCCTCAGGAATGACGAACAGCACGTCAGATTGCCTGATAGACTCAGTGCGATATACATAAAACTTGAGACAAAGCACCGCATCTAACAAGTGGAGATCCTTCTCCTTGTCAGAGGTGGGGTCAGGGCAGAAAGAAGGCACCACAATCTCCTGATTGATGTGGAACTCTGAAACCACCTTCGGGAGAAATTCCTGCGAAGTGCAAAGCACCGCCTTGTCCTTCTGAAACACCAAATAGGGTGGCTTACAGGACAGAGCATGTAACTCCGCAACAAGGCGAACGTACACAATCGCCAGGAGTGAGGCCATTTTCCATGTCTAGAGGAATAGTTAACAAAAACTCAAATGGAGGGCGCTGAAGAACGCCCAAAACCAAGTTAAGATCCCACGGAGGAGCAGGATTCTTGAAGGCTGGACGAGTATGGGCAACACCCTGGAAAAAAACCTTGACATCAGGAAGGATGGTAATGCGCCTCTGAAAGAAAACCAAGAGAGCAGAAGTCTGAAACTTAAGGGAACTCAAACTGAAGCCCTTATCCACACCATCCTGCAAAAGGGCCAGGACCATAGGCAGATCAAATTCCTGAGACAGGTCCTTGTCAGCACACCAAGATAGAAAGGTTGACCAGACACGATAGTAGATCTTGGAAGAAACAGGTTTGCGGGCACTGAGCATAGTAGCTAGCACCTCAGAAGAAAAACCTTTCTTCTTCAGTATTGAGAATTAAATTTCCATGCTGTCAAAGATAGCCGATGAACATCCCCCTTCCACAGGTAACCCTGTAGAAGACGATCCGGATGGCAAGGGAGCCAGAATGGCTCTGCCACTGAGAGATCCAGAAGCTCCGTAAACAAAGCTTGGCGAGGCCAGTACGGAGCAATCAGAATGACTGGACAGCGTTCCATGTGCAATTTCCGTAACACCCTGTGCAACATTGGGAGGGGAGGAAAGGTGTAGGCCAGAGGGAATAACCAAGGAATAGACATTGCATCCACCGAGAGCAGAACCTCGGAACCTTCCTGTTGTGTCTTGTCGCCATCAGGTCGATGTAAGGAAGACCCCACTTCTGAACAATGAGGGTGAACACCTCTGGGTGCAGCTCCCACTCTCCGCTGTCCACTGTGTGTTAACTGAGGAAGTCCGCCGTGACGTCTACTCCAGGAATGTGCACTGCGGATATGGTTGGAACGTGTTCTTCTGCCCAGGACAAAATAGCCTGGACCTCTAACCAAGTGGCGAGACTTCTTGTTCCGCCCTGCTTGTTGATGTAAGCCACGGCAATGGCGTTGTCGGACTGTACCCGGACTGGACAGTCTTCCAGCTGAGATGACGAGGCTGGCATCCATAGTCACCGTGGTCCAAAGGATACGAGGAAGGACTTGCCTTTCAGCAGATTGGAGAGGTCGAGCCACCATGAAAAATTCAGTTCCACATGAAGAGGGAGGGACACTGACATCTTCAGAAGACCAGGCTGACTCCTGCACATCTGGATCACAAACCTCTGGAGTTCCCTGGTGTGCACCATGGCAAACGGGACCGCTTCTATGGTGGAGATGAATTTCCCCACTAGAGAGGACAGCTTCTTGTCTGGAACTGGATCTTGAGCCAGAACTGCAGAAACCCTATGGGCGATCTGGTGAGCTACCTCATCCGTGAGAAACTCCATGCCCTCCATGAGTGTCGAAGAGAAGGCCCAGGAAGACCAGACGCTGGGATGGGACAAGATCTGGCTTGTCCATGTTGATGATCGACCCGTGATGGGTGAGAACATGAATGCATTGCTGAACCTGCTGATGAAGTTCCGCAGAGGGGCTTTCAGAAGCAGGTCATCCATGTATGGAGTAAATCTGATGCCGTCCCGGTGGAGGATGGATACTAAGGCTCCCAGGACATGGTTGAAAACTTGAGGAGCTGTAGTCAGACCAAAGGGAAGAGCTGAAAACTGAAAATGCCCTCAGTCGCAGGCAAATCTGAGATACTGCCGGCTCTCTGGATGAATGGCGATGTGTAAATATGTGTCATGAAGATCCAGAGATGCAAGGAATTCTCCCGGAGACATAGCAGCAATCACTGTCCGTAGAGTCTCCTGGTGATAATAGGTCCAGATCACAAAGGAATTGAGATCCTTCAAATCCAAAATGGGGCGACAACCGACATCCTTTTTGGAGACCACAAAGAGGTTTGAGTAAAAACCCATACCTCTGTCCTGAACTGGAACCGTCTCTAGAACATCCTTGTCCAAAAGAACCTGAATAGCACCATTGAAAAGCCGGTGTTTCTTCGCGCCCTGAGGCGTATGAGAAGGAAGGAAGCTAAAGGGAGGATGAGAGACAAAAGGCATCCTGTACCCTTCCGTCACCACCTGTAAAACCCACGGGTCCGCTACCGAATCCTCCCAGATTTTGTGGTAGTGACGCAGACGACCACCCACAGCACAGTGGGGACCTGGGTTCGGTGAGTCATGCCAAAGAAGGCTTGGAAGCCTTGGGCTTGGAGGAGACCCCAATAAACTGAGAGGAGCCCACAGCAGAACATTTCTCAACACCTGAATCCACCAGCAGTTCCTCCTCAGAGAAATCTGATGCGTCAGGTACTCCCTGAGGTTTGTGGCAGGGAAGACGTGATGGAAGAGGGGATCTGCAAGAATGGAAGACCCCCTGTAACTGGGATGGAAAGAGTTTCAATGTAGACCTAAGGTCCCTAGTAGCAGCCTTGAAATCTTGCACCCAAACTGGCTATGATGCATGGCTGGAGGTCCCTGGGAGACTCTCAGGGACATCAGAACATGCTGGGCATAAATGACCCGAGAATTATCTAGGTAACCCTGAATGACAGGAAGAGCAATGCGCAATAGGGGATACAGAGACCTCACCATCCTTAGTCTTAGGTCTTGCCCGAAGCTCCAACGGTATAGACATTCTCACAGTGTCAAAATAATTTTATAATAAAAGAAATCACCCAAGTACAGTGTGTAGGATTAAGGTTTCACCCCAGAAATCGCTAAAATAGACTTATCTGGCGGGAGAAAGCTTAATAGCAGAGGAGAGAAGGAGAGTCCAAGCCCTGCGTAGGATACTCGCTCTGGAAATGGCACAAAATGGCTGCCATGGTGAGAGCCAATCAGAAACGAGCTCGCAAAGCATGTGCTCATAGGAAATGTAGTTTTCCCAGAAAAAGTACCCAAACAGTGCCTGAAGCCCCCTGAGCCCCCAACACACTGGAAACATGAACCGGATGATAGAGTAAGGGCAGAAAAATGAGCCATCTCTGAAGTCGCTAGGTTAAGTGGTTGCAGAGATTTGTCCCAAACTATACAGTCCCATAGGAGTGGATGGAGCATTGGCGCCTATGCGGTAAGGAGCTCAAATATTACAAAATTGAAACAGTAAAATAAAAATACATGAAACATCACTAGAACATGTTAGGATACCCAAAAAAAACACTGAACCAGTAGGAAAAGTGTCAACCCCCCCGAAAAGATGCAAAACCAGTAGCTAAAGAGTTAAAGTACGACATAAACCTGCTCCAAAACACCAAACAGACATACAGATAGACCCAGTGAGTGCAGGAGTGTGCAATAGGAACTCCAAATGAAAAACCCCTGTGCGGAGTGGCACTGTGGGACAAGTGGACCTGCAGCACTCAAAGGGTTGCTCACCTTTCCTGCAGATCTTCTGTCTTCAGATGACCATGTATTAAGAAGAAGCCTCAGTGGGCAACTCCTGAGGAAAGAATTTCTAACCAAGATTTTCCCCCCAGGTCTTAAGGTCCACAAAAAGCACCTGGTTACTGAGCTAGCCAAATCTAAGGGCATTGTCAGTTATGGTAATCCGCCTAATGGTGGTATTCCATTTCTAAATAAAAACATTTCTAAAACTATAGCAGAACTGTTCTCTTGCCTGTGTCTTCACCAAGAAACAAATCTTTCTGGATCTGGTTGGCTAGCTGCAGCCAAGAAGGCAAGGTAGGCTCCACCCCCTGCATACAATTCTAGAATTGTTCCTGCCTATTAAAGGGGCGGATCGCCTACCTAAAGTTACCAGTAACCTGTATTGGACGACAGAGAAAGTGTGCCTGGTTTACAAGTACACTTTGTAGACCATTCCAACGAAGTGTTTCTTTATAGATAGCTCTATGTCAGCTCTGTTGAAGAGCCGCTGTCTGATCCCGGGACCAGGATCTCATGCTGTCAGCTAGAGCGCTGATGTCAGTGAAAGGGGAGGGAAGGGGTTACTTTAGAAGCGTATATCTCTCAAACCATACATGTTTGAGAGACAACTCATACATAATTGAATTTATATTTTTAATATCTACAGTATTAACGTTTGTTAAAATCGGCCATTACTATCCCTTGAACGGACATCACCGGCTTATTTTTAAAAGGTTGTATCTCGGCATTGACTGCATTAAATTAAAAAAAAACAAAAAAAAAACTGTGAGAGTTCCCCTTTAAGCCCTTGAATGCTAGAGATTTCTCCAGCGTGGAGCAAAGCCTCTGTAGTGATCAAGAAGTAAAAAGCTCAATTTAAATCAATGGACTTTTGAGGAGTTTTTGTCACATATGGTGCAATTGGATTGCTGTAGAATTGCACTACTTTTCCTTAGTACAGTGGTCGCAATCTTTTTTGGCTCAAGGCACCCCTAACATGCAATCGGGAATTTTCAGGACACCCCTAACATTTTATAGGTTATGTCTCAAGGGCTTTATTATGGGAACAATACATAAATATGTAGTTATTCTTATGAATAGTAGTTTCCATAAATAAACATTAGAAACTCCATAAAAAAAAAATATATTAAAGGGATTGTATTGCTTGAAAATAATTTTATTTTATATTGTAGCCATTAAAAATGATATAAGTCTTATCTCCCAAACCTTTTCCTGGTTGTTTTAGCAAAGTCTGCCATCTAGTGGACAGATTTGGAATCCGGTCCACAGATCAGCGGGCAGCTCTTTAGCAGTGCCAAGATCATGATCTTTAAAAAGAACAACTTAATTGGAACTGTCTACAAAGTGTGCCTGGCTTGCAAGTACACATTGTAGACCATTCCAATGAAGAAATTATTTTTAAAGATTGTGATCTCTGCACTTCTGAAGAGCCGCGGCCGGTCAAGGAATCGGATTCCAAATTTGAAAGCTTGAGCAGTGACGTCACTCCAGGGGAAACTTTACTTGCTAATATCTCCCAAACCATAAAGGTTTGGGAGATCAGACTTATATAATTTTTAATGTTTTTTTAAGGGCTACAATATAAAATAAAATTATTTTCAAGCAATACTATGCCTTTAAAGTCTTCGTAGAAAATGTGGGGCATCCTAAGCTGGTGTACGAGGCATACCAAATTGCCACCACACCCTGGTTGAGAATCACCACCTTATCACATCTGGCTGTTTGCCCCAGAATTTTGCTAGTTCTTTATACACCAGCTTCTCTAATTCCGATATGGGGGTAAATTAAAAATGTCAGGTTCACTTTTTAAGAAAATTGCACTAGTAGGACTACCCTTGTTTTATTCTACAGGCTAAAGCATGCCATATTGTTTTTCAATAATAAAACTTTATTGCTCCTTCCTAAGCCCAATTCTCTAGGTCAGAGATTACCTTGATGAAGATGCCAAGATTTTATAACCAAGTATTCTGTAACTGATAGTCGAGCCGTGGTGCTCTTTGATCCTGTCTGGGCTCAGCCACTTTGGAAGCTTTTGTTGCACCTCACCTGACTTCTGGAAAGTTCACTGAGCCTTTCCAATGCACCTTTTGGCTCCAGTTGCATCCAGCACTATTCAGTTTCACACAAGGCCGTATTCATCAAAGTGAGGAGGTCCGCACAAAGTGCACTATTTGGGGAAGGAGGGGGTTAACCCTTAGAGTGTCCAAAACGTATGCAACAAATTCCATTCATATATGAAAGTCCTCAATGATTTTAATTGGAACTTTTGACATTTTGGATGGCAGAGGTCTCCAACAATCTGGGAAGCAATGCTTTAGAGACCTCTAGCATTTGGGGGGGGGGGGGGGGGGTTACACTTTGAGTGTCAGAGGGGATTGCAACACATTGCAAAGCAATGCGTTGTGTACCCCTCTGGCACTCAAAGGGTTAAATGTCCTGTTTAAATCAATGCAAGTCTGTTGATTTTACAGCTGAACCCCATGGTGCAATTGGTTTGCTCCAGAATTACAGCTCTTATTGAATGTGGCTCTTAAAGGAAAGCCAACACCCAAAAGTGAAATAGGTTGATATAACTTTAAATATAAAAAAAATGTGTATTAGAACTCTCTAATACAATCGTAAACTTACTTTTTCATTCCCGTGTAAACTGTTCTGTTGAGAGAGCATTTATTTAGTGCCAGAGGGGTATGCAACGCACTGCAATACTTTCCTTACTCCTCTGGCACTCAAAGGGTTAATTTTGTCTGTGCTGTTTGTATTGTGGAGCCAAGATGTATGATTGGTTGTGATATCTGCCCATTGCTTGTGTATTCAGAGAGGTTGTTATCAATCTCAGCACATTCACAGATGATCTTAGCCAATCAATGGAGGCCCTGGAAAAGGCAGCAATGCCTGCTCCCTCTGGACACATGTAAGATTGGATTTTAGGCCTCTGTAGAGAGGTTTTACAGATGCTAGCATGAAGTACATGGCATTTAAATGTTTATATAACTCAATTCCTTTTAAAGCGGAACTACCACCATAGGTAAAGTCACCCTGCAATAATTACGCAGGTGGTGACTAGGTTAAAGCGGAACTACCTCCTGTTTTAAACTTTATGGGAAATAATTCCTCATCTGGCGACTAGATGCTCAGTAGTGCTAGTCGCCAGAATAATTACCTAGTTAATGAGAATTATACCCTGCTCCGGGGCTGAGAGGCAGTAGAGAACGCAGATATCTTTCCATAGTGATGTCTGCTCTGTCAGTCCCTTTTGGAGCCAAACAGCTCCCAGCAACGCCTCCTAGAGCCAGCAAGGACTGACAGCACAGGTGCGCAGACATCACTGTGGAAAGATGTCTGCGCTCTCTACTGCCTGTCAGCCCCGGAGCAGGGTATCATTCTATTTAACCAGGTAATTATTCTGGCGACTAGCACTACTGAGCAGCTAGTCGCCAGATGGGGAATTATTTGACATAAAGTTTAAAACAGGTGGTAGTTCCGCTTTAATAATAGTTATATTACCTTTCAGAACGACACGATTCTATAGAAAACCTTAATCTTCCAAGATGGTGCAGTCTGCACGCCTGCGACGTCAGTCCCTTCTGGTGCCTTTCGGGCCAGTGCAATGCTTCTGAAGGGAGACCGGGACTGACAGTGCAGGCGCGCAGACAAGATGTCTGCCCTGATGCCTGGCTTCCGGTCTCGGGAGATTACATTTTTCTGTAGAATCTTGTCGTTCTGAGAGGTAATAAAACTAATATTAAAGGGAGTCTCTCACCCCTATAAAAGTTAGGCTTGGTAGATACAGTATATAGCTATAATGTTGAAAACGTTATTTATTCTTTAAAGAAAATACGCTATTTGGGCTAAAACTGTTGCTTACAGAGTACCCTGCACCCTACTTCCACATAAACTGGTCTTGCCCCTCTGCCTCTGCTCCCTTACCACTACCCAGCCTCCTCTGATGACGGAGGCTTTCTGTCTGTAAGGTGGAGCGATCTCATTGGCTAGATATCGATCTCTGCCAATGAGATCGCTCCAGCTTACAGACAGCCTCCATCATCAGAGGAGGCTGGGAGCAGAGGCAGTGTGGCAATCTGCGGCAAGACCAGGTTATGCGGATGTAGGGTGCAGGACATTATGTAATCAATGGTTTTAGCCCAAATATATTATTAAAAAAAAACGTTTTCAAGATTATAGGTATATACTGTAACTAATAAGCCTAACTTTTATAGGGGTGAGAGATCCCCTTTAAGCTAGTTGCCACCTGCCTAATTATTGCAGGGCGACTTTACCTATGGTGGTAGTTCCACTTGAAGTTAGTTTTCAGAGGTCCTGGGTACACAAATGGAATACTTGCTCTTTGATGTAAGGGAACTTTAAACAGTTGTCTTTGTTGCTGCCCTGAAGTGTACATATGCTTAGCAGATTGGCTCTAATGTCCACCTTCTTAGTAACTCCAGCAAAGCCCTAGTCATCCCATGGAGGGGATACCTGCTACCTAAATGATGTACTCTGCAGATTACTAGACAGCATCTTGTGGATTATCCATCATCTTGGACTCCATCAATGAGATGCTTAAGGGACCAGTGACAGTGATCTGTATTAAAGGGATAGTAATGTTTCATAATAAAAGCAGCTCTAATTAATCATCATAGTATTTGGACTTTGGAGAGTGTTATTTCAATTCTGTCAGAGTTGTAGTTCAAGAGTAATTCAATGACAAAGTATCCCCCTCCCGCCCCTTTTACTGATGTAACACTGTTCAGCCAGATTAGAGGGGAGGTGCCCAGGTAGATTGCAGAGAGGGACAATCTTCAATTAAGATGAGGGAAAACCTGAAAAACTTGTCAAGGGGAGCAGGGCTTTCATTGTTCTCATAGGAAGAATATTGTCCCCTTCTGTTATCTGTCTGGTCTATGGACTGGATTCCACATCTGAGAAGAGATGGCTTACACTAGGTAAAAGGGGCAGGAGGGGAAACTTTGCTTGTGAATATCTCATAAACCATAAAGGTTTGAGAGATAAGACTTACATTGTTCTTCATGTTTTTTGAATGCCTACAAAATAAAATAAAGATAAAACGAAGTATTACTATCCCTTTAAGGTATCAGCCCCTCCTAGGACTAATCTGTATTAATGACAGTGAAATCAGTATTTTACTTATCAAAAGACCTCACATAATAAAGAGAATGGCGGAGATCTTTTAATGGGGTTATCCCCCTCAGACCAGTGTGCTTTACTGTGTTGCAGACCCCTGTGGCAGTGAAGGAGTTAAATGATGAGAGCGGCCTGACTTCACCTCACTTTAACTCCAGCCCCTGAGCTGATCCTGTGTGGTGGGAATGGAAGCTCTAACACGTCTGCCCAGTGAGCTGTGAACGGCTTAACGATCTGACTGCACTTGGAAGAGCAAAGAGAATTGCTTTACTGGCAGAGACCCAGATCTAACTGTGTAATAGTGCAAGTAACTAACCTTTTCTGTTCCTCCCTAGACCACATCCCATTGCTCTGTAAAACCTTCATTATAACCTCCTTTTGCTTTCAATAACCCCTCCCTATAACTCCTCCTATTGCTGTCCATAACCCCTCCTTATAACTCCTCCTATTGCTCTCCATAACCCCTCCCTATAACTCCTCCTATTGCTCTCCATAACATAGTTACATAGTAATTTAGGTTGAAAAAAGACTTGCGTCCATCCAGTTCAACCCTTTTCCTATTCCTGTTTACCATCGCTGACCCAAAAGAAGGCATCTGACTCCAAATGGCAATCAGATTTCTCCCTGGATCAACAAGCCCTAACTAAATATTAATCCCAATACTAACGTGCATAGCCCTCTATATTATGCTCTTTTAAATAAGTATCCAGGCCCCTTTTAAAGGCATCTAATGTATTTGATAGCACCACCTCCTCCGGAAGTGCATTCCATACCTTTATTGTCCTTACTGTAAAGAAACCCTTCCGCTGTTGTAGATTAAATCTCCTTTCCTCAAGTCTAAGCGGGTGGCCCCTTGTCCTGTGTACTGTTCTGTTAATGAACAGGTCTTTTGAAAGCCCTTTATATGGGCTTTGAACATATTTATATAGTGTTATCATATCCCCTCTAAGACGCCGTTTCTCTAGTGTGTACAAGTTTAACTTTTCTAGCCTCTCTTCATAACTAAAACTTTCCATTCCCCTTACTAGTTTTGTAGCCCTCCTCTGCACTCTCTCTAGTTCCATAATGTCCTTCTTCAGAAAGGGCGCCCAGAATTGAACAGCATATTCTAGGTGGGGTCTTACCATGGACCTGTAAAGAGGCATAATTATATCTTCCTCCCTTGAGTCAATACCCCTTTTAATACATGCCAATATCTTATTGGCCTTTGCAGCTGCCAGCTGGCACTGCATGCTACTTCTAAGTCTATTATCTACCATTACTCCTAAATCCTTTTCATTAGTAGATTTCCCCAGAGAAACACCATTTAAACTATATGTTGCATTTTTATTATTATACCCAAAATGCATAACTTTACTCTTGTCTATATTGAATCTCATTTGCCATTTGCCTGCCCAGTTACTCAAGTTGTCCAAATCCTCTTGTAATGAAGACACATCCAGTTCAGACTTTATTACCTTACTTAATTTTGTGTCATCGGCAAACACTGATACATGGCTTCCTATGCCCTCTGGGAGGTCATTAATAAACAAATTAAAAAGAAGAGGACCCAGGACAGATCCCTGAGGCACTCCACTTATCGCGTTTATCCAACTGGAGAACTTGCCATTTACTACCACTCTTTGCATTCTATCTTTCAGCCAATTTCCAATCCACACACAAACATTTTCCCCTAGTCCTATTTCATTCAATTTGTACAGTAACCTCTTGTGCGGAACTGTATCAAATGCCTTGGCAAAGTCTAAATAGATCACGTCAACCGCCGCTCCCTCATCTATATTATTACTTACTTTTTCATAAAATGCGATCAAGTTCGTTTGACAAGACCTATCTTTCACAAAGCCATGTTGGCTATTGCTAATGATATTCCTGTTCCAGCAGAATTCTTGAATATATTCCCTTAGCAACCTTTCAAACAGCTTCCCTACCACAGATGTCAAGCTTACGGGTCTGTAATTTCCTGGCTGGGACTTTGATCCCTTTTTAAATATGGGCACCACATCTGCTTTACGCCAATCCATGGGCACCATACCAGAAATAAAAGAATCCCTGAAAATCAGATATATCGGTCTGGCCAGGGTCTGGCTTAGCTCTTTAAGTACCCGTGGGTGTATACCATCTGGCCCCGGAGCTTTGTCTACCTTGACACCATTCAATTGTTTTAACACTTTTTCTTGTGTTAGCCAGTCCCATGCTTGCTGTGACTGTTCTGTAAAAGTAGTTTGCAGATTCTTGTCCAATGGGTCTTCCTTGGTAAAAACAGAAGAAAAGAAATTATTTAAAATATCTGCCTTCTCTCTGTCCCCTTTGACCATCTCACCCGTTTCAGATAACAATCTCACCCGTTTCAGATAACCCCTCCCTATAACTCCTCGTATTGCTCTCCATAACCCCTCCCTAAAATTCCTCGTATTGCTCTCCATAACCCCTCCCTAAAACTCCTCCTATTGCTTTCTATAATCCTTCCCTATAACTCCTCCTGTTTCTCTCCATAACCCCTCCCTATAACACCTATTGCTCTCCATAACTCCTCCTATCTCTGCATAACCCCTCCCTATAACTCCTCCTATTGCCCCATATAACCACTCCCTGTAACTCCTCCTATTCCTCCATATAACTCCTCCCTATAACAATTCCTATTGCTCCCCATAACCCTTCCTATAACTCCTCCTATTGCTCCACAGAACTCCTCCCTATAACTCTTCCTCTTCATATAACCCCTCCTTATAACGCCTACTATTGCTCCATAAAACTCCTCTGTATAACTCCTCCTATTGCTCCATATAACTCTTCCCTATTGCTCCATAAAACTCCTCCCTATAACTCCTCCTATTGCTCCATATAACTCTTCCCTATAACTCCTCCTATTGCTCCATAAAACTCCTCACTATAACTCCTCCTATTGCTCCATATAACCCCTCCCTATAACTCCTCCTATTGCTATCCATAACTCCTCCCTATAACTCCTCCTATTGCTTTCCATAACTCCTCCCTATAACTCCTCCTATTGCTCTCCATAACTCCTCCCTATAACTCCTCCTATTGCCCCATATAACCACTCCCCATAACCCCTCCTTATAACTCCCCTATTGTCCATGTGACCCCCCCTCCCAGTAACGCCCCATATTACATGTAATGCCTCCTATTCCACATGACCGCCTCCCTGTAACTCTTTGTATCATACTGATAAGGTGTCTGTTACTGTAATGCATTAGAACTTTACTGTCGCTTCAGTTCTATACTTGATATCACCGTGCAAGACTGGAGCAATTCTAGAATAAACTAACAGCACTATAGGGGACAAATTAAATACTCCCTAAATCTCAATTGGATTAACCATTTGAGTGCCAGAGATTGCTTTGGAGTCCTCTCTGGCACAGAAAGGGTTAGATGGGGATTTGAGATTCTTGGAATCTTAGTGAGGTCTCCAACGTATTGTAAAGCAACACACAGTAGATCTCTGGTATCGAAGGGATGGAAATCCACATTTACACCAGTGAGTTTTTCCCTTTTTGGTCTCCTAAAGCATCATTGGTTTTCTGCAGTTCTTCTCAGTAGATTGGTCCGCCAGTGCAGTATCTGCTTAGGTTCAGTGTGCGAGGACGTAACTGAGAGGGGGTCAAACATTCTCACAGAATCCTAGATCCTTCTCACTTTACACGCTCATCAGTCAAGACAGAAGTTCTGAAATGTTAATTTGGGGTAATGGCATCCGGTATTTGGGTCACATGTTCAGTGTGACTTGGACATGAGTGTGCAGTTATATTTAGAACAACTTAAGCTAGATAAAGTTTACCATTGCTCTTTGGTGCTGAAAGGTCCTGCAACGCGTTTCGTTGCCATATATTGTAGCTACAAAGAGAGAACATAACTTCTGAATTGAATAATTGTATGCCAAACTCATAAAGGGTCCGGGGATGGGGTTTTATCTTTTTGAGTGCCAGAGAGGTATCCAAAGCATTGCAATGTGTGTAAAAGTGCACAAAGTTGACCCGAGCTTACAAAATATTCAATACTGTCTTCGTTCCCCCTGCAGATCTCCTACCTGCAGGGCTGGGTGACTTTGGTGCGTTACTTGGGTTCTGAGAGATTTCGGTCCTCTCCACTGAAACCCATTGTCAGTGATTTCACAAAAATGGGGCCTCAATGGAAATGACAGCAAAGTTGATTCTTCTCCCAGCTGTAGACATCACCCGGCCCTGCAGATCATGGAGATCTGCGGCAGGATCAGAAAGGGAATGTGAGAGTTTTTTAAACTTTGGAATCGTCTGTAACTTCCTTCTCTAGTAAAGCCTCTTCCTCTGAACATTTTCTGCTGCATTAAAAGGTTAATAATGTTTCCCTTGACACGAAGCTCAGATCTTTCATCATGGTTAATAGTATTACTGTCTGATACTCTTACTGTTCAAAACTTCCTAGTTACCCTGCAATTATATGATGACGTTTACCCCCGTGCCCTTTTCCCGACGTAAGCATTTCTGTCTCGGATCCGACAGCGGATCACAACAAGGGACAATCTTCAGTCCGTATTAGAAAAAAAAACTGCCTCCCATTTTCCTTATACTGAGAGAGGGAAGATTGTCCCTCATTGTGATCTGTCTGGTCCTATGACCGGCTTTCAGATCTGTGGGGAGGTGGCTTAGGAGTGGCAAAAGGGGCAGGAGGGGTAAACTTCATCATATAATTACAGAGTAACTAGCACATTTTGAACTGTAAGAGCATCAGAAAGATGAATGATCTGTACTGCTTGTCAAGGGAAACATTGCTATCCTTTTAACACGCAGGTATTCAGTCTTTGCCCCTTCAGCTGTTGAGGTCAACAACTCTGGCCGGTTGGGGATGATAGTAATTGTAGCCTCCAATATCTGGAAGTTTGAAAAATTGACTATCTGTGACTTAAAGGGATAGTAATGTTTCACAAAAACAACAGCCCCAATTAATCTTTATAGTATTGGAGCCATAGAGATTGTTTTTTCATTACCGTGAGCAGTGTAGTTCAAGAGTAATTGAATGATAAAGTATCCCCCTCCCGCCCCTTTCACCTAGTGTAAGCCCCTACTCCTCAGACGTGGAATCCAGTCCATAGACCAGACAGATTCACAGCAGGGGACAATCATCTTACTGTGAGAACAATGAAATCCCTCCCCCCTTGACAGGTTTTTCAGCTTTTTCCCTTCTCTTAATTGAAGATTGTCCCTCTCTGCTGTCTACCTGGACACTCCATGCTGCTCTGAGCTGAGCAGTGTTACATCCGTAAAAGGGGCAGGAGGGGGATACTTTATCATTGAATTACTCTTGAACTACAACTCTGACAGTATTGAAATAACACTGTCCAAGGCCCAAATACTATGATGATTAATTAGAGCTGCTTTTATTATGAAACATTACTATCCCTTTAACCCCTTGAATCATAACGAGATCTCTAAGTCACTGTAAAGTAATCCGTTGAAAATCTCTCTAGCATCCTAACAGTTAAAAATATGTTTCCTTTAATGAATGTAACTTTGTTAAAAGTTAAGGTCCGGCTTCCATCCAATGCAAAATTATGTATAATTTGTATTTCCTTAACCACTTATGGACCGGGAAAAATCTAGGGTGGATTGCACTTAAGGACCTGAGCAATTCTGACCTTTTTGACTATTTTTGTTCAACGGTGTTTTTCCTTTAAGGCTTTTATTAAACCCCCATAAATTATATACTGTTTTTTTACGCACAAATAGGGCTTTCCTTTGATACAACATTTACATGGATAACCCACCATTTACTTTATTAAAATTAAAGAAAATTGGGAAAAACAAAAAAAAAAAAAAAAAAAAAAATTATATATATATATATATATATATATATATATATATATATATATATATATATATATATATAATTTTCTCTTGTTATCCTTTAGGTGCATTGGGTTAAATTTATGACCGGTAAGTCATACCTACAAAATGGGCAGTATTAAGTGGCACTGTCCCCCCCCCCCCCCCCCCCCGGGGAGAAAATACCCATGTCCCTCTTTCCCTCCTTAATTTCCCACATTTGTATTAATAGGATTTGGCGGTGTGTATAATTGTATTAAAAGGCTCCACAACAATCACACACCCATTATTTTGTGTTTACAGTTTAAATATTTATTTTATAACTTTACTGTTGAAATCAATTCCAATAACATAAAGTGGTAGAATGCGTCGCTCCCTGTGAGCGTAACCACACATGCGCAGTAAAGTCTGTACTGTGCATGAGTGGTTTCACACACAGGGAGCTTCTCTGTGAGCCGTCTGGAGCTCCCTGTTAAGGATCAGCACGTTTGGCGAGTCTCTATTGCGAATTACTCCAATCATGCACTGTATAGACTCGCCGAACACGCTGATCCGGAGCGGGGAGCTCCGGACGACTCACCTCCTGTCTCTGCTCCGGGGCAGCAGCCGGGGCCGCTGGGTGCACTTTAGCCCGTGTATACGGGATTTCATACTAGTTTTTAATATTTTTCAAATTTATAAAAAAAAAAAAAAAAAAGTTGATTTTAGCAGGTCAGAAATGGACCTGCATCCAGCCAGCCCCCATCACCAGCACTGAAGGTTTTAATACCCCCAACTACTGACACGTTTTATTTAACTATGTGTCTGCTATCTGTTTCTCTCTTCCTTACTTTAGTAGTAAGAGAGAGGCACAGAGCAGACACAAAGGCAGTGTGTGAAGCACACTGCCTTTGAATGCAAATGCTGATACGTGTGATCGCTCCTGCAGCGATCACGTGAACTGGAAGACTAGACCAGGACTAAAGCTGAGCGCTCTGGTCCCGGAGTGCTCCATTTCAGCCTGAAAAGAATGGTAGCAGCGTGCACGGAGGCGCACTGCTATCATTTAACCCATGACGTGCCAAGACTATCATGGGTCCTTAAGGCAAATCTACTCATGACGGTCCTGGCACTTCATGGGTCTTTAACGGGTTAAAGTGAAAGTAACACTTCTGATTAATATCCCCCACTTACCTTGCTATGGCCAGATAATTCTAATGGTCTTTGTGAATATCACCTTTGTGCCTTTGCCCAAAAGATACATCATCGATCGGTCCTGGATTTTCATGTAGACAGACAGGGAGAGTGCATGAGCCAACTTTACCCTTTGAGTGCCAGAGGGGTATATGCATTGGATATCCATCTGACAGTCAAAGGGTTAAGGAGCAGTGTGGGGAGGGGCACAAGACAATGGGTTGCATACCCCTCTGATCCTTACAGGCTTAAGATTACCATGCGTAGTGGGTGGAATTTTCATCCTGTTGTCCTGCCTGGAACTGTCATGTCCGCCTCCATGGACATGACATCCAGGACTGACTGAAGATGTTCTCTCTGGACTTAAGAAGTAAGCAAAAAATTAAGTGGAGCAGTTAGGATTTTCTGGTCATTGTAAGGTATGGGGGGGGGGGGGTATTAGGTGGTGTTACGTCCCCTTCAGAAAATGGAGTTGTATTTCCATAATCCTTTAAGGACCAGAGGATTGTGCAGATCAACTCTCTTTACAAAGTGACGCAAAACTCTCTGATTCTTAACCCTTTAAGAGCCGGGGGTGCACAACACATTGCTTTGCAATGTGTGGCATACCCCTCTGGCACTCAAAGGGGTTAACTTTGTCCATTGTTCTGTTAGAAGTCCAAATAGATAAAGAGAAGACGCTCTGGTTGCCCATACTTCGATTCAGTACTCTAAATGATTTCATGAACATGTTTCTGTGGTTCATACTCTTTGGTACCAAATGGTACTGATCCCATGGACATGTTGCTGTCATTAGTAACTTCAGTCCTAGATGGGGGCGATCCCTTAATGTTGCTGTTGTTAGTATACTTTGGTCCTAGACAGGACTGGTACCTTTATACATAATAATAACTAGTATTTATATTGTGCCTTTCTCCCAATGGGACTCATAGCTTTTTCAGCTCAGCTCTTGGAATTAACCAAATTGTCAGCTGAATAATAGATGTTATTATTACCCCATAAGTGGTACTCATTTGTCGACCTCGGAAGAATGAAGGGCTGAGTTGACCCTGCCGGGAATCAAACCTGCAACCTTGCGTTTTGAGCAGGCTCTGTAGTCAGGGAATTTACCACTGAGCTATCTCATGTCACTGTCGTTAGTAACTTCAGTACTAGTTGGGACCTACTAGGGTTGCACCAATACTGGTATGGGTATCGGTGCCGATACCAGCATTTGCGCGAGTACTTGTACTCGCGCAAATGCGGCCGATGCCAACACCGATACCCTGTGTCAGGGTCGGTGCTGCTGAGAGGGAGCCCGGGGAGCTGTTCACAATGCTCCCCGGTCACCTCTCTTTCTCCTGCAGCGTTGGAGCGTTACCGTGGGTTACCATGGCAACGCTCCGACGCTGACCTCTGCCGGGGCTCGCGAGAGAACAGCAAGCACCCAGCAGAGGAGGATAAGGGAGGCAAGATGGGGCAGCGGGTGGTGAAAGAGGCAGAGAGTGGGGGCAAAAGGAGGAAGGATCAGGAGAAAGAAGGAGGGGGGACAAGAAGAGGCAAAAGGAGGGGGGGATCAGGAGAGAGAGAGGCAAAAGGGTGGGATCAAGAGTCAAGGAGAAGGAGGGGAAGAAAGGGGGATCAAAAGGGAGAGAAAAAGCCAAGGCAAAAGAAGGGGGCTCAAGAGGGGGAGAATGAAGCAAAAGGTGGGAATCAAGAGGAGGAGAGAGTCAAGAGGTGGTGTGTGTGTGTGTATATTTTAAGTGCTCACCGATACCAATTACCGATACTTTTTTTTGCGGTCATTTGCCAGTTTTCCAAGTACCTAAAGCATATAGGTACTTGGGAAAACTGGCAAATGACCGCAAAAAAGTATCGGTAATTGGTATCGGTGAGTACTTGAAAAAAGTATCGGTACTCATACTCGGTCTTAAAAAAGCGGTATCTGTGCATCTCTAGGACCTACCCCTTATACATGTTGCTGTCATTAGTACACTTTGGCCCTATATGGGACTGATTCCTTATACATGTCAGTCGTCAGTTACTTCAGTCCTAGGTGGGACTGATCGCTTGTACATGTCGCTGTCATTCATAACTTTAGACCTCAATGGGACTGATCGCTTACACGTCGCTGTCATTATTACACTTTGGTCCTTGAAATGGAAGATGTTTTAGGCAGCCAAGAGTTTAGAGGGCAACTATCATTTTATTAAAGCTTTATCGGCAGATTTGCTCCCCTGGAGGAAGACATGATGATGAAAGTGAGGCTGCATTGTCAGCCAGGTGGACCAACGGAGTACCAGAACAAGGTTCTGTAAAGAGACCCCTGGGGCTTCCTTGTTTCTTTAAGAAGAGACTAAACTGCAAGACATAAGTCTCGCAGTCCAGTCTCTTGTCCTGCTCCATGCAGTCCCCATTAACACTCTGTAACAGAAGTGAAAGCAGAGGGGCTATGGAGGCTTCATATATAATCTTCATAGTTTCTTTCTGATACCCACACACTGTTCCAGCAGAGGAGTAAATTTTCTTAACGCCCAGAATGTCTGATAAAAGCTGGAGACCTTTAAGGAACACCAAAACATTAAAGAAATAGGATGCTATGACTTTAAATTTCACCTACTTGGCAGTAGACTATGTAAACATTATTCATATGTTACATCCCTAAACTGGCTTGTTAAAGCCTGTGTAAATTGTCTTGTTCAGAGACGATGTTGTTTGTGCTGTTTAGTACTGAGAGATAAGAGCTAACATCAGTTAATTATTATCCACGGCTCTAGAATTCAGAAATTATGTTCTGTTAACTCAGCCCATTCGCAGATAATTGGGAGTCATTGGGAGTCCAGGAAAAGGCAGGTCTGCTCTCCCTGAACATATATAACATTAGATTTTAGTCCTCAGAAAAAAATGATTTTCTTTTACAGAGAGTTGTATGAAGTACTGGGTATTTGACGAAGAAGTAAACTTTTTGTTATGAAAAAACATATATTGTAGGGCTTTTCCTGTTGAGTAAGACAAGGGTACCCCAACTGCCAAAAGGTGCACATTTACAGCGTTATTACAGTTTAAACCCATGTTTGTTTGGTTGGGGTTTTTTTACATTAAGTGCCCTCTTGTGGTCAAATTCCTATTAGTTATTCTGTTACATCCTATTTGAGAGGAAAATCAGTGACAAACAGTTCTCCATGGATTGTCATAGAAACTGCTGAGTCACTTCCTCTCAGTTTAAACTTTCAGGAAGTAATTGCACTGTAAATTCATTCCTGATTATTTGAAAAAAAACAACTGACAGAGGTGAGAGTGCCCTTGTTTTACTCAGCAGGAAAAGTTTATCACAAGGGCGTCCAACATGCGGCATGTGGGCCGAATGTGGCCCTCCTTAATCCAAGATGCGGCCCACTTAAGATATACATATATTTATTATTATTATAAAAATACTTTTTTTTTTTTGGTAACTATTTTTATACCTGATTATCTTGCAAACACGAAATAGTAGTCCAGTAAGACCTAATCCCTTGCCTGCCAGTACCGTACATTTCTAGAAAAGGTATTTGTTAAATAACGTATTATCATTGACTTGATTAATAAATATATAAATAAATATTTCTGAATAACTGACAAGCTAAAAATTCAAGAGCAACTAAATGATAAGAGGAACTGCCACTGTAAGGAGGATAGATATTGTTGGCCATCCTTATTCCATGACTGTAGAAATCAGTTCTGTGTCTATGGCCCTCAATTATTCAGTAGGTTATTAAAATGTAACTTTTACTATTGTACTTTAAAGGGATAGTAATACTTAAATTTTACTATCCCCTGGCTTATAGCCCCTAAAAAACTGAATTAAATGAGCCCTGCAGCATCTCTCAAACCTTTATGGTTTGAGAGATATCCGCTTTCAAAGTTCCTTCTCCCCAGACATCAGAGTTCTAGCTGACAGCAGGGGAATCTGGTCCCTGAGCAAGCGGAGGCTCTTCAGCAGAGCTGAGATCGCGTCATGGAAGAAGAAATCCTTCAATGAAATGGTCTTCTACGTGTGCTTGGTTTGTGAGCACATGTAGAAGACCATTTCAGTGAAGGATTTCTTCTTCCAAAAAGTGATCTCGGCTCTGCTGAAGAGCCTCTGCTGGTCCCGAGACCGGATTCCCCTACTGTCAGCTAGAACGTCAGGGGAGAGGGGGAAAAAAACAAAATTTTGAAAGCGGATATCTCTCAAACCAATAAAGGTTTGAGAGATGCTGCTGGGCTCATTTAATTCAGGTTTTTAAGGGCTACAATATGGGGATAGTCAAATTTAAGTATTACTATCCCTTTAAGTTACATTTCAATATCATACTGAGTAATTTAGGGCCAGTGGCAGTTCCACGCTTTCAGTTGTTTTTGTATCGTATTAAGATCTGTTGTTTATCTGTATCAAGCTAAAACTTCAACATCATCCTCAAACAAAAAAAAATAAGGTCCTGACGCTTATGGCTTTCTGACCATGTGGCTTACGAATTAAAAATCTTGGACACCCCTGCTCTATAACATATATAGTTTTTCATTCAAAAAATGTTTTCTCCCTTTATGTGCATATAATCTGTATATTTTTATGGGTAGGTGTTCCTTTAAACCAGTCTCTCTTATGAGTACTCTTTTGGTGTTTGTTAGGAGTGTGAGTTTCCAAATAAAATGCCTGTGGGATGAGTAAGTTACGTTATTGAAGCCACATTGTGCGTGATCTGTACAGATCCATCTGTTCGGTGTACGCTGCAGAATCCCAGGCTCTCCCACTTGCTTTCATGTCTGTTCTATTACCGGTAATTGGGGTTCTAAACTATCAGCACTCCTTTTGATTGCCAGAGAAGAGAGTAGGATGCCTCTCTGGTACTTAAAGGGTTACGGGGTGTAGGCGCAAAGAAGAGAGGAACAATTCTGGAACAAGCCATCGGCATCATAGGGTTCCAAATAACAATTACTAAAATTGCCAGCGATTTAACCCTTTGAGTGCCAGAGGGGTACGTTTCGTACCCCTCTGGCACTCCAAGGGTTAAAATAGGATTTTTAACCCCTTGAATGCTAGAGAGGTCACCAAAGCATTTTTACGCAAGCCTCCCCTTAAATCATTAGGAGTTTTGATTTGTCCCCTATGGCGCAATTGGTTGGTTCCAGAATTGCACATCACACTTTGTGCAGAAGGCGTTAAAGGGATAGTAACACTTTAATATTAAAAAAAAAAAAAAAAAAGTATTGTAGGGTTTATCCTCCTGAGTAAAACAAGGGCACTCCCAATGCTGAGAGGTGTTCTATTCAAAAGTTATTTGAGCTCAAACATTAATTTTTTTTTTAGGTGCAGTATCTCAATAGCCTGAAATGTTACAGTGGTGCTGCTGCTACACCATCCTATGAGCTGTTTTACTCAAGAGGATAAACGCTACAATATATATTTTTTTACATACTAAGTATTACAATCCCCTTAAGGCTGGGGAGTTGTACAGACCGTGGCGATTTAAAGGGAAAGTAACACCTCCTAATAATAACCTGCCACTACTTACCTTACTGTGGTCAGAAGATACTAATGGTCATATGATTTTTTGCCTATGTGCCTTGGGTTAAGAGATAACCTCTTCAGTCTGTTCTGGATGTTATGTCCATGGAGGCATACTGCCAATGCACCAAATGACATCTCCCATTTGCTTTCTATAACCTATGTATAACTCCAAAGGCTTATATATATCTCCTCCTTGCTCTTTCCTCTTATGTAACCCCTCTATAAAACTCTCCATATTATTCCTCCGATAACACCACGTAACTCCTCCCTATAACTCCTCCTATTACTCTATATTACCTCTATGACTACTCTTATTACTCCATGTAAACCTTCCCTATAACTCCTCCTATTACTCTATATAACCTCTTTGACTACTCTTATTACTCCATGTAAACCCTCCCTATAACTCCTAATATTGCTTAATATAACACATCCCTATAACTTTTCCTATTACTCCCTATAACTCTTCCTATTATTTTATATAACTCCTCCCTATATTGCCTCCTTTTTCTCCATATAACTCCTCCTATTGTTCCATATAACACCTCCTTATAACTCCTCCTATTGCTCTATATAACTCCTCCCTATAACTCCTCCTATTGCTCTATATAACTCCTCCCTATAACTCCTCCTATTGCTCCATATAACTCCACCCTATAACTCCTCCTATTCCATATAACCCCTCCCTATAACTCCTCCTATTGTTCACTATAACTCCTCCCTGTAACTCCTCCTATCCCCTATAACTCCTCCTATTGTTCCAAATGACCCTTCCTACAACTCTTCCTATTGGTCCATATTACTCCTCACTATAACTCCTCCTATTGCTCCATATAACCCCTCCCTATAACTCCTCCTATTGCTCCATATAACTTCTCCCTATAACTCCCCCTATTGCTCCATATAACCACTCACTATAACTCCTCCTATTGCTCCATATAACCCCTCCCTATAACTCATCCTATTGCTCCCTATAACTCCTCCTATTGCTCCATATTAACTCTAAATCCCATTTTTTTTTCTTGTCCTTTAGTGAAATACATGAAGGATATATCCCCCTACTTCAAAGGATCTCCCCCCAGTAGCACAGGGAGCTGGGACTCCACACCCCCCGCCCTTCCACTGAAGAAAGGATCTCCTGCTCTACCCCACTGGGATATGAAGGATGGGAAGAGCATCCCACTGAAGATGTGCTACGTGTCCCGCAGATTCCTGCCCACAGATGCTGAGCCCAGGTGAGTTGAGAGTTGAAGCAGGCACTCCTCGTTTTGTCCTTGCTTCTGCCAACATCCTGAAGTTGATGCACTAAGAACTGAATCAATTCTAGGACAAACAGTCTGCATCACAGGGGACAAACTGGGCTGGATTTATGTTTAGGCAGAGAAGGTAACTGCCTAGAAATCCAATTAGTGAGGGGAGGAGCCTCAGCTGTTCTGGCCACTCCCACGCTGAGTTTAGGTGTGGCCAGAACAGAATCCCTTGCACCAGACAACCACTCTTGGTTTTTGGAAACTGGTTTATTTTTCTTTTACATAGTAATTAACCTTTTTGGCTGCTAGAGAAATCTTGCAATGCCTTGGAGATGTTTATAGCAGCCAAAGGACATCAGTTTAGTGCAGGTAGGAAAGTTTGCAGGGATGGGAATCAAGTGAAGTAAGAGTTATTTGGCTGTTATTTTGTTGGAGGAGATCGCACTGTGTGGTGTAAACATGTAGTCATTAGTAGGAGTGCAGCAGTGTGTCAGTAGGGAAGCAGAAACACAGTCACAGCCTTAATCCTTTGATTGCCAGAAAGGAATTCCATGCATTGGGTTGCAATGTGTAGGATACCTTTACGGCACTGTGTGTTTGATGGTGTGTGTGTGTGTGTGTGTTTGATGGTGTGTGTGTGTGTGTGTGTGTGTGTGTGTTTGATGGTGTGTGTGTGTGTGTGTTTGATGGTGTGTGTGTGTGTGTGTTTGATGGTGTGTGTGTGTGTGTGTTTGATGGTGTGTGTGTGTGTTTGGTGATGTGTGTGTGTTTTTGGTGCTGTGTGAATGGAGCATGTGTGTATTAGGGTGGTGTAGGAGCAAGTGGCAGCCATTTTGTTTTTTTACCTCAGTTGGATAGTGGTGGGCGGGCTGGAGAATGGGGGCGGGCCAACTCCCTGCATGATTTTTACAGGAGTAGCAGTACAGCAGCTCCTGTGAAAATCACGCCCCCATTGAATTACCCAATGGGAGCAGTAACTCCTCCTTACTGCCACCCCTGGGTGTGTGTGTCTCCTGAGGAGACATAAATTATGCAATGAGCCTTTCTCAGAGCCACTGGATGATCCCTGGACTGGGATCTCCTGCTGTCAGCTAGATGCTGACGTCAGGAGAAGGGGAAAAGGGAGAACCTTGCAAATATCTCTCAAACCATAGCGGTTTGAGAGATGGGGTTTGTGGCAATGCAATTTATTTGTTTAGCCTCTCCAAATCTATTAAAACATATTTTGGACATTACTAACACTTTAAGGACCAGGGATGTGCAACAAATTGAGAAGCAATGCATTTCCCAACTCCATGGCCTCTAAAGGGTTAAGATTATCATGTGCAGTGAGCACAGTTGGAGGTCCCAAGTTCCAGTTAATAACTGTCATGTCTGACTCTATGGATATAACATTCAGGCATTATCTATAGAAAAAATGCACAAGGACAAAAATCATACCGTTCTTAAGGATTTTTTTTTTTTTTTAACCATAATAAGGTCACACAAACATTTTCTGGGAATAAAAGGTCCCAGTTCAGCTATGAATTAAATCCAAGGCAGATCATACTTCATTTGATTGATTCTGTCCACCTTCTCCCAAAGATACTTGGAGATCTGCTCGGCAGACGGAAGAGACGTACTGTTTTTGCGGGCGAAGGATGAGGGTACAGCACAGTCCTGGTTTAATGCCATCCACACCAATGTCTGTGCTCTGACACCAAGGGTCAGAGAGGAGGTCAAACAGCAGCTGGGAAAAGAGGTCAAGCAGATGGGTTGGCTGACTGAACAGGTAATGTTAATGTCAGAATTCACGGTTTAAATAAAGTTGTCTGATAGTCACATGTTTATTGGGTTACAGCAGGTTTTATGTGCAAATGCATTCCCAAGTCCTGCTCAGTCATTCTGACAGCTAATGCTTTTCCATCAAACGTGATGTAGCAGCGGGTGGCAACTTGTTGCATTCACGGATGAAGATGATGGAAGTTGTAGTCCAACAACAGCAGGTTACCCAACCATGTGTTAAACAGTCAATCATATTAAGGGCAGTAGGTAACCTCTTGCTTGTCTGCTGTTGGAAAATACAACCCTTGGCTGGTTGGAGATGATGACAGTTGTAGTCTCCCAATGGGGTGGGAAAACTACATTCCTTGAGCCATTTTTGAACTAGATCTTCCGTGATCTTCAGGCAGCTGACAGCTAGCTAAACGTAATGAAATCTGAACACCAGCTAAAGGGATGTATGAAAACACTCTGTGTACTATGAAGAACGTGACAAATTCTGTGACAAACTAACTTTACTCTATGGGACAAATAGGCAATTTCCAGATTTAAAAGGGGTTTTTAACCCCTTGAATGCTAGAGAGGTCTCCAGCATTGTGCTGGAGACATCTCTTGCATTTTATGGGATTAAAAGCTCATTAAATCCTTACAGATTTGTATTTGATTTCCCTGTGGTGCAGTTGGTTAATTTGCTGCAGAATTGCTCTTCTTTGGCTTCTTAAATATGTCCATAAATAAATAAAACTGAGGATAAAACAGCATCTCTCCCCTTAGTAAGTGTGTGTGTGTGTGTGTGGGGGGGTGGCAATAAAAATGGACATGGTTAACCCATTGAGCATTTGAGGGAGTGTGCAAGGCATTGCTTTGCTCTAGTTTTTAATGATTACTCCTTGGGTACTAAAGTGGACCTATCACCTTGAGTTTTATTTACATATTTGAAAACTTTGATCAAAACTGCCTGTGTGTCATGTTAACCAAAACTTCAGCAGATGAATAGTTTAGGAGATATTCACGCTTTTATTTATGGGAAAAGTGAAAGTGAACATTTCCTGGTACCGCACATAGCTTCATTAGCATAGGAAATGTCACCGAAAACCTTCATTAACATGTGGCACATCGCTGGTATCACAATGAGCATACTGTAACAAGTATGAATAGCTTCTTAACTGTTCATTTGCTGGTCTTTTCGCTAAGATAACACATATGCAGTGTTTATTGCAGTTTTCAAATATGAAAACTTGAATTAAGGTGAAAGCCCACTTTAATTTATGAATCTCTCTCTCTTTTCTTGACTCCCAGCTTTCCCAAGATGGAAAACGGAATCTCTTGGCTGTTCTCACAGAGAAGGATCTGCTGTTATACACCAGTCTGCCACACACCAGAGAGGGCTTCAGCAAATCCACCTTCTGCTACCCACTTATCGCCACCAGGTATACTGAGCATACATGCTCTTAAAGGGATAGCAATACTTCGTTTTATCTTTATTTTATTTTGTAGGCATTAAAAAAACATGAAGAATGATATAAGTCATATCTCTCAAACCTTTATGGTTTGAGAGATATTCACAAGCAAAGCTTCCCCTCCCTCCCCTTTTACCTAGTGTAAGCCATCTCTTCTCAGATGTGGAATCCAGTCCATAGGCCGGACAGATAACAGCAGGGGACAATCTTCTTCCTATGAGAACAATGAAAGCCCTGCCCCCCTTGACAAGCTTTTCAGGTTTTTCCCTTATCTTAATTGAAGATTGTCCCTCTCTGCAGTCTACCTGGGCACCTCCCTTCTGATCTGGCTGAGCAGTGTTACATCAGTAAAAGGGGCGGGAGGGGGATACTTTGTCATTGAATTACTCTTGAACTACAAGTCTGACAGTATTGATATATCACTCTCCAAAGTGCAAATACTATGATGATTAAAGTGTTAGTAATGTCTGAAAAAAACTTTTTTGCATTTAGAAGAGCTTAAAAAGCTGATCTAAATGCAAAAAACCGTATCTCTCAAACCGCTATGGTTTAAGAGATACGGGTGTTTAAAGTTTGATTTCTCCTACTGACAGCTGTAAAGCTGTCAGCAGGAGATCCGTGTCGGTCGACACGCTGGCGCTTGAGAAGTGCCGGGATCTCGTTACTTACACGGAATCCCTTCATTGGAATGGTCTAAAACGTGTGCCTTTGTTGCATGATGCTACTGTTTTGTAGTCTTTTATTAGATTGGTGCAATGAGCATTTCATTGGTTCAGCTGTTAGTGTGAACAATCTGCATCGTGCAGTAGTTCAGCCCTTTTCTATTCAAGGCACCCCTAACATATCATGAATGTAGCTTTTTATGCCTTTCGGAAGGACTTGATGAAGGGTACAGTACTTTAAATATATATTTAAGTACATGTTTTGCATAATTATTTCCATAAATATACATTAGAAAGTCAACTTTAACATTTTTGGCAGAGACTTAATAGACCCTTAGCCGGTCTCTATAACACACCAAAATGTGACGGCATCTGGTTGAGAACCACTGGTATAGTAGCTGAATGGGTATGTAATTAATTCTGTATTTAGCTTTGTATAGGGGACAGATCTCTGTTCTTTCTATTGAATTTTGGTTTGGATGTATCCTTAGGATTCCACCAGATGTGGTACAGTCCTGGGAGCATTGGCTTGTGGTGAACTCCAAAGACGTTTTGATGGATTTCATTAAAGGGATAGTAATACTTTATCTTTATTTTTTTATCTTTATTTTATTTTGTAGGCATTAAAAAAACATGAAGAATGATATAAGTCTTATCTCTCAGACCTTTATGGTTTGAGAGATATTCACAAGCAAAGTTTCCCCCTCCCGCCCCTTTTACCTAGTGTAAGCCATCTTTTCTCAGATGGGGATCTGGTTGTAAGACCAGACAGATAACAGAAGGGGACAATCTTCTTACAATGAAAGCCCTGCCCCCCTTGACAAGCTTTTCAGGTTTTTCCCTTATCTTAATTGAAGATTGTCCCTCTCTGCAGTCTACCTGGGCACCTCCCTTCTGATCTGGTTGAGCAGTGTTACATCAGTAAAAGGGGCGGGAGGGGGATACTTTGTCATTGAATTAACTCTTGAACTACAAGTCTGACAGTATTGATATATCACTCTCCAAAGTCCAAATACTATGATGATTAATTAGAGCTGTTTTTATTATGAAACATTACTATCCCGTTAAGGAGTCTTTTTGTTTGTTTTTTCTTTTTTTTTGTTTTTTTTTTTAAGAGAAAAAAGAAGGGAGCTCCTAGTGTATTATCACAAATGTTTAGGGACCTCCACCACAACACCACCATACTCACAATACCACTATTCAGCGGTCAGATTGGCATATGGGGGGACTCGCTGCCCTCACTCAGTGTACACTCATCAAGACTGGATGCTGCACTCCAAGAGAGAACAGAAGAGCACTCCACAGTCCTTCACAAGACAAAGAAAATATGTACAGACCACTTCACTTAGGGCACAGTATCCTTGGTATATAATGTTAAATCACATGGATTTGATGAAACTGGCTAATCGCACTCAAGCCACTGTAACATACAGGGTACTACTGCCCATCCTGCTTAGTGACTCCACAGCTAAAAAAGAACTGGAACTGCTGTATCGCCATAAAAAAATCTGTTTATCAAAACCATGTGAGTCATGTAGTTAATATTATATACCAAAGCTATTGTGTCCTGAGTGAAGTGGACTGCAAGACCTCTGTGCATATTTTTTATTTTTTTCCAGAAAAGGAATGTTAGAACAAGAGAATGCAGGCTGAAATTGGAGGGCGGCAGAATAAGAGGAGATATGAGGAAAGACTACTTTAAGGAAAGGGTGGCAGATACATGGAATGTTCTTCCAGAGGAGGTGGCAGAGGCTAAAACAGCTCTTGGTATAGATCAGGGGTGCCCAGTAGGTAGATCGCAATATACCAGTAGATTGTTACTGTTAGACCGCAAGACAATTCGTGTTGTAGAGCAGTGGTTCTCAACCCGTGCCCTCAGTGGCCACTAACAGGCCAGGATGTGATGATTTCCTTGTTAGAGCACAGGTGAGTTAATCAATGTGAATGAGCCTCTGATCACATGATTTCCTTGTTAGAACACAGGTGAGTTAATCAATGTGAATGAGCCTCTGATCACATGATTTCCTTGTTAGAGCACAGGTGAGTTAATCAATGTGAATGAGCCTCTGATCACATGATTTCCTTGTTAGAGCACAGGTGAGTTAATCAATGTGAATGAGCCTCTGATCACCACACCTGTGCTCTAGCAGGGGAATTCCTAAGTCCTGGCCTGTTAGTGGGTCCTGAGGGCACGGGTTGAGAACCTCTGCTGGTATAGTATTTGTGTGGATACCTTTCTACCATTCAAAGGGCGAAAAGCTATATTTAAGTAGATGGGAAATGTAGAAAGTTACTTGTCCCTTGTGGTTTTTAATCAGATTTTTACAAAATGAACATGCTATTTTATTGTATACTAGTTGAACAGCCTGTTTCACGGGCCACAGTGCCTCTGGCAGCCGGTCGCGGGGCAGTCACGCGCAGCAGAGACTGGCCGCGCCGCTGCTGATACAGAGCTGGATGCTCCTTCGGAGTGCCCAGCTCTGTATCAGCCGTGGAGCAGGCAGTCTGTACTGCACATGACTGCCGCACGCGCAGCAGTGTCTACTGCGCATGTCGGGCGTTACACACAACTTAGCGAATTATTATATAGGATTGACAGGCGATATAAACATAAATATATTGTGCAACATATGTGATTGTGATGATGTGTGCAGAGAAGGTAGTAGGTCATGTTAGGACGACTATAAAAAAAAATAGATCGGATGTCATTAAACTCTGGCCAACTTTTGTATATGAGCAGTGATTCATGGCTTCATTCCATAGGACACATAGGTCGGGTATATAGGGATAGCCCTATTAACTGTTTGAGTGCCAGAGGGGTACGCAACGCATTGCAACGCAATGCATTCTGTACCCCACTGGCACTCAAAGGGTTGACTTCAGGTAGTGGAAGCAGAATGGCTTCGCCAATGTTTAGCCACCGGTGAACAAGGCCAGATTTATATACCAGGCTCTCCTTGGAAGGAGTCTAGGTGCCCTTAACTCCTCCCATGGCCACACCCAATTATCACATGACACCCCCCCCATCCTTCCCACTGTTTCCTGGCACATAAACTACCCTTGGCCTGTAACAAGGAAGAATGGAAAAAACTTTAACCCCTTGGTCTCTAGAGAGATTTCCAATGCATTGCTTTGTGTTCATATGCACAAAAAATGTGGAGTAATTCTGGGGCAAACCAACTGTGATGTAGGGGACAAATGAAAATTCCCTTTGTTTTTAATTACTTTTTTAAAACACCACTTTAATGCTTGATGGGCCTTGAAGTGCATCCTCTGTAGCATTGAATGGTTTAGAAGCCTAATTTCATCCATTTAGGTAAGTTGTATTTGTTCACTTTGGTGTACTTGGTTTCTCCCAGTGTTACTCCACCAAGACCAAGATCCAGAGAACTGAAGTAGTTGTCGGATATTCAAAGTCAAAATAAAAGGTCACTATCCCTTTAAATATTGGAGAACCAATACATGCGGTATTGGTTTGTAGTGGCCATGAGTCATTTTTGCCCATATTTAGGAAAGTGAGGCTTGGGATTCTGAGAGTAATGCTCATGTATGGCTCATGACATTGGGCTACAATAAAATATAACATTTTCAGTTTTTTGTTTTTTTTTAGTAAACTCATTCCTTTTAACTCTGTAGTGTAATCTGTTGGATACCTCTCTGGCACTCAAATGGTTAACCCAGTGAAAACAAGGGGGTTGTGTAATGTCTTGTTTCAACTGAACCCTTTGCTCAGAGGTGGCGGAATACGTTGAACCCTCTTTGGCACTCAGAAGACTAAGAAAAAATGTATTGCAGTGGTAACATTTGAGGTTTAAAGGGATAGTAACACTTAAAGGGGTAGTAATGTCAGAAAAAAGGTATTAACTATATGGTAGATACAATTAAAAGAGAGTACTTGCACTTATTCGCACCTCTCAAACCGTTATGGTTTGAGAGATATAGGAAAATAGAGTTCTCCGTTCCCTCCCCTTTCTGCTTGATGAGCTGTAAAGCTGTCAGAAGCAGATTCTGGTATTTTGACCAGACGGTGGCTCTTCAGCAACCCAGATATAACGATATCTAAAGATAAATACTCCATCGGAATGGTCTATAACATGTCCTTGCAAACCAGGCACACGTTGTAGACTGTTCCAGTGAAGTATTTATTTTTAGGTATCGATATGTCTGCGCTGCTGAAGAGCCACCGTCTGATCCAGGAACCAGACTCTCATGCCGTTGACTATATAGCTCATGTATGAGAAAGGGGAGGGAGCGGAGACCTTTATTTTCCTATATCTCTCAAACCATAACTGTTTGAGAGATACGAATAAGTACAAGTACTCTTTTAATTGTATCTACCATATAGTTAATACTTAGTTTCTAATTTACTATCCCTTTAATATGTAAAAAAATAAGTATATATATATATATATATATATATATATATATATAATTATATATAGTTGGGTTTATCTACCTGAGTAAAATGAGGGTACTCTCACTGTTGAGAGAGCTTTTATTAAAAAGTTATTGCATCTCAAACTTACATTTTTTAGGTGCAATATCTCCGTGGCCTGAAGTTTTATAGTGGCGCTGTTGATGAACCATCCTATGGACAGCTCTGGTCAATTGACCATAAATCTCCATAGATTGGCGTAAGAACAACACCTCTGTAAAACTTCAGGCCATTGAAATACTGCACCTAAAAAAAATTCAAGTCTGAGATGCAATAAAGTTTGGATAAAACCCCATCTCAGCAGTGCGGGTACCCTTATTGTACTCAGGACGATGATAAGCCCTACAATATCAATTTTACTACATATTAATGGTTACTATCCCTTTAACCATTTGAGTGCCAGTGGGTTACACAGCGTATTTTGGAGCAATGTGTTGTGTACTCCTCAGACACTCATAGGGTTAATTGTACATACAGATAAGCTTTAAAGAGGAACTACCACCATTAAAAAAAAAAAAACATTGTCCCACCTAATTTCCCATCTGACGACTAGCTACTCTCGGACTGACAGGCAGGACGGAGCACAGACATCTTTTCCTAGTGACGCCTGCGCTGTCAGACCCTTCCAGAGCCGAACAGTTCCTAGCAACACCTCGTAGAGCTGGCTGGGAGTGACAGCGCAGGCGCGCAGACGTCACTATGGAAAGATATCTGCACTTCGTCCTGCCTGTCAGTCGCGGAATAGTGGCTCATTCTCATGAACACGGTGATAATTCTGGCAACTAGCGCTACTGAGCAGCTGGCCGCCAGATGGGGAATTATTTGGGACAATGTTTTTTAAGGGTGGTAGTTCCACTTTAAAAAAAAAAAATCCACTTATTACCTCACTTGGCAACAGTGAGCTGAGTTTTTGGGTTGGTGTGTTACTCCACCTAAGACAAATACATGAACTTTTATTTCTTGGCTTACCTTCTGCTTCCAAGGCTCACAGCTGCCTTCTGTTATTTAAAGTTCTTTATGGGTGCAGTATAAATAGAGGGAAAGAGTGGATCTTAATTACAGTTTGATAAAAATAATACAGACCTTTTGAAATGCCGCTAGTGTGTTCTCTCGTCTGAGTTTAATTTTATGGACCGTTTCCCCAGGATGCATTGCAGCCTGGACATTTGTGCAACAGAGCTAGAGGGAGGAATCCTTTTAAATCTGGGTATGGGGGAACCTGAGGCTCTCCAGCTATTGTGGACTACAACTCCCATCATGCCCAGACAACCCACGGTTGTAGTCCACAACAACTAGGAAGCCTCAGGTTGCCAATCCATTCTTTAACCTGAGTGTCAGAGGGGGTATCAAAGGCATTGCTTTGCAATGTATTGGGTACCCCTCTGGCACTCGCTGGGTTACAGGATGTATCATAGGCTTTTTCCTGCTGATTTAAAATAAAGGTACCCCCACTGCAGAGAGACACTTCATTCAAATGTTATAATAGTTCAAACTGTCACAAAGTGGTGGATCTGTTATCACATTCTGTGGAGTACTATAGTCTGAGGCTTACTGCTCCCATGGAATACAAGAGAAAAATTGTCTGTGCAACAGGCGGCACCATTTAACCCATGGATGTCACACAGTGTATGTGTAGATCAGTTACCAGTGTCACTGTAGGAAACGGGTGGGGTGTCATTGTATGTGACTGGGGTGTCATGCAGAGAATGTTTGGGTCAGTGACTACTGGTGGGACAATGTAATAAGGCTGAGGTATGGCATGGTGTTCGTGAGGTTATTGGACCACCAGTGGACAGATGGAGAAGGCTACGCTGGCAGAACAGATTAGTGACTACCACTGAACTGTAAGGACAGATTAGGGTGTCACACAGTATATGTGTGTGGGTCAGAGATTACAGTTAGGACAATGGGCTGGTAGACTATGTACCCTTTTCCTTGGTGCAACAATGGGCTGGCAGACTATGTACCCTTTTTCTTGGTGCATCATCGTCATTAATATTACAGCACAGCGGATGTGCATGGCCACTCTGCAGATTGCACAGAAAAGCGGCTCTGTTTTGGTGAGCTTTGCAAAAATCCAGTGAATAGCGGCTTACATGGGTGTCAGCCAGTAATGTTAGACCGATGAAGACCTAGCCCAATGCATGAACAGTGCAGGGACGTTATTTGGGTGGTTTTAATGTCCCTTTAGCACAGTGCTATTGAGTCACCCATGGGAATCTATCCTAATCTAAGAAAAAAAAAAAACTAGTTGCATTATGTCCTCTGTGATAGCAAGTTCTATCTTACCGTGAATATTCTTTCAGCTAGAGGCCTACTAATCTCCAGTTTTGTCTCCTCCTTCTGCAGACTTGTACTGTCTGGACCATCAAAAGGCTCCCTCGTCTGTGACACGGACCTCGCATTCGCTCTGCGTTCTGGAACCCAGAAGGGGGTGGAGACCCACCTGTTTAGTGTGGAGACTCCACGTGAGTTGGCGGGATGGACGCGGGCGCTGGTGGATGGATGTCACAACGCAGCTGAGCTTATACAAGAGGTGACCACCGGTAAGAGACTTGAAAAAGGAACTAACGGACATGTGACCAATTACGATGACCAAACTCGTTTAACTCTTTGAGTGACAGTTATCCAACGCATTGCAACACAATTTGCTGCATCTCTCTGACAATCAAATGGTTAAAAAATTCTAAAATTTGAAACTATAAAGGGATAGTAATGTTTCAAAATAAATGCAACTCCGAATATTCTTTATAGTTTTTCTAACCATGTAGAGCGGTATTACCGTAAAATCTCGGGTATAATACACATAATTTTACCCTACTTAACCTTATGTGAAGTGGGGGGTGCGTATTATACACAAAAGTTTTTTTTTTACTAAATTTTTTTTTATGGCTGTCAGTATCATCCCTCCCCCTTCGCTATCCGCTTTCCAAATAAAGCTTACTATGCTCCACTGAGCTTCCCATTGCAGCCAAAAGAAGAGAAGGCAATCTCTATCTGTGTAAATCTTGCAAATGCAAGCATGCCGCCCGCTTCCTTCAATGGGCTTGCAGGACCTTCTGCCTCCAGCCAATGGTAATGCCCTGATACACAGGGCGTTACCATTGGCTGGAGGTTGAAGGTCCTGCAAGCCCATTGAAGGAAGTGGGCGGCAAATGCAATCATGCCGCCCGCTTGGAAGATTTACACAGATAGAGATTGCCTTCTCTTCTTTTGGCTGCAACGGGGAACTCAGTGGAGCATAGTAAGCTTTATTTGGAAAGCGGATAGCGCCGGGGGAGGGACAATACTGATAGACATACATTTTTTTTCATAAGGGGGAAAACAAGGGTGCGTATTATACATAGGCACTCTTGTTTTCCCCTAAATCTTGGGTATAATATACACCTGCGTATTATACACAGGTGCATTTTATACCTGAGATTTTACGGTATCATTCTGTACGATGTGCAGTTCCAGAGTAACTGAATAATAAAGTATCACCCTCCCGCCCCTTTTACCTATGTAAAGCTGCACAGCAAGACCGTCTGGATGGATCGTAGCAAGGGACAATCTTCTGTTAACATAAGGAAAAATCTGCCCTCCTCCTTCAAGGGGAGGGGCCAGGGTTTCCCTTATGCTCCCAGTAAGAAGATTGTCCCTTGCTGTGAGCTGTCTGATCAAGAGACCAGATTCCATATCTGAGGGGAGGCGGCTTACACTAGGTAAAAGGGGTGGGAGGGGGGTACTTTATCATTCAATTACTCTTGAACTACACATCGTAGAGAATGATAATAACACTCTACATGGACCAAAAACTATAAAGAATAAATGGAGTTGAATTTATTTTGAAACATTACTATCCTGAAGTCATGTAGACTCTGAATAAATAATTATTGTAGAATCCATGGTTCAAATAATTAAAAACCTTCACAGCAAAAAGAGTAAACTCCATATTGTTTTAGCACCATAACCTTACTTCTACATCTGGGTCATGCTTTGATTTGGAAGGAACTGTCAGTTTTAAAGGAATAGTAATACCTAAAATGTAAAAATAAATAAATAATAATAAAAAAAAAAATATATATGTGTATGTAATATAATTTTTACTCCCCCTGAGTAAAAGAAGGGTACTCCCGCTGCTGAAAGGTGTTTTATTCAAATAAAGCTCAGACTTGAAATTTTTAGGTGCAGTATCTCACCGGCCCGAAATTGTGCAGTGGCGCTGTTGCTACATCATCCTATGGACAGCTCTGATCAGTTGACCATAAATCTCCACAGGATGGTGTAGGAACAGCGCCGCTGAGATACTGCACCGAAAATAAATAAAGTTTGAGGTGCAATAAATTTTGAATACAAACACCTCTCAGGAGGTAAACTCTCTCTCTCTCTCTCTCTCTCTCTCTCTCTCTCTCTCTATATATATATATATATATATATATATATATATATATATATATATATATATATATATATATATATATATATATAGCGAGTAGAAATTCAGCCCTGGTGGGTATGTTTTAGCCTGCAGTGGCGAGTAACTTTTCAGGTCTGGCTAGTAGCAAAGGACTTAAAATTATAAGATTATATATATATATATATATATATATATATATATATATATATATAATATAACAAATGAATGGGCAGCACCCGTGGGACTTAAAGTATAAGATTTATTATTCACACTAGGTACATCAAATATAACATAACTGACAAGATGGAGGCCAGTTTGCATCTTGTTGAGGAGCTTTTGGGATAATTTATATATTTTACTAAATACCAATTTTAATTGGTTGAACTATACATTCTATTTTAATTCTGTATTCAGACTCTGTGACCTCATCCATATCCAAGCTCCCCTTTAAAGGTGTAGCGCCATCTTGATAATAACACCACACTTAACTGACTATGGCCACAAAATCCAATTGCACCCATGAATTTTGCCCATGTTCCTTTGTTTAACCCCTTCGCGTCCAGTGACGTACCTGGACTGTCTCGTTTGTCCGGCACTTAAGGACCAGTGACGGTCCTGGTACGTCACGTACTTTTACTCACCTCGCTCCTGTAGGAACGCGATGAGTAATACCGCGGACTGAAGCTGATCGTTCCAAGACGGGAGAGATCTCTTTCAGTCCCTTGTTCGGTGTGCCGCCCCACGTGATCAGTCACGTGGGGCGGCATGCCGAAATTCCCTATCTGATCCTTAAAGGACCACACACCCCAGGACCGCTGGTCCTTAAGGGGTTAAGAAATAACATTTTCAATCCCTCCTGGATGTCATATCCATGGAGGCAGACATGACAGTTGATAGCAGGACCACAGGACAAAAACTGTGCTCACTGCACATAAAAAAACTTTAAGGAACAAGAACACATAAAAGGGATCTATGGGTAAAACGTCTCTGTGTTCTGAGGCCTAACATCTTGTTTTACATGTGCTGTCCTCGGGGCTCCCATTCCTGCCTTATTCCAGGTCTTCCATTACAATAGCAATCTCGATACACTTCTGTAGTGGTCAACACACAGGCTCACCTGGTCAGCAGAGCCCTTCTGTGGGTTCTTGTCCTAGATGCTCTGGATCAGGCAGGAACAAATGGCCGTCACTTGCCGGTAGACCAACGAGGCAAGTGAATTTAGCTTTTGCAGTAGCTGGGATGAGAATCAGAAGACAAACGCCTTCCAGACATCCCCACCACAAATACAGATGACACTTGTATTGAGGAGGGTAAAAACAGAAGTGTCTTTATTTCGTTTGTTTCTGGCTGTCAGATTTAATCTGGAAGCGGGGACTTTAGAAACCAAGACTTGGGCCTTTCTATTCAAGGTTTGCTGGTTGAATTTGTAGTGTGCTTCTTGATCTGTGTTGCTTTGCCACAGTTGAGTTTGTTTTACCAGGTCAGCGCTGTGATTGACCATGGGTAGTGTTCCAATAAATTTGTAGAAATTGATGTAAGTTATCTGATCAGAGGATCTGCATTCTGATCTAATCCTTGGTAGAACTTGTTGTTCAGATTCTTTAGGTGTTCGCCCAGCATCTCGACTCTCAGCTCTCAGTGAAAGCTATTTTGTGCTTTAAGCTGTGGGGCATTAGTCGTAATCCTTAGAGCTTTGTTCTGTGCTTTCTGTAGAGACTTGTGATGTTCCAGACAGCCAATCCACACCGACGATGCTTATGTCATGGTGGGTCTGATGACTGCCTTGATAACTTTGCTCTGGATAGACATTAGTCTTTGGCTGATGCCTTCTGCTATGTTTTCTCAACGTGACTTCACCAGTTGAGCTTGCTGTCTGGCGTTACTCCTAAGCAGGAACTTCTGGTCTCTTCTTTGATCGCTCTGATTTGTGGGGGCTCGTTGTTGGCTTTTCTGGTAAACATTGTGGCTGTGGTGTTTCTGGTGTTCAGTGTTCTTTACCAATCGCTCTACCATGTGGTTAGTTTGGTGAGGGATGTTTGTAGATTCTTAGTCACCTCTTTTATTGTTGAATGACTAAGAGATGACTGCAAAATAATCTGCATAGAGAGCCAGGTCTACCTTGTGAATATCTGTGGGGATATCTTTAGTAAAGAGATTGGACAGGAATGGTCCAAGGATGGATACTTGTGGCATGCAAACTCAGATGGTGTGCGTTGCTGAGAGCTCTTCTTGAACAGCCACATGAAATGAGCATTCAGACAGCTTGCCATTAGGTTTATTTGGGTAATTGTGAAATTGCAGGTCGATCTTGTATTGCAGTCCTTTATGCCATACGCTATCACAGGTATTTTTATTGAGGAAACACATTGCTTTTACATAGTAACATAGTAGATAAGGCTGAACAAAGACATGCGTCCATCAAGTCCAGCCCATGCCAATAACACCCCTGTTGATCCAGAGGAAGGCAACAAAAAAGCCCTCTGGAGCAATTTCCAATGTAAGTGTGTAGGTGTGTGTTTCTGTGTTTGTGTGTGTGTGTGTCAAAAAGTTCCCCGGATCAATATCCTATTTGCTTTGAAGCCATCTGTCATAACTGTCAATATTGTTCTGTGCTAGATAGGCATCCATTGATTTTTTGAATGCAGTTACATTATCTGCAAGCACAACATCCCGAGGCAAAGAATTCCATAGCCTTACCGCCCTTACTGTAAAGAATCCCTGCCTGTGTTTTAGTTGAAAGCGCCTTTCCTCAAGTCTTAATGGATGACCTCTTGTTCTTAGCTCAGCTCTTTGAATAAATAATTATAAATAAGTATACACCTTCAGCTGGCAATCTTGTGTACATAGTGAAATTGACTTGCGACAGTGCTGACGCAGTGTCCATCAGGGGGAACACCAGGGGACTAATCAGACATAGTATTTTAGTCTCCAATCAGAGTCCCCTTTTTCAATGCAGGAAAAAGTCCTTGAAACACAACTGCCAGGGGTTAGTTAGTATTCATTTGTTGTCAATCGACTGAGGGTTCTTGTTCCATCCGCTAACAGTAACTGATAGAATTCTGAAGTCTAAAATTATATACACAGAATGCACAGCAAAATACAGAACAGAGGTACATAACACAGGCAAAAACCAAAATGTCAACCTAATTGTCCCCTGTGTTAAGGGGACACATAACACAGGGGGCAATAACTTTTAGCAGTAGGAGATGCAAGGGGCTCACATCTTTTTTTCTCCACAGTGTCTCATAAGCAGTTAGATGTTGTCTGTTAATTGGCCTGATATAAGATATCGGACTTTCTTTATAGAAGAGCAGGGCGTACCAATATCCATACATTAAAGTGGAACTACCGCCAGAAGTAAAGTCGCCCTGCAATAATTAGGCAGGTGGCGACTAGCTTAAAGGGATAGTAATACTTTTATTATTACTATCCCCATATTGTACATCAGGGCTTATAATTTTAAGTCCTTTGCTACTAGCCAGACCTAAAAAGTTACTCGCCACTGCAAGCCATAACATACCCCCAGGGCTGAATTTCTACTCGCCAGGGCTGAATTTTCACTCACCATTGGCTAGTGGTGAGTGGAAATTTTGATCCATGTTGTACATATTTGTAAAATAACTTAATAGCCCCCAGGTTCATCTCTCTAAACTTTATGGCTTGAGAGATAACGGAAGGCAAAGTTCCCTCCTCCCTAAAGTCAGCATTGTGCTGACTGCAGGGGAAGTCTGTCGTACGACAGGCATGCGGCTCTGCAGCTGAGCCGAGATCCCATTAGTGACAAAGAATTATTTCACTGAAACGGTCTTCTACATCTGCTTGGTTTGAGCTTGGTTTGCAAGCACATGTAGAAGACCGTTTCAGTGAAATAATTCTTTGTCACTAACGCAATCGCGGCTCTGCTGCAGAGCCGCATGATGAATGTCAGACCGGATATCCCTGCAGTCAGCACATCGCTGACTTAGGAGGAGGGAGGGGGGACCTTTGCCTTTGGTTATCTTTCGAACCATAAGGTTTGAGAAATGAACCTGGGGGCTATTAAATTATTTTACAAATATGTACAATATGGGGGATAGTAATAATAAAGTATTACTATCCCTTTAATAACACACACAACATTCTATAGAAATCCTTAATCTTCTGAGACCGGATGCCAGGCATCAGTGCAGACATTTTGTCTGCGCGCCTGCGTTGTCAGTCCCAGTCTCCCTTCAGAAGCATTGCACTGTCCTGAAAGACACCGGAAGGGACTGACGGCTCAGGCAAGCAGACTGCACTAACCTGGTCGTCAGTCTCGGAAGATTAAGGATTTCTATAGAATCTGGTCATTGTGAGAGGTGATATAACTAGTATTAAGCTAGTCACCACCTGCCTAATTATTGCAGGGCGACTTTACTTCTGGTGGTAGTTCCACTTTAACACCATTAGCATTCTACAAACAATCAGCCAGTTTGTGTCTATATAAGATAGTGTACACATGCATTAATATGCAAGTTTAGGATTAGATTTTAGCAATATAACATTAAATAACTACATTTTACAGATATTAACAGGAAGAACATAATATTTAAACTTCTATAACCCAATTTAACATTTTGGTCTCCCTTTAAGGACCAGAGGGTTATGCAAAATATTGGTAAGCAGTAATTTGAGCACTCTTCTGCTCCTTAAGCCTTTGAGTGCCAGAGCAGTGCGTTGGGTGCCTCTTTGGCGCTCAAAGGGTTAAGCAGACATGTTTCTGCCTGATTCACTTAAATAAATTAAAAGAAAATGCAAACAACTGTCATGTCCACCTTTATGAACTGGATCATCCTAGACTGATTGAAAATGGTATGTCCTCAGCAAAGGCAAAATTCATAGAGGTCATTAGGATTTTCTTGCCATAGTAAGGTAAGTGGGGGCTTATTAGGCAGGTAGAAGGGAGAACAGTGTGGAATGTTTGTATTTGACTGGCGGGTAGAAGGGAGAGCAGTGTGGAATGTTTGTATCAGGCTGACAGGAACTGGCAGGTAGAAGGGGAGAGCAGTGTGGAATGTTGATACCTGGCTGACAGGAACTGGCAGGTAGAAGGGAGAGCAATGTGGAATGTTTGACTCAGGCTGACAGGAACTGGCAGGTAGAAGGGAGAGCAGGGTGGAATTCTGGAATCTGGCTGACAGGAACTGGCAGGTAGAAGGGAGAGCAGTGTGGAATGTTGGTATCTGGCTGACAGGAACTGGCAGGTAGAAGGGAGAGCAATGTAGAATGCTGGTATCTGGCTGGCAGGAAATATTAGATGGGAGGGTGAGCAGTGTGGAATGCCATAGCGCTGACAGTCGTGAGAGCATGGTTAAGCAGTGTAAGCCATTATTGCTCCAGTAAAATTAGGTCAGAGTAAGACAATTTGGCTTACACACCCTTCTCTTTATTTGTTCAGAGTGTACGTGGGCTGGAAAGGTAGAAAGGAGAGCAGTGTTGAATGTTGGTATCTGGCTGACGGGGACTGGCGGGTAGAAGGGAGAGTAGTGTGGAATGTTGGTATATGGCTGACGGGAACCGGCAGTTAGAAGGGAGAGCAGTGTGGAATTCTGGTATCTGGCTGATGGGAACTGGCAGGTAGAAGGGAGAGCAGTGTGGAATGTTAGCATCTGGCTGACGGGAACTGGTAGGTAGAAGTGAGAACAGTGTGGCGCGTTGGTATATGGCTGGCAGGAAATATCAGATGGGAGGGTGAGCAGTGTGGAATGCCATAGAGCTGACAATCGTGAGAGCACAATTAAGCAGTGTAAGCCATTATTGCTCCAGTAAAACGAGGTCAGAGTAGGACAATTTGGCTTACACACCCTTCTCTTTATTTGTCCAGAATGTACGTGGGCTGGGAAGGAGTGTGCCCTCTCTATACACATTGATCAGGGATTCACTCTGTTCACTGAAGAACCTGGACTCAACAAGGTCATCCACTTCCACCAGCCCTTTGAGAAGCTGCGGATGTCTTCTGATGATGGCGCCAGGATGCTGTACCTGGACTTCAGCAACCCCAACATGGAACTTGTACGTATTACAGTTTTTCTCTGTCACTTCAACTATATAACTCCAGCCTCACTGTGAGCTGTGCTGTCCCCTCTCAAAAACCCATTCTCTGCTCTCCCAAATATAGGGCCATATACACAGAGACAAACATGTAAAAATTCTGGGGCAAATCAACTGCACTGTAATAGGAGGGGGATAAAAACTACCATTTGTTTTTAAAGGGATAGTATTGCTTGAAAATAATTTTATTTTATATTGTAGCCCTTAAAAAAAACATTAAATTATATAAGTCATATCTCCCAAACCTTTATGGTTTGGGAGATATTAGCAAGTAAATTTTCCCTTGGAGTGATGTCACTGCTCAAGCCTTCAGATTTGGAATATGTCCTGGGACCGGCCGCGGCTCTTCAGCAGTGCCGAGATCATGATCTTTAAAAAATAATTTCTTCATTGGAACGGTCTACAAAGTGTGCTTGCAAGCCAGGCACACTTTGTAGACAGTTCCAATGAAGTAGTTTTTTAAAGATCGTGATCTCGGCACTGCTAAAGAGCTGCCGGTTGATCTGTGGACCGGATTCCAAATCTGTCCACTAGATGGCAGACTTGGCTAAAACAGACAGGAAAAGGGAACTTTGCTTGCTAATATCTCCCAAACCATTTTTAATGTTTTTAAGGGCTATAATATAAAATAAAATTATTTTCAAGCAATACTATCCCTTTAAATGGGCTTTTAACCCTTTGAATGTTCGAGAGGTCTCCAACGCATGGCTTCCCAATGTGTTTGAGACCTCTAACATTTAAGGAGATAAAACCCCCATTTAAATCACTGGTACACTTTTATTTGTTCCGTATAGTACAGCTGATTTGTCCCAAATAAATTCATGTATCTTTGTGTATATACTATGGCCCAGTTTATAGGAATAAAAATGATTTATCATTACTGTGTTTTAATTTGCTTTACCTGATGCTTTTCTTTCTCTCTAATTCTGTGCATTTAACTTTAAATAAGCTGCTTCCAAGGAGGAATTTAAATCCCAGGTGCCTCCTAGGCAAAACATGGTAGTGTTGCTTCTTCTTTAAATTGCCAAAAAGCAGGATTCATTAAAGGGATAGTAATACTTCATTTTAACTTTATTTTATTTTATAGGCATTAAAAAAACATGAAGAATGATATAAGTCTTATCTCTCAAACCTTTATGGTTTAAGAGATATTCACAAGCAAAGTGTCCCCCTCCCGCCCCTTTTACTGATGTAACACTTCTCAGCCAGGGCAGAAGGGAGGTGCCCAGGTAGACTGCAGAGAGGGACAATCTTCAATTAAGATAAGGGAAAAACCTGAAAAGCTTGTCAAGGGGGGCAGGGATTTCATTGTTTTCATAGGAAGAAGATTGTCCCCTTCTGTTATCTGTCTGGTGTATGGACTGCATTCCACATCTGAGAAGAGATGGCTTACACTAGGTAAAAGGGGCGGGAGGGGGAAACTTTGCTTGTGAATATCTCATCAACCATAAAGGTTTGAGAGATAAGACTTATATCATTCTTCATGTTTTTTTAATGCCTACAAAATAAAATAAAGTTAAAACGAAGTATTACTATCCCTTTAACAACAGCTATTACAGAAATATGTCCGATAGTGATTTTCTCGTTACGGACTAACACAAATCTCTCTCTTCTTGCAGCAACTGGATCTGCACTCTTGTCCCAAAACCATTGTGTTCATCATCCACTCCTTCCTGTCAGCCAAAGTATCACGTCTCGGCCTTCTAGCATAGAGAACGGGGAGGGAGGACTTCACCGGGGTCCCGCTGCCCCATGCACTAACTAAACGCTGAAATGGGCAGAGCTACAGAGAGGTTTCCTGGGGGCTAATAACCCAGAAAATGGAAATTATTCTGTCTGGGCCAAAGGACTGGAAAACTCCCTGCCCTGAATTTATTGGAGTACAGCTTCCATCATACTAGTGATTGGAGGGCGGAGAATATATTGGAGTGGTAGTTTAACAACATTTGCAGGTCCTTCATCCCCCCAGACACTGGGCAAAAATAACGTGAGACTTTACATGTACACGTATTATCCGCAGAGTGTGCCATATAGAATATATGTATAATATTATATATAATATAAAAAAAAATCTAAATGATTCTGTTCGCTGTCAGGGGGTGTGGCTGGAAAATTGCTGACTGATTGAGGAGCGGCCTCGGCCTTCTCAACCAACCACCACTGCCACTCTGTTTGAAAAAAAATGTTAACCACTGGCTTTTGGAAGAGGCAGAGGGAGAAGTCCTTGCCTGCTCAACCAAAAGTTAGTAAAAAATAAAAAAAAAGTCAGATCTCGTGGTGGGGCATCAGGAACCATCCTGATGCCCTTCAGCTACTGATCTGCCAGCCGATTCGGCTGGGAGATCAATAGCGGTGATGCACAGGAGCAACAGAGCTCCCCTGATTCCATTCTACCCGGAGCCCGAACCTTCTCACATCAGTAAGGGAAAGCTTCCCTCATTGTTGTGAGAGGGTTTTCCTGTCCACTCCTACCCAGTATTTGGGTAGGATACAAGCAGGGGAGCTCTCTTGCTCCCTCCATTGCCGCTATTGATCTCCCAGCAGAATCAGCTGGTAGATCAGTAGCTGGGGGGCATCAGGAGGGGTCCTGATGCCTCACCATGAGGATAGACTTTTAATACAAGTTTAAAAACAAATAATAAACCAAAAAAAACGTCTCCCCACACAAGGGGCGAAACCATGCTACACACCTGCTAGTATATTATAAATATATAATGCGTATACACACAATTATTAAATTGCTACAGTAACCATTCTGATAAGTTAAAGTATATATCTGTTTAAAGGTGAACGTTCACCCTTACATTAATTTTTATGCATTTTGCGCCACATGCACAAAGAAAAGTGTAATGATGTTAAAGCAAATCGGCAACGCCATAGGAGACCAATAAAAACTCTCCAAACGCCAACCGATTTAAATAGCAATTTCAATCATTTGAATGCTAGACGTCTCCAACAATCAGACGTCTCTAGATTTCAAGTGGTTAAGTCCTATTTAAATTAGGGGGTAGTTTCATTGTCCCCTATGGCACAGGTAATTTGCTCCTCATTTCTTTACGCATCTAGCCTTTTTTAAGCTTAGATCGCTCATACAGATCACCAGAATACCTTTTAGTAGGTAGGCCTGTCTTAAAGGCTAAGAGACACTTAATAATAACCCTCGCACTTACTTTTCTGTGGCCAGACAATCCTAATGGCCTTATGAATTTTGCCGATGCGCCTTTGTTCTAGTTAATATCTTCATTCAGACCTGGATGTCTGGTCCATGGAGGCGGACATGATGGTTGCTGGCAGTTTTTCAGTCTAAAGCAAGCTGAGTGCATGATCCTATTTATCCATTTCAGGACCAGAGTGGTCAACAACGCATTTGCAAAGGGTTAAGATTACTATGTGCACTGAGCAGAGTTTGAGGACATGAGGTCCTGCAAAAAACTATCATGTCCGCCTCCACGGACATGACATCCAGAACTGTTTGAAGCAGTAACCTCTTGAGCAAAGGCACAAGGGTAGAATTCGCAAGGGCCATTAGGATTTCCTGGCTACAGTAAAGTAAATGGGGAATTATTATTAGGAGGGGTCACTTCTACTTTAAAAATAAGCATTTTTATTTTATGCTTTCAATACTTTAGAGATAACTAGCTACCAATGCAATTAAAAAGTCAGATGGGTAAATGTAACCCTTAGAGTAACCCTTTTTTTTTTAAATAATGCAACGCAAAACATAAGGCATTGTTTGTCATACCCAGTAATAGAAATATTGCATAAAAAAAGTTCATTACTCAGAAAAATTTGCATTGCAAACAAAACATGAATTGCTTCTAAGAAGTTAGCAATGCTAATAAAAAAAATTGCATTTCCTCCTTAAAAAAATATATATACAAAAAATAGCAAAGCTAGTAAAATGTCCCAAGGAATTTGCTGCATGTGTTTCTAAGTGAAAAAAAATTTGGATAGAATTCAAAGGATTTTTTTTTTTGTTTGTTTGTTTGCTTTCCTGTCTGTTTTAGAATCAATGAGGATTGCATTCAGTGCTATTGCCTGTTTGTCCTGCAGTTTCTAGGTGCAATTTTATTAAACTGAGCCGAGAACATTTTAGCTGTGTAATGTGAGGCGGTGTTAAAGGAACAGTAATGTCCCAGAAAAATTTGTTCTTGTTTTGTACAGTTAAAAAAAATGAATTCTATCACGCAAATCCTATCTCTCAAACCTTTATGGTTTGAGAGATATCCGCCGCTAAAGTTGTGCCTTTCCTGATGTCAGCTGTAAAGCTGACAGAAGGAGATCCGTGTCGGCTGACACAATGCGGCTCTTCAGCAGAGCCGCAATAGCTATACTGGAAAAAAATTACTTCAATGGAACGTCTACAAAGTGTGCCTGGTTTGCAAGCACAATTTGTAGACTGTTCCATTGAAGTAATTATTTTCCAGTATCACTGTTTTGGCTCTGCTGTAGAGCCGCGGGCTGGTCCCAGGACCCCGGGATTTCCTGCTGTCAGCAGAAGGAGAGGGGGGAACTTTAGAAGCGATTATCTCTCAAACCGTAAAGGATGGGATTTGTGCCATATAATTTATTTTTTTAAACTATACACAACAACAACAACAACAAAATTATGGGACATTGGTGTCCCTTTCAGCAACAGCATAATTCTGAGATTAGTGAAGGCCAGCAGCTATGAAAAGTAAACGTTACTCAGTACATATCTTATCATTTCAGTGCCATACATTTTATTACACACTCCTTTTATAAGGTTCTAGGTCCCTTCAAACTTGATAGCCAGTCAATTTTCAGAGAGAAAATTGCTGTCAATTTAGACATGGAGTTTAGTAAAAAATCTTGAGGACAATGGTGCTTTAACATCTCAACAAATACAGTGCCTTATATTTATATTTGTATTAAACATTTAAAGGAAGACTAGCACCCACTATCACTTCCCTTACCATGGACAGAAAATTCCAGTCTGCCCTATGAATTTTCCCAGGGATCAAGAGAGCATCTTAAATCAATGCTGAATATCATGTCCATGGAGGTGGACAGGAGTTACTGGGAATTCTTTCTAAATGTAAGTAAGCAGTGTGCATGAGCCTTTAAGGGATATTAATGTTTCACAAAAACAGCAGCTCCAATTAATTTTCATAGTATTTGGGTCATAGAGAGTGCTATTTCAATACTGTCAGAGTTGTGGTTCAAGAGTAATTGAATGATAACTTATCCCCCTCCCGCCCCTTTTACTGTTGTAACACTGCTCACCTCAGATGTGGAATCCAGTCCATAGACCAGACAGATAACATAAGGGGACAATCTTCTTCCTATGAGAACAATGAAAACCCTGCCCCCCTTGACAAGTTTTTCAGATTTTTCCCTTATCTTAATTGAAGATTGTCCCTCTCTGCAGTCTACCTGTGCACCTCCCTTCTGATCTGGCTGAGCAGTGTTACATCAGTAAAAGGGGAGGGAGGGGGATACTTTGTCATTGAATTACTCTTGAACTGCAACTCTGACAGAACTGAAATAACACTCTCCAAAGTCCAAATACTATGATGATTAATTAGAGCTGCTTTTATTATGAAACATTACTATCTTCTATATTGGTTTTATAACATGCAGTGAAAAGTTTAATAACTTACTGTTCTGTAATTCAAAAGATATTGATGCTTAAATTATCCCCCTCCCGCCCCTTCTGACCGCGTCACGCTACCTGTAAGCGTAGTCCGGATGGGGGGCGGAGAGGGACAGTCTTCAGTAAGCAAAAGGAAAATCCTGCCCTTCTTCGTCAAGGGGGCGGGGTTTTCCTTATACTTACTGAGTGAAGATTGTCCCTCACTGCATCCGTCAGAACCAATACAGAAGACCCAGAGCTCAACTTTATTATAGACATTACTGTCCCTTTAACCTTCTAAGGTTTAGAGCAGTATGGATTTAAAAACAATGCATTCATACCACTCTGATCCTATAAAGGTTAAGATTATTTTCCTGTGGTTCTGCTAGGACCTGCAATGTCTGCCTTCATGTAGGTGATATTTACAACTGACCAAAGATTTTTATCTCTTGAACCAAGGAGCAGGGAAAAGAACATAGAAGCTATTAGCAGGGCCGGATTTACATCTCAGGAGCCTGTAGGTACAGATTTCAGAAGCCCCCGCCATCTCCACAATGCTCCAAATCTCTATATTACCCTCACATTGCCCCCCATCACCTTCACATTGCCCCCATCAGCTCCACATTGCCCTCATATTGCCCTATCATCTCAACATTGCCCTCACATTGACCCCCATCAGCTCCACATTGACCACATCAGCTCCACATTGCCCTCACATTGCCCCCATTATCTCCAAATTAACCCTTTGAGTGTCGAGTGGTACACAACGCATTGCAAAGCACCACTCTTCAAAGTACCACTCTGACACTCAAAGGGTTAAGCCTCATTCTCTCCCCCACATCCGTTTCCTACCTCCCTGGTGGTCCAGCGTTTGGAGAGATCTGTGCAGCTGCTGGAGCTCCCGCACGGCCTTCCCTTTAGTAATGCAGAGCGCTGGGAAATTTCATCTCTTAGCACCCTGCGTTACTGAAGAGCCAACGCAGTGGCAGGCACCCCTCTGTAGGGTGCGCCTGTAGGCAGATGCCTACTGTGCCTTACGGAAAATCCGGCCCTGGCTATTAGGATTTTTTTTTAGCCATAGTAAGGTCAGTAGGGTATTAGTAGGAGATTTTCGTCTTTAACCCTTTGAGCGACAGAGGGGTATGCAATGCATTGCAGAGCAATGCGTTGCGTACCCCTCTGGCACTCAAAGTGTTACTATAATTGTTTTACTGGAAAAAGAAGTCACATAATTATCTTGAAAAATGTTTTGTGCCTTTTAAATGACCAATTTCTATGAACAAAATTATATGTATAGCTGCGAAAAACAATGCAGAATTCATGATCTGGATTTATTTTCTGAGTTTATATGTTGTGCTTTTGTCCTACAAATATATATATTCATAAAAGATAATTTAGAAAGAGATCTATAGTTTTATTACAGTGCAAAATAAAGTTTAGTATTAAGTTAATATCCTACACTTTTTACAATTTGTTAAAATATAGGTATTGGGGGTGAGTTCTTAAATTGATCCCTCCAGTTTGCATGTTTGCCAAATATTGTTATCCTGTCAAGGACTGATGAAGTGGCGGCATCTGATTGGCCCGTTACAGTCACCGGCCATTTTTATATTGATCATGAAAATGTTAACCACCTGACTGCTAGAGAAGTGTGCAATGAATGCGTTGCTCAACCCTCTAGCACGCAAGCGGTTATAGACGCATGCCCCCTAACAATAAATCTGCATGTAGTCTGGACAGGGTATCCTAATTCTTCAAAATAAAAAATAAGTACAGGAGATCAAGTCCACAGACGCCACCATGATTCCTTGTTGCCAGACTTCATGACACTGTATGCTTCCTACTGAAGTCTTCCTAACAATAGTTCAGTGGGAGGAGCTTGGAGTCCCAGAGTTTGGCAGAAAAGATGGTATGCTTGTGTGAACATAATATCCTGTACTCATTAAATATTAATATTGAGAGCCAGCCAACACAGAATCGATTCGTGTTGGCCAGTACGATATTATTCCCAGATAAAGGTAAGCTGAGGGTTATTTTTAGTTGAGGTTGATATTCCTTTAAATCAGCAGTTAACCCCTTGGATGCTAGCGCAGGGTTAAACTAATAATAAAATAAATGTTGCACTTTGAAAGAGCATGCTGTTGCATTCAGTGATATATACGCAACATTGTTAACAAATTGCTAGCTTTTATAGGAAATGTAAAATCTAATAATAACCTGAATTCTCCTAATGGTGCCTATGGATTTTTGCCCCTGTGTCTGTGATCAAGCGATATTGTCTTCCATCAGTACTGGATCTCATGTCATGTTTACAGGGGGCGGACATGACGGTTACTAACAGGACCACCTGACACAAACCCTGCCCCCCTGCACATGGTAATCTTAAGTAGGCTCATGCAAACACAAAGGAAAAGACAAGATGGGGGCATCAGCTTGTGTTAATACCCCGGTGGACTTCATAATATTGTAAAGTGGTTGATTACCTGGGTAATAACTGGTAGAGGACATGTCATCTACCCCATGTCAGGTAAACAGAGTGATTTTGCAATGTGCTGCTTCACCCAGAATGAAAGGCCAGTTCCTTAAAACGATTTTGTAGTTTGAAGGGAATACATTACATTGGCGGAGGTTTGGGGGGATTTTTAATTTCTCCCCAGTGGTGCAATTGGTTTACCCCAGAATTGCTCTTCTTTTTTTCTGTGTTAATGTCCCCCCACAGGATATGGATGCCAGAATGTTGTGGTTTTATTTTCGTGGCCTTAATCTGAATTTCATTATTTCCCAAACAAATCATAATTGCACAATATTGTAACTATTTTTGTGAAGTTTGTTAAAACAGTAATCAAATAATAAAATAGATTATCACAAAGTTTGTTGGACTTCTTTCTTGGGAAAATTCCACTGGGAAATGTAACCTCAGATCTTCCTAATACACAGACATTGGGTCACTTACCTCTCAGCATCTAAATTCAAAGACATCCACACACCTGCCTCTCACCTCCTCCAAAATCAGGACACCTACCTCTCATTTCACCCTAATACACAGACATCAGGAAACTTACATCTCACCTCCTCCTAATACACAGATATCCACACAACTACCTCTCACCTCCTGATGCATAGAAGTCAGGACACTTACCTCTCACCTCCTCTTAATAAACATACACAGAGGCATAACTAGAAGCCTCCGCGCCCTGGTACAAGAAGTGCCACGGGCCCCACCACCACCACATTGGCCCCCTCAACCACATTGACCCACTCCACAATGCCCCTCAATCTCCACAATGCCCCATCTCCTACCTGGAGCTCCCACGCGGTCCTCTTAGTAATGCAAAGCGCTGGGAGATGATGTCATCTCCCAGTGCTCTGCATTACAAGAGCCCCAGCGGGAGATTGTGGCGCCAGGCGGAGGGGTCACAGGAGGAGGCTGGGCCCCTGGAGTGCACGGGCCCGGTCGCACGTGTGACCCCTATAGCTACGCCACTGCACATACATCAGGGCACTTAGATCTCACCTGCTCCTAATACACAGAAGTCAGGGCACATACCTCTCACCTCCTCCTAATACACAGACATCAGAGCAACTACTTCTCACCTTATAATGCACAGACATCCGGACACCTATCTCTCACCTCCTCTTAATACACATACATTAGGGCACTTAGATCTCACCTCCTCTTAAGACACATACATCAGGGCACTTAGATCTCATCTTCTCTTAATACACAGACATCAGGGCACTTAGATCTCACTTGCTCCTAATACACAGACATCACGACACGTATCTCTCACCTGTTCCTAATACACAGATATAATGGCACATACTCTCCTCTCACCTAATCCTGATACACAGACCTCAAGGCACATTTCTCACCTCCTCCTAATTCTATAAACATCAAGACGTATGACACCTACTCCTGTTGATAGTAATTATCAGTAGCTTTTAATATTTTAGATTGACTTGCTTTGAAGGATATTTTGCAGGGATTTTCCTGCTGCATAACATTAGGGAACCCGAACAGCATTGAAATACTTCAGCCAAAAGTGTTATGAGTTCCAAATGTCACAAACTGGTGGATCTGTTACCATCACATTGTATGCAGAACTGCAGTCTGAGTCTTACCTCTCCCAGGAATACAACAGAAAAACTGTCTAGGCTACAGGTGGCGCTGTTTAACCCACTGGCTCCTATAGCGCCTTATTAAACAACTAGTTGAAAAGACACGGCCACAGTTCCACCGTGCAACGGCCGTGGTGCAGTCATGCACAGTAGAGTGTCTGCGCCGTGGCTGATACGGAGCGAGGCGATCTGAATTCAGACCGAATCTGTTATCGGCTGCGGCGCAGGCAGTCTATACTGAGCATGACTGCAGCATGTTCAGCCGACTGTACTGCACATGACAGCTTCTGACAAACATACATTTAGCGAATTATTATATAGGATTAGAGATGTTTCTAGCAATCTAGGTGGTTCATTTAAACAAACAAAACCCCACCCCAAAAAAAAAAAAACAATCGTTTCAGTTGTAATTTTGGAATGAAGAAAATCCCAAGAGTCAGAGAATCTCATATCTAGTACCAGTGGAGCAGACTTGAGGTATCACATAGTGTATGTTTGGATCAGTGATTACCAGAGGACAGTGGAAATGGGATGTGCTTCCTCTTATCACGTGTATCTAGGTATAAATGTTGGGGGATTTATCTGCCAAAGGTGACTTCTGACTCCCCGCATCTACTTTTGCCCCTGCCGCTATTTCTCGCTCCATCTCTTTGGTGGGCACTTTTATCCAACTCCTAAATATCTTGCGAACCTCTACCGGACCCTAGTGGTCTATTCCCGTCCCCACGCAGCTACACAGCCCTTACAAGCTATTTCCGGCCCTCTGGTGTCTTGCAGGCCGTCTTTGGCCCACAGGAGTCTAGAGGGCCATTTTTGGCTCACTCGCGTGTTGCGGGCCACATTTGCAATTTTTTTCTTATCAGACAACCCCCCCCCCCATTCCACAGACTTTGGAGCACTTCTAAGAGCCCTATGTCCAAAATGCTCATTAATTTAAATTGTCTATAATCTCTTTGAATGCTTAACAGGACCCCAAAAGTATTGAAGTCTTCTCTTGCATTTCAGGGGTTAAACGTTCAATTGAAGTAAATGGAAAATTTCTCCAGTTTTTCACATAGGACCCAAAAGTCTTGATTACGCAAACAACATTAGTGCATAGATATTACCACTGCATTGTCACAAAAATGGAACCATTGTCCCCAAAACATTTCTTCTTGCCGCCGTTAAGAGAGGAGAGTGTCCCTGGCGTGCTGAGTTCAGAAGCCGCATTTTTACTGGTTTCTGTGCAGAGTACCATTAAGTGGTGCCATTCTGGAGCACACCAACTGAATCATAGTGGACAAATAACTTACCAAAAACTTCTACTGATTTTAAATGGTACTGTTGACCCCTTGAATGTTAGAGAAGAGGTAAAATGATTGGAGATCTCTAGCATTTTAGGTGTTAAAATCCTAATTTAAATAAAAGAGAATGTTTATTTGTTCCCTATGGTGCAGCTGATTTGTCCCAATTTATTGGTGTATCAACTCGGTGAAGTTGCAGCAAAGTGAATGTGCATTTGTTTTGCAGATCGCTCACACAGGCAACTGTTCTGGTGAGCACCGCAATGATCCAATCAATGGTGACTATAGAGGTGTATAAGAGTCACATGATGTGATCCTATGACCCTGCCAGACATACCCAGGGGAGGTTCTGTCCAATCCCAGAGAAATCACTGCAGGAACCTGCCCACACTGTCTCCTTGTGTGTCCCGGTTTGTGTTTTTTTTGCCTCTCCTACTACTTCACGCACTGTGTTTTGCCCCTTCTCTCGCTCTATCTGGGCTGTGTCCTGTCTTCTCCGGTTCAGTCCCTGCTATATGTTATGGCCGCTCCCACTTTGCACTCCATTTTGTGTGTCTCCCCCACTCAGTCCTCCTCTTCTGTGTCCTGCACAGCATCCTCCTCACTACCCTGTGTGCTGCCTACTCTCCTCTACTTATCCATTCCGCTGCACCCTCTGTGTCTTTCCTGCCTCCTCCTGTATCTTGCTGCCATTCCTCCCCATTCCACCCCCATCCATATTCCTGGCTGTGTCCTGCTCCTTTACCTCCTCCACCTCTCCCTGGCATCACTAACCCCCTCTGTGTCCTGCCAGTTCACCTAGATCTGCACATCTGAAAAAAATCAGATGTGTAGCAAGTTATGCAATGGTCTGGCCTCTAGCACTGAAATGGTTCTGCTTTCCCACGTCTACTTTGCTGCACTGGTTCCATCTTCCACACATCTGCTACCCTACAACACTCCTGTCTTCCCACATGCTCCGTTCACAGTTGCACTACACACCAGTACTGTTCATTGCACTGACCCTCACCAACCACATTTATATCCCCACTACCTCTTCACAGAATCCCCTCACTTGCATCCATCCTCACCCACTGCTTCCACATCCCCACTGCCTTGTCACACTGTACTCTCATGTACTATTGCAGAACACACTCCATCACCCACCATGTTTATATGCAGACCGCTCCTTCATCCTGCACTCTTCTCTCCCTTCTCCTGTACTGTTCCCTCATCCAGCACTGCTAACTTATCCTGCACTGCTCCCTCATCCTGCACTGCTCCCTCCTCCTGCACTGCTCCCTCCTCCTGCACTGCTCCCTCATCCCACACTGCTCCCTCATCCCACACTGCTCCCTCATCCCGCACTGTTTCCTCATCCTGCACTGTTTCCTCATCCTGCACTGTTTCACTGTTTCCTCATCCTGCACTGCTTCTTCATCCTGCACTGCTTCTTCATCCTGCACTGCTTCTTCATCCTGCACTGCTCCCTCATCCTGCACTGCTTCTTCATCCTGCACTGCTTCTTCATCCTGCACTGCTCCCTCATCCTGCACTGCTTCTTCATCCTGCACTGCTTCTTCATCCAGCACTGCTTCTTCATCCAGCACTGCTCCCTCATCCTGCACTGCTCCCTTATCCTGCACTGTTGCCTGTTCCCGAAAAAGACAGTCACGCCTTTATCCATCAGCAACTACCCCTTCTCCATACAGCTCAATTACCTTTTATCAACTCCCAGTTTTACTAAAATGCCCCACTTTACTGAGACTCCTTCATCGGCATCTCTCTCTTCATAACTAGGCCCTGTGGGGCCCCACTGCAAAATCTGAGGCTGGGCCCCTCCTGTTCATATGACACAAACATACACACATGATGATCGAACAGAGCACCTATTTACAAAGCACAGATTGCTCTGTGATATTAAAGGCATAGTAATACTTCATTTTTTACTATCCCCCATGTTGTAGCCCTTAAATATCGGAATTAAACGAGACCAGCGGCATCTCTAACACTTTTATGGTTTGAGAGATATCCGCATTGAAAGTTCCCTCTCCTTCTCTCTCCCCTGAGGTCAGCGTTATAGATGACAACAGGGTAATCCGGTCCCGGGACCGGCGGCGGCTCTGCAGCAGTGGCGAGATCGCGTTATAGAAACAGAAATCCTTCACTGAAATGGTCTTCTACGTGTGCTTGCAAACCAACCACAAACCAAGCACAGGTAGAAGACCATTTCAGTGAAGGATTTCTGTTTCTATAACACTATCTCGCCACTGCTGGAGCCTTGTGTGCCATTTTCGGCCCACCAGAGCCTTGCGGGCCACTTTCGGTCCGTCTGAGCATCGCGGGCCATTTTTGGCTCGCCCACGTCTCAAGGGCCGTTTCTGGCTCGAAGAAGCATTAAGGGCCATTTTGGCCCCTCCCCACTCAGGCCTTTTCCTTCTGGGACACTTCCAGAAGGTGACTGCTTGCTGGTACCTCACACTGCTCTACCCTCCCACAGCCAATCATACATCAGTATTCCACCCTCACCCCGCTCATCTAGTAGGCTTTGCCCATCTCTGCATGATTGAAGGGTTTCTACTCTCAGCAAATCATTACAGTCCTAGGGAGGTCTCCAGTCCCTTCACTCAGTACCCGCCCAGGGAGGTCACTGCTTGCTCTGGGTGCTCCCTCATCAACAACCTGGGGAAGTTCTCCCCAGTCCCCATCCCTCACTCCCAGCCCAGGGATCTTGCCCTTTTTTACTACCAGCAGGTGGAGCTATTTCTGCTCTCTTATCTCCCTCCCATCCCTGAGACCTTTCCCGTTCTAGCAGCAGGTGGAGCTATGTCTCCTCTGTCACTCTGACAATCCGGAGATCTCTTGCTTTGAGTTCTGGAACCCAGAAGAGAATGAAGATGTCTATGTTATTTTAGCCTTTTTTTAATTAAAAATAATTTGAGATATTTAGATTTATTTTTCAGTTTATTTTAGGAACTGGATAAAAGAAGTTCATAAGAAGTGTCTCTACTGTCAGTCATATGGATTTTTTTTAATGTAGAGAGGTGTCCCATGAACCCCCCTGTGTCCAGTTACTAAAATAAGTAGGATGGAGGATAGGAGAGCATGATGAAGTGACAGTTGGGAAGGAGAGCAGTGTGAAATGTTGGCATCTGACACGCAGTTGTGTCAGGCAGTACTGTTTACTTTATGTAACCCGACACATAAAGCTAAATATCTCATGAACTATCAATACAATAGCAGGTCATTTTGAAAGGTCCCACTTTGATGGTTGACTGACCAGAAAAGTATTTGGAAAACGAGGTATATCAGGGGCAAAGAGTTTAATCCTTTGAGTGCCAGAGAGGTATGCAATGCATTGCAGTTCAATGCGTTGGATACCCGTCTTGCACTCAAAGGATTAAAAAAGGAAAATTATTGTTTGACTTTACATACTGTGAATAGCAGAGGTCATTTTTCAAGGGCATAATGAAGGCTACAATATATAAATAGTGTCAGAATTTAAAATATTAGGATATTGTGCATTTTAATTTCTATCAATATACATTTAAAACTAAATATACACATTTTTTGTCTTTTTTTTTCCCCCTAAGCTGGTCCACTGCACACTTTAGGGCCGGATTTCCCAATAGGCAGAGTAGACAGCTGCCTAAAATTCCCAATTGTGGGGGGAAGAGCCTCAGAGGTGCATCAGAATTGTGGGTGTGGCCAGAACAATGTCAAATTCTCTTTTTCCTGTTTTATACCTCTTTATAGGTTATTATTTAACCCTTTGGATGTTAGAGAGATCCCGCAATGCGTTGGAGATCTCCCTAGCCACCAAGGGATTGAAGCTTTTTTTATTGTTGCTTTTTATAGGCCTTATATACAGAGAATTAGAGTTACAAGTTATGGAATCAAAGACTAGGTATCTAAATGTAAGGTGGGCACTAGGATAAGATATGTGACATGTCACGCTTGTGAAGGATTCCTGTGCCTTCACACAGCCTTTTATTTCAGTCTCTGATCCTCTTTCGCTCAGTGGAAGCTACTCTTTTAACATCCGAGTGGTGTATGGCAACAAACACATTACATCAGATGCACTCAACTGTTTGGATAACAATATTAATCAATGGTATTCAGGTTTTATAGTATACACACTCCCATTTGACTACCCGTTCCATGGTTGGCACCTATATGAGCACACAGGAACAGTTTAATGACCCGATCCCACTCAGGTACACAGTGGCAACTTGGGTAGTCTACTGGACATTGAAATATCACATAGCAGTCTGGCTTAAACCCTTAATGACCGATAACGTGCCAGGACCATCATCAGTGGATGTGCGTTAAAGACTGGTGATGGTCCTAGCATGTAATGGAATTCCCAGAACGCACTGCGCAAAAAAAAAAAAAAGAAGAAAAGGTCCGTGGTCCTCTTGGGCCACCCACCCCCAGATCAGACAGTCGTTAAGGAGTTAAAATTCTGATTTCATACACAATACACCGAAAAATAGGTGGATTGTTTTTTTTCCTCCTCCATGTTTTTTTCTCTCATCCATTTAAGTTGTTTTTAATATTAGGCAATAAAGATGGGGGTTTATTTTTGGATATATCCGACTGGCTTGTGATCTTTTGGTGGGTTTCGTTGATTGCTCCTGTCCTGTGTCTACACCAAAAAAAATAAATTCCTCTTACTCCTCTTATAGTGCGAATTGCTCAAAACCACCCAACGCGTTTCCTGCTTCCTGCAGCTTTTTCATCAAGAGGATTTGACAACATGTGAGCTCACCTGATGTTGTTTGTAAGTTTTGCAATCGGTACATTAAATGAAGCAAGGATGTTTGTCAGAAGCCGTCATGCACAGTAGAGACTGCGCGCATTGCAGTCATGCACAGTACAAACTGCCTGAATGTGCCGCGGCTGATACATAGCGGGGTACACCGAATTCAGACCGCAGTCCTCTCTGTGCACCTTCCTGGGACCGCTTGGTGAGCAGAGAGACTCCGGGTACCAGCCAAGACTGCTGGGTGGCACTCTGTCCCGTGTACACGGGCTATTAAACTAGTATTTATACATTTATTTAGAACTAAACTATTTCTGTAGTAACGAAAACATTTTAGGAATATGCTAAAATTAGGTTTTATTTTTCATAACAACAACAAATAATGTATACCAAGGGTAAGCAACTTTTTGGCTCGCCAGCTGTTGAGGACTGCATCTGGCTGAGGATGATGGCTTTGTAGTTCCCAACTGCTGAAGAGCCAAAGGTTGTCTGATCTATACAGACAGATATCAGATTACTGGTTTACAGGGCAGACGAGAGCCGGGAGGCTTAGTGTAAGTGGGAGGAGATGAAGGGGTAACCTAAGGGGGGCTCTGGTCTTCGCAAATGACCAAGTATAATTAAACAAAGCACCTTTCATACATGAGTCCTTGCTGACCCAAACTCTAATGCCAGTTGCTGTTAACCCTTTTGAGTAGTAGAAAGTGGCACTGAAAAGGGTTAAATGATCTGAATCTTGTTCTTTGAAGTACTGTGTCGTGAACGCTGCTGAATATATATAGATAGGAAATTATAGAAAAATAAATGAATGGAAACAGAATTTGACGGCAACATATTTTTGTTGGCCAATCCAGTCTGCTGTACATATACCTCCCAAGTGTCCCTCTTTAGGAGGGACAGTCCCTCTTTTAGACCCAAATCCCTCTGTCCCTCTTTCTCACCCTGGTGTCCCTCTTTTTAGGAGACCAGACTGTGTGGTGTGTATATAAAGTGTATCACATTGCTCTACAGCAATAAAACTCACATTAATGTTTGTTTAAACGTCTGTGTAAATAAAATACTTTGATCTTGTTATAAGTCATTTATTAGATTATACAAGGAGGTGGCAACAAGTCATGGAATAGCCTAAAACTTCTTGCTAATGTCCCGCCCACCAGCCACGCCCCCCAGCAACACCCCTTGTCCCTCTTTGACAATTTGAAATGTTGGGAGGTAGGTGTACAGGTTTTACAAAACATCGGGTGCTGCAAGGGGTTAACTTAAAGTGACCGATAAATTAGGGTGGCATAGGCAGAAAGTGAAAAAGGAGCTATTCCGGAGTATTGATTTTTACATTGGGAGACCTCGCTGGCATTCATGGGGTTAAAATAAATATTTCAAAGAATGGTCATTTTTGGAAACGTTATTTGTCCTCCAGAATAGCAACCCCTTTAGCTTACAGAATATAAGAAAGAGAAGCAATTCTGGAGCAAACCAACAACTCCATTGGGGGAGGAGAATAAAAATGTCCATTGATTTAAAAGGGGATTTTATCCCCTGGAATTCTAGAGGTCTCCAACGCATTGTAAAATAATTCACTGGAGACCTTTCTAGCATTCAGGGGGATAAAATCCCTTTTGAAATGAACCCTTTGCGTGGCATGCAAAGGGTTAATAGGGATTTTAGCAAATGTAATTTCTCCCCCTATGATGCAGTTGGTTTGCTCCAGAATGACACCGAAATACCATACCGATTACGACCCTGCCCCCTTATGCAGGAATAAACAGGACCAGTTCTGGATCAAACCAACTGCCCCTTTTTTTTTGGGGGGGGGGGGTTGGATACAAATTTAGAGAGGTTGGAGAACTCTAGCATTGACGGGGTTAAAAATCAATGGAAATTTGGGGAACTTTTATTCACCTTCTATGGTGCAGCTGGTTTGCCCCAGAATTGCACTTCTTTAACATCTGGAATATGGCCTCATGCAGACATAAAAGAGAAGCAATTATCTAGCATTTAAGAGGTTAAAATCCCCATTTAAATCAACGAGAATTTGGGGAATGTTTATTTGTCCGCTAAGGTGCAGTTGGTACGCTCCAGAAATGCAAGCCTTTTCTTTTGCTATTTAGCCTTAGGCCACATAAAGTTTGCCAGAGATTTAACTATTTATTGACAGCAATCAGCCTGCGGTATGCAGGGTACTAGGTAATCCCCTGGGTGCAGCTTCTGAAATTTACAGGAACAGAAAGGATGTGGAATGAGGAGGGTTAATTTAAAAATTTCCCATGAGCCCCTGCAGAGGATTCCCTTCCGGATCATTGTGTGTAAAGGAACATTCATTCAATTCCTCTGCAAATGGGAAGAAAGAGGCCCACTGTAAAGGGCCTTTAGATACCAGGGAAGCTTCGTCTGCAACCACTGACCTCAGGGCGGAAAATTCCAAGGATCATGGCCAAAGTTCCGCCAGGTAGGACGGATGTCCCTGACTACCCCCTCCAGACAGGGACAAATCCATGTCTGGAGGAGATGATTCTATAAACCTTTAAGGAGCAGAGGGGTGTACAATGCATGCGTTGCAGACCCCTCTGTTCTTTAAAGTGTTCAAGTTCCAATGAGGGATTTAAATGTACAACTTGTAATAGACCTGGTAATGTCTTGCTATTTAGCTGTGGGTTCTTTAACACCCTGGAGGCTTTGCAATGCATTGGAGATGTCTATAGCAATTTACTGGGGGGGTAGGGAAGGTAACCTGTAATTGGACTACAGATCCCATCATCCTTAGCTGGCTAATGGATGGGAGGTACAGCCCGTCAACAGCAGAAGAGCTGTAGGTTGACCACTATTGATTAAAGCAGGGGTAGTTTAAAGGGATAGTAATGTTTCACAAAAACAGCAGCTCCAATTAATCTTCATAGTATTTGAGCCATGGAGAGTGTTATTTCAGTACTGTCAGAGTTGTAGTTCAAGAGTAATTGAATGATAAAGTATCCCCCTCCCACCCCTTTTACCTAGTGTAACACTGCTCACCTCAGATGTGGAATCCAGTCCATAGACCAGACAGATAACAGCAGGAGACAATCTTCTTCCTATGAGAACAATGAAAGCCCTGCCCCCCTTGACAAGTTTTTCAGGTTTTTCCCTTATCTTAATTGAAGATTGTCCCTCTCTGCAATCTACCTGGGCACCTCCCTTCTGATCTGGCTGAGCAGTGTTACATCAGTAAAAGGGGCGGGAGGGGATACTTTGTCATTAAATTACTCTTGAACTACAACTCTGACAGAATTGATATAACACTTTCCAAAGTCCAAATACTATGAAGATTAATTAGAGCTGCTTTTATTATGAATTTTGGTTGTGGCCAGAGCAATCTTAATGTCCCTTCACCAGTTAAATACCCCTTTACAGGCTATTATGTAACCCCTTGGGTGCAGAGGTGTAGGAAGCCCCACAAATCTGGGGGGGGGGGTAGCATGTTTAAATCAAATCGTTAAAGCAGCCCCCCTCTGTGTCTCTTTGCCCCCCAACAGCCCCGTGTCTCTTTGCCCCCCAACAGCCCCCCTGTGTGTCACTTTGCACCCCTCCAGCCCCCCTGTGTGTCAATTTGTGCCCCCCCAGCCCCCTCTGTGTCACTTTGTGCCCCCCCGTGTGTCTCTTTACCCCCCAGCCCCCCTGTGTGTCACTTTGACCCCCCAGCCCCTCTGTATTTTTTGTAGCATGGCCGAGTGGACAGCGGTAGAGGAGCCACTGGTCCTCTACCCAGTCTGACAGGAAGTTGCTCATTGTGCTCGGTGAGCAGCTTCCTGTCAGACCAGGTTACAGGATACAGAAGCTCCTCTACCTGCGGTCCGCTCTGCTTGGTCACGCTACAAGGAGGTGACCTGCAGGAGAGATCTCTGTGCAGTGTGCTCCCCTCCTGCCGGTCACCCAGAGCCTGCGCCCCCCGGCCGGTGTGCCTAGCGCCTTGGGGGATTTCTACATTATTCGTCCCCTGCATGATTTCCTGGGGGGGATGCATCCCTCCATCCCTTCCCGGTTCCTACACCCCTGCTTGGATGCTAGAGCATTGGAGATCTCTCTAGAAACCAAGGGGTTAAAGTTTTTTTTTGTTTGCGTTTTTTTCTTGTTATTGGACAAGGGTATTTTCTGTGCCAGTAAGTAGTGGATGGGATTGAGGGTGGGGTTATGTGAGGAGTGGGGTGTGTGGTCATGGGCGGAGCTAAGAGCACCTAGATTGCCTTGCCTAGAAGATCCTGTGATGTAAATGCATATGCTGCTCTGCTAAGGTCTGTGACAAATTCCAGTCTTAACCTTCTGAGTTCCAAAGGATTGTCCAACGTATCGGTCCTTAATGAGGTGAATGTACAAATCGTCTTTCCCACCTTCACTTTTAATAGTCTCAATGACAGTGGCTACACTCCCCATAGTTGATGAGGCATTAAAAAAAAGATATACATCCATCAAATTCAGCCTTTACCATAGCACCCGTGTTGATCCAGAGGAAAGAAAAAAAATCCTGTTGAAGCCATTTACAATTAAGCCCCCAGTGAGTAAAAAAGTCCTTCCTGATTCCAAAATACAGTTGTATAGTTCTCTGGATCAACATCATATTAGCAAGAGTAAAACAAGCGTACTCCCACTGCTGAAAGGTGTTTCATTCAAAAGTTATTAATTTTCAAAGTTGAATTTTTTTAGGTGCAATATCACAGTGGCCTGAAATTGTACAGTGGCGCTGTTGCTACACGATCCTATGGACAGCTCTGGTCCCAGGACCATAAATCTCCATAGGATGGTGTAGCAACAGCGCCACTGTACAATTTCAGGCCACTGTGATATTGCACCTAAAAAATTCAACTTTGAAAATTAATAACTTTTGAATGAAACACCTTTCAGCAGTGGGAGTACTCTTGTTTTACTCAGGGGGATAAACCCTACAACATATTTTTTTTTACATTTTAAGTATTACTATCCCTTTAAATGGTTAGTAATGCTCTTATATAAGTATGCAGTATAGTAGATGTTAAAAACATAAAGTATCTCGAGAAAGTCCCATCTCTGAAACCTTTACGGCTTGAGAGATATTCTCTGCTAAAGTCCCCCCCCCCATGTCAGCTGTAAAGCTTACAGAAGGAGATCCGTGTCTGCTGTCTCAAGGAGGCTCTTCAGCAGAGCCGAACTACTTCATTGGAACAGTCTACAAAGTGTGCTTGCAAACCAGGCACACTTTTTGTAGACCATTCCATTGAAGTAATTCTTTTTAAACAGCACGATTTTGGCTCTGCTGAAGAGCCGCCGGTTGGTCCCAGGACCGGGATCTCCTGCTGTCAGTAGAGCAGTGACATCAGGAGAAGGGGAGGGAGGGGGGAACTTTAGTGGCAACTATCTCTTTAAGAGATGGGACTTTCTCAAGATACTTTATTTTTTTAACATTTACAATACTGCATAAACTTATATAAGGGCATTACTAACCCTTTAACTGGGGACACTTATCAAAAACACATACTGCAGGGCTGCTTTGATTTCATTGCAGTCCTGAAATATGCCCATTTCCTATGTGTTCCCAGTTAAACATAAGGTCTGGTCACCTACTATATAGCCACACTCTTTCCAAAAGTGGTCTTCACAGCAAAACGCGTTAGCAGGCTATTGCAGTCCAACATATTTTTTTTTAATGTCATTTTAACATCTGTATACCTATTTGGGATTAAATTTACATTGATGCTAGCAACATTGGCATGGTTTTGCCCGTGTGGTTAATAAGACAACGACTGCTTTAATGATTGGCTTGCTGAATTGTCAGTGCTTAGCCCTTTTAGCTTCAAAAAGGTGTGCAACGCATTGTAATTGATATATCTACATCGAGAGTAGTCCTCTTTGAAAACATTGATCAGGAAATCGAGCGGAGACGGGGAAAGCTCTCCGCATGCCTGTATTGTCAGCTTCTGGTATACTTCCTCTCTGATCATCAATTCATGTGAGTGTAAATGTACTGTTATTATCTATCTTTGCTGTTTATACCAATACAGTATTACACTATTGTGGCATCCTCCCTCTTTTGTTGTTGTTCGGTGTTTTGCCATTTGGAGAGGACATATTTAGGAGGAACAGCCTGGTTGAATTGAGTGGAAAAGATCAAGAATATGCTGCCTATCATATATATCAGGGCTGTCCAAGTTCAGTCCACAAGGGCCACCAACAGTCCAGGATTTAAAGGGATAGTAATACTTTGTTTTATTTTTATTTTATTTTGTGGCATTAAAAAAAACATGAAGAACGATATAAGTCTTATCTCGCAAACCTTTATGGTTTGAGAGATATTCACAAGCAAAGTTTCCCCTCCCGCCCCTTTTACCTAGTGTAAGCCATCTCTTCTCAGATGTGGAATGCAGTCCATAGACCAGACAGATAACAGCAGGGGACAATCTTCTTCCTATGAGTACAATGAAATCCCTGCCCCCCTTGACAAGTTTTTCAGGTTTTTCCCTTCTCTTAATTGAAGATTGTCCCTCTCTGCAGTCTACCTGGGCACCTCCCTTCTGATCTGGCTGAGCAGTGTTACATCAGTAAAAGGGGCGGGAGGGGGATATTTTGTAATTGAATTACTCTTGAACTACAACTCTGACAGAATTGAAATAACACTCTCCGAAGTCCAAATACTATGATGATTAATTAGAGCTGCTTTTATTATGAAACATTACTATCCCTTTAAGGATTTCCCTGCTTAAAGCAGAACTGTCACCTAGCTATAAGTGCCCCCCAATTTAATCTTACTATAGCGGGAAACATTGAAATCCTGTTATAATCTTCATTAAGTGCTGCCATTATTTAGAAAAATAAGTTCTTAGGAGACTCGCCACCAGACGACAGTTCAGACATATTTCCGAAGCATCTGTGCTCCTGCCCTGTCCATCCCCGTCTGTACCGTGTGGTACAGTGCAACTCCCCCTTAGGTTATTTGCCAATCAGTGAGAAGACAGGGTCGGACAGCGCAGGTGCATATTTCCCTCATCTGGCGGTGAGTCTCATAAGAAGGTATATTTCTAAATAATGCCGGCACTTAATGAAGATTATAACAGGATTTCAATTATTCTTCTTAGCTCAGCTCTTTGAGTAAATAATTAATTGGAGCGTTCTTTGTATTGACTTTTAATATATTTGTAAATAGTAATCATATCACCCCTTAGATGTCTCTTCTCTAATGTAAACAAACCCAGTTTGGCTAGTCTCTCTTTATAACAATCCTCCAATCCCTTTATCAGTTTTGTTGCACGTCTCTACACTTTTTCCGATTCAATTACTTATTTTTTAAGATCTGGTGCCATAAACTGTACTCCGTATTCTATATGAGGCATTACCAATGATTTATATTTATATATTAGCATTGATACCTCTTTTTATGCGGGCTGGTACCCTGTTTGCTTTTGCAGCAGCTGAGTGACTCTGCACACTGCTGTGAAGTCTATCGTCTATCAGGACTCCTAAATCTTTCTCTATTAAGGATTTCCCAGATCTAAAATATGTCACAAAATGAAAAAATAATGAGTAAAATTCACCAAAACCCAAAGATGGAATATAGACTCAATGCTGGCAAAAGCAGCAGCCGAAGTACTTGGGAGCAGTTATATCTGATGATTTAAATATAATCAATCCATCAAAGCTATGGGAATAGCCTGCATGATACTAGGTTATATAGGGATAGGCACTAGTAATAGGAAAATAGAGTTTCTGATACTAGTTTATAGATACCCGTACTACCTCATCTATTGTTTTGTGTACAGTTCTGGAGATTCTACAGAAGGCCATTCTACATTATAGACTATTCAAAACATGACTCCTAGAATAGTGCATGGTCTATATAACAAAACTTGTGATGTTACATTTCTATTATACTAATGCATCCGTAGTAATTTTACTGTTTTTTTTATTTCAGAAGTGAATACTGTTGCTCCTCCTCATGCAATCAAGAGAAGACGTGATTCAACTTTGGCCGAGAAAGTTAAGATCCTAGAACTCTTGCAACAACCTAGGGCATCTCAGTCATCAGTGGCTAGGAATATGGGCCTGTCACAGTCAACAATCAGCCGTGTGATGAAGAAAAGGGATGAGATCTTGGAGCGCTGGAATCAAAACGAGAACCCTAGCCGGAAAAGAAATAGGCCTTTCAAACATGCCAAGGTGGATGAAGCTTTGTTGGAGTGGCTTCTTTTTGCTAAAGCCAATAAGTTACCTATTTCAGGGCCTATTCTTATGAGACGGGCAGAAGCCATTGCCAAGGAGATTGGATGTCCTCAATTTAAACCCTCCAATGGGTGGTTATGGAGGTGGAAAGAAAGGTATCGTCTCTTCTACAGAACAGAAGTCCTACAAGGACAGAAGGAACATGATGGGATAGTTCAAGGTCAAGACTTTTCTCAGATAGATAGAATGCATTTTAACAAAGTTACCGATAAAGACTTTCCCTTAAGTCCGGAAGAAAGATTTAGAAGAGAAACAAGTGAGAACCATGCTCACTCGTCTCAAAAAGTCAACCCGAGTAGACCTCTGCTGCTTGCTACAGATTACCATTCTGATGACGTATTCTGTGCAATAGGATCTCTCTTTCAGTTTAGACTCATGTCAAGTCAAAGAACAGACCAAGAGCAACAAAAGGAAACGGTTTGTATTTGGTTCTGTTGTAACATTAATGGGACGGAGAGGCTTCAGCTGTTGGTTACTCACAATCTCCCCACAAATTCTGTAGGAGCGCACTCCTTGTCTCCTGTGTCCCTGAAGACCAGTGAGAATGGACATCTGACAGAGGATCTGTTCATAGAGTGGCTTTTGAACTGGGATGCAAAACTAGCAAGGCTGGAAAGGAGAATTCTTCTGGTTTTCACGTCTCTTAGTATTGTACCGAAAGTTAAACTGCGAAACATTTCCTTAAACATTTTCCCCAAGAACAAAATGTCTTCCAACATTCTCTTTGGTCAACAGCTGATCAGTGAATTCAATGTTTTATACAGACAGATGCTCCTTGAAAGATTGCAGGAGGAAAGCAACACAGGCAGAACACCGGGACTTTCTCAAATTAGGCAGCTTTCTCACTTGTCACTTGTAGAGGCGAGTTACACCATGAACAAGGCATGGCTCAAAGTGTCTCCCCACACCATAAAAAACTGTTTCCAAAACACGCAGTCCATCCAAATTATTTGTTCTGGAAGACACAAGCCATCCAATGCCATTCCTAGTAAAGCCATTCCATCCTTAATGTTACAGGGCGACAAAAGGAATGTCCCCAGTTGTACCCCATTTGCTGCAGGTTTAGGAACATACAGAAAAATAATCATCAAAGAAGAGAGTGATGTTGAACAGGAAGAGTGTGGGTTTGATTCTACACATTCTAATCCACCCATCCAGAAGGTGACTGTTGGTCTTATATCAAGTGACATTGGTACCAATATGCTACAAGCAGGGAGCCTTGCCCAAGCTGAACTTAAATGTCGAAATACATTTCAGTCATCCAAAGACTTTGAAAAGATCTCTAGGGTTGTAGTTAAGTCAGAGGGTCCAAGACAGTCAGGCCATGTACAAGAACTCAAAGCAGCTTGCAGTGTTATTGAACGATTCTTGTCTGCTGAAGGCCAAGACATGAGTATTTTCTCTGCACTGCAGAGTCAAATACAGAGATGCCTGGCCAATCAAAGTAAAGAGAAACAGCACTATGACACGTTGAAACAATAATACAATCAAATATGTCCGGCTGGCTTGCAGTCCTGATGAAGGACCAAGGGACAGCCTTGTTCTCACCCCTCCTTCTTTTATACTGAGTACAGTTCTCCAAAAAATAATTTTTAAAAAAAAAAAACCATCAACAAAGATGGACAGCAGTGTTGTAAAGTGGGGGAATACGTACCGGGGGTAGGCAACTTTCAGCTGTTGTGGCCTACAACTCCCATCTTCGCCAGCCAACCAGCAGCTGGTTGGAGATGATTATAGTTTTAGTACCCAGGAGCTGCAGAGTCTACCCTTGTTATATTCGCTTCACAGTTCGCTTTCCTAGAAAACACTGCAGGACTCTCATGACGTGAAAGAAAGATCGATTTCTTTGTTACTCGTTTCTAGAAATAAGGGGCATATTTGGGATGATATAGATGCATAAGTCTTTGGAAAAGCAACTACACAAGTAAACATTCCCTAAATTAAAAAAATATATATTTATATTGGGCTTTTAATTAGAGTTGTGACTTCTGGGTTAAAATCCCAATTCAAATCAATGGAACATTTCTTTTATCCCATATGACAGTGGAGCTCAAACCTGTTCTCAGCTTACCACAGTGGTGCAGGTTTTAAGGACCTCTCACGTGGGCAGTGGTGAACCAATCAGTAGTTTAATCATTCTGAAGGTTCTGTCTGGATTTACCACATTCACTTGCGTTTAACCCTGTTTAACTTCTGTTGAACACATTGATCGCCAGAGGGGCAGGCAACGCCCGCCTTTCTGGCACGCTAAGGGTTAATTGAGGAGATCCTGAAAAGACGCACACACGCAGAACTGCTAGGGTGACCAAGACAGTCCTGGATTTTAAATGTGTGTCCCATGTCGCGGGCAGCCCCCTTCTGGGACAATACAAAGTCCCGGAATGAAGACTCCAGAGCACAGAGTTCTAAATACTGTGACAGAAAGTGATGCCTTTGCTGGGCTACGACAAACTGGTTCCAGACAGATCTCTAAACACTAGAGAGAACTGAGCTTTCATCCTGACTTCAATCAGACGTTGTAGTACAATTTTGTTGTAGTGTAATGCTAGTCTAAAGCTTTGGGAGTGATGTACATTTTCTTGTAGCACATCACAGACATCGCTTTCTGTCACAGCAGTCAATGGGCAGTTCTCCCTCTAGTGTTAAGAATTCTGTGGTGCGCTCTTCTCTCCGCAGTGTTCCTGAATGGCAGAATTGAAATGTGGTCACCCTAAGAACTGTTCCTCTTTAGCACTTTGAATAGAGCCCTAAAAGTCTAATTAACGAACCTCAAAAAAAGTAGACATTTTCTGAGCATCTTAGTACGGTGATCAATCAATCGAAATTTATCGTAAAATGCACCCCCACATAAGGGAACATCAAAATACATCACAAATATAAAAAGAAATATCAATTAGGGAAAAAAAAAAAACCTTTCTGACAAAGCCATGCCCAAACTACTCTTATGGATAAGTCATTCCAGGGAGACCCTCTGCCTTTCACTGCCACATGGTCTAAGGCCTTGTAAGGTAATCAAATCAGATCTCACCTTTATTAGGGGACATATAAGAAATATGCATATCTCAAGGAGGCACTGAAACAGCCCTGCAGTATGCATTTTTTATATGTCACTGGTTAACCCTTTGAGTTCCAGAGGGTTGTCCAATGCATTTCAAAGTAGATATTCAGTGTTCTTTACCTCTACATTAGGGGTTTCCAAACCTATGATCAGGGAATACCTAAGAGGTCATATCTTTAGGATTTCCCTTCTTGTGCAAAGGTGAGTCTCTGATTAACTTGCCTGTAGTAAGGCAGGGAAATCCTAATGACATGTCCTGTTAGGTGGCTCTTGGTATTGGGTAGGGAATTGGGCGACTATGTGTCCCCTGTGCTGGTGCAAGGATTTTTGCCACCCTAGGCAAAACCTAATTTTGCCTCCCCTTGGCTCCGCCCCTTGTGTCACACCCTTTTATACCCCGCCTACTTATACCCCACCTCTTTTCTTGCCCCACCAGCTCCAACTTGCCCCCACCAGCTCCAACTTGCCCCCCACTAGCTCCATTTTGCTCCATATGAGCTCCAACTTGCCCCCACCAGCTCCACTTTTCCCCCTACCAGCTCCACTTTGCCCCCTCAGCCCCAACTTGCCCCCCATCAGCCCCAACCTGCCCCTCCATCACAGATCTGTAGCTGCTGGAGCTCCCGTGCTGTCTTCTCTTCAGTAATGCAGAGCGCACTGGGAAATGTTGACTCCCAGCATGCTCTGCATTACTAAAGAGCCGACGGAGACTAGGGAGCGCAGTAGCTACATAGACCTGACTGTGTTGCAGTGCCCGGCGGAGGAGTCTTGCTAGCGGGAACGGCCAGCCCTGGGTGCAGCTCTTCTCTGCTGCATTCCTGCGCCTCCAGTACATGTGCACCCTAGGCCGGTGCCTACCTCGCCTATAGGTGGCGCCGGCCCTGTGTGCCCCCAGATTGCCCAGGTGGGTCCTGAATTTTAAATGTATGTCCCATGTTCCAGGCAGCTTTCTTCTGGGACAATATAACGTCCCGGAATAAAGACTCCAGAGCACAGAGTTTTAAACACTAGAAGGAAAACTGTCCATAGACTACTGTGACAGGAAGTGATGCCTGTGCTGGGCTACAAGAAAATGGCTTCCAGACAGAGCTCTAAACAACAGAGAGGGAACTGAGCCTTGATACTGACATTGAACAGGAGCTACAGTAAAATGTTATTGTAGTGTAATGCTAGTCTACGGCTTTAGGCTTGATGTACATTATCTTGTAGCCCACCACAGGCATCGCTTTCTGTTACAGCAGTCAATAGACAGGTCTCTCTATTTAGAACTCTGTGGTGCGCAGAAGGTTGCGCACTGATGTATAGTGAACCCCCAAACACGCACACACATATCTGCACTAGAGCCGAGGACAAGTACTCTGCTGCTCTCGTCTCCACAGTGGCCCTGAATGGCAAAATGGAAATGTGGTCATCCTACTAGGGATTCAGTGATCTGGATGAACTAAAATTAGCAATGTCAATTAATTTCTGACTTTAGCCAAATTTCCATTTCCAACATATTTACTTTCATGGAACCTGAGAATAATAAGATTATAATACATGCTTTGATGGCTCCACACCACTCGGGGAGCCCTGAACGGGAACTAAAAAAATAAAAATGCTCCGTGGTCCTCAAGTGGCGGCCGAGCATGTGCGCTGGTCCTTAAGGGGTTAAGGGGTAAAAGGACTAGTAATATTTCATTGTTGAACAAAACACTATATAGTTAACACACTTACTTACATCTGCCTCATTTGAGGTAGCAGCAAGGACAAAATGGCTGCTTCCAGCACTGATATATTGTTAACACACTCACTCTCAGTTGCCTCATTTGAGGTAGCAGCAAGGACAAAACGGCTGCTCCCAGCACTGATATATTGTTAACACACTCACTCTCAGTTGCCTTATTTGAGGTAGCTGCAAGGACAAAATGGCTGCCCCCAGCACTGATATTTTGTTAACACACTCACAGCTGCCTCATTTGAGATAGCTACAAGGACAAAATGGCTGCCCCCAGCACTGATATATTGTTAACACACTCCCTCTCAGTTGCCTCATTTGAGATAGCTGCAAGGACAAAATGGCTGCCCCCAGCACTGTATTTTCACATCTTCCTTAAATTATGACTAAAAAAGAGTGGTGAGATCTCATGCAAAACAAATCACTTGTTTTCAGTCACTACATAATACTCAAAGATAAATAACCCTTTCATTATCTGAAGATATTCTTCCCTATAATCCTGTACTAGACTTACTAGAACGCTCCCCCCACTTGTGATAAATACTCAGTGGGAAATATGTATAATGGTAAATGTGGAGCAATTCTTTGGGTAAACCAACTAGACCATCGGGAACAAATGCAGTTTTCCCAAATGATTAAAATGGGACTTTTAACCCCATGAAAGCTAGAAAGGTGTGGATTGCATCTCATAGCAATGTGTCAGAGACCTCTCCAACATTGAAGGGGTTAAAAGTCACATTTAAATCAATGGAAATTTGTATTTGTCTCTTACGGTGTACTTGGTCTCAGAATTGCAGCATTTTTCTTTTCTCGGTGTCAGAGAAATGGGTGACTACTGGCGGATTTGGTAATATTATGTACCTTTTCAGGATAAAACTGATAAAGCGTAGTGGTGATCAATATTTTGTCAATGGAGAATGCACTTTTGTTTTTTTTTCTAAAGTTTTTCTTTTCATCACCTAAATAAAACGTAAAATATATGATGTTAGTAAATAAAATGTCTCCTGAGTTACTGGTACGCCTGGGAACCGTCTCCTCTCAAGACCCTGGAGAAACACAGTAGAGCAGAGGATGGGAATGTCCAAATGACGCATTTTGTGTCATATTGTGGGTGGGGCTTAATTGAGTGGGTGGTTGAAAGGAGGAGTTTGCCATGCAATGTGTGGGAAAGTGGGTGGGGCGTGGCAGGTGTGCATCGAATGGAAAGAAAAGTGGGCAGGGATATAGCTGAACTCACCAAGCCAGAGAATCAGTCTCTGTGACCGCAGACCCAGTATTTCAATCTGAAAAACAGAGTCTCCAGGGCAGATCTGTAGAGTCCGCAGGTATGATTACTGGGTGCAGTTGATCAATACGAGATTTGGGGTCGTGTTGTAAATTAAGTGAAAATCTGATGTGGAATGTTACATAAAGTGTTTTTTATGTCAGATCCAATACAATTTTGGGCTCGGTACACTATACGAGCATTGGATAGAAGCAATTAAATTGACTGTATATGAGAGGTGGTTAAAGGTGGTTTGATCAGCACAAGGATCGCCGTGATCACAGATGTGTATGTATTGTTTTTTAGGTCAGTTAAAGGAATAGTAACACTCAATATGCAAATGCATACATATTGTAGGGTTTATCCTCCTGTGTAAAATATGGGTACTCCCAGTGCTGAGAGGTGTTTTATTCAAAAGTTATTCCACCTCAAACTTGAGTTTTTTAGGTGTGAGATCTCAGTGGCCTGAAATGTTATAATGGCACTGTTGCTACACCATCCTGTGGAGATTTATGGTGAACTGACAAGAGCTGTTCATGTAGAATTTCAGGCCACTGTAATACTGCACCTAAAACAATTCAAGTTTGAGCTGCAATAACTTTTAAATAAAACACCACTCTGCTCAACTCAACCCTACTATATATATTTTTTGCATATTAAAGGGATAGTAATGTTTCATATTAAAAGCAGCTCTAATTAATCATCATAGTATTTGGACTTGTTATTTCAGTTCTGTCAGAGTTGTAGTTCAAGAGTAATTGAATGACAAAGTATCCCCCTCCCGCCCCTTTTACTGATGTAACACTGCTCAGCCAGAGCAGAAGGGAGGTGCCCAGGTAGACTGCAGAGAGGGACAATCTTCAAATAAGATAAGGGAAAAACCTGAAAAACTTGTCAAGGGGGGCAGGGCTTTCATTGTTCTCATAGGAAGAAGATTGTCCCCTGCTGTTATCTGTCTGGTCTATGGACTGCATTCCACATCTGAGAAGAGATGGCTTACACTAGGTAAAAGGGGCAGGAGGGGAAACTTTGCTTGTGAATATCTCTCAAGCCATAAAGGTTTGAGAGATAAGACTTCTATCGTTCTTCATGTTTTTTTAATGCCTACAAAATAAAATAAATGTAAAACGAAGTATTACTATCCCTTTAAAGGGATAGTAATGTTTCATAATAAAAGCAGCTCTAATTAATCTTCATAGTATTTGAGCCATGGAGAGTGTTATTTCAATTCTGTCAGAATTGTAGTTCAAGAGTAATTGAAGGATAAAGTGTCCCCCTCCTGCCCCTTCTACTGATGTAACACTGCTCAGCCAAGAGCAGCAGGGAGGGACAATCTTCAATTAAGATAAGGGAAAAAGCTGAAAAACCTGTCAAGGGGGCAGGACTTTCATTGTTCTCACAGTAAGAAGATTGTCCCTTGCTGTGAGCTGTCTGGTCTATGGACCGGATTCCACATCTGAGGGGAGGCTGCTTACACTAGGTAAAAGGGGCGGGAGGGGGATACTTTATAATTCAATTACTCTTGAACTACAACTCTGACAGTATTGAAATAACACTCTCCATGGCCCAAATACTATGAAGATTAATTAGGGCTCCTGTTTTTGTGAAACATTACTATCCCTTTAAGCAACAGGCAAAAAAGTGTTTTGGAAATGAAAGTTCCCCTTTAACCCATTAGCAAGAGACCAAACAAAGATCAAATGAAATAAAAACAGAAAATTGAAATAGTTGGCTGCTGAGCCTTTTATTCTTGGACCCAAGTTCCTCTTTCACCCCTTAATGTCCATGGATGTGCCAGGACCATCACAAGTTCTGGTCCTTTATGGACCAGTGATGGTTCTGGCACGTCATGAGTTAAATGATGATAGTGTGCCTAAAAGTGCACTGTGATCGTGCTGGGAGTCTGAAACTGACTGTTCCAAAACCGGAGCAGTCAGTTTCAGCCTTTCCCCCTGTGAGCCGGCACATGTGATCACTGGTCATTAAGGGGTTAACTTGCTTCACAACTGGTTGGAGACCTCCTTAGAATTCAAATGATTAAAAATCCCCATTTAAAGGGGAACTATCACCCCAAATAAAGTCCCTCCCCCATAATTAGCTATCTAGCGATAAGCTTAACAATGGTAGTGTTGTCCAGAATAATTACCGCTTTACTCAGAAATCCTACTTGTGCCGAGACTGACGGCCAGGCAACAGCGCAGACATATTTACCTACAGACATCTGTATGCCTGTTCTGTCAGTACCGGTCTTCTCTAGGAGGCGCTGCATGGTACCATAAGGTACCAGAAGGGACTGACACCGCATGAGCGCTGTTGCCTGGCCTTCAGTCTCAGCACAAGCAGGATTTCTGAGTAACGCGATAATTATTTTGGATAACACTACTATTGTTAAAGGGGAACTACCACCCCACACAATCTATACCTTCACTAAGTCACCATCTGGCGACTAGCTGCTTAGTAGTGCTAGTCACCAGAATAATTACCTTATTTAATAGATTTCTTCTCTCTTCCATGGGTGACAGGGAGGATGGAGCGAGGACATCTTGCCATTGTGACGTCTGCGTGCCTGCACTGTCAGTCCCAGCCGGGTCTAGGAGGCGTTGCTAGGAGCCATTTGGCTCCGGCTAGGACTGACAGCGCAGGCACGCGCACATCACAATGGCAAGATGTCTGTGCTCTGTCCTGCCTGTCACCCATGGAAGAGAGCAGAAATCTATTAAATAAGGTAATTATTCTGGTGAAGGGAAGGGAAGACAGAGAACAAGGACCTTCTAGTGTAGTAAATCAAATAACACCATTTACTTAAGCGGACAAATTGACCCTCACAAAAGGGAGAAGAATCAAAGACGCATCACACAAATGGTTCCATTCCCCAGGCCGCTCCAGGGCACATTAAATCCCAGCAGTACTAATGCTTTTAAAGTGGAACTAACACTTTATGATGACTGGAAAGATTTTGAAACGGCTGTTATGTTTTAGTCATTCTTTATTTAAAACTGTAGTTCATACAATATTTAACTTTATTTATTTGTCAATTTATACAAGTTAAGCAGTACTTCCTTGTAGAAAGTGACAGTTGGGAGGAAGAGTGGAATGTTAGTATGCAACACTTGCAGGCTGTGGCAGCCAGTACCTCCTACTTTGTATAAACTGACAAATGAAGCTAAATATCTCATAAAAAATTGTTTTATATAACAATAGCTAACATAAGTATAGATGATTTTGAAAGCTCTTTGAAAATTACCCAAGTCATTGTAAAATGTTAGCTGGGGGTGCATGCCTAAGGGGTTAAGTCATATTTAGAACTTCCTGACTCCTAGCCTTCGCTCAGTCGTCTAAGGTCCTCCGAAAGGATGTGATAGCGGAATCTGCTCTCCAGTGCAGTGAGTGATTTGCTCAAGGCATGTGTAGCCCCTCAGGTGCTGCTCAAGTCACGTTTTTCGCTCCCATGTGGCATTGCATAGAGGAAATTTCCATATTCATATCAGTCTGGTCCCACCCACAGGCAGTCCGGCCCCAAAATGTCAGGCAAATCCTCTCTGCACGAGAGATACAGCACAACCCCAGACGTACGTTTCGGTCTGGGTGGACCTCCTCAGTGGGATGCAGCTGAGTCCCTCTAGGCACATGGAAGCAAGGACCCATGCCTGGGATGCCCTTCCGCTTAGGGAGAGTACAAAGACAAAAGAATGTGACGAACGCACACTGAGAAAGAGCAAAATAGAGTGATTTTCTCAAGGCATGTGTGACCCCTCATGTGCTGCTCATGTCATGTTGTTTTGCTCCCATGTGGCATTGCATAGAGGAAATTTCCATATTCATATCAGTCTGGTCCCACCCACAGTCAGTCCAGCCCCGAAATGTCAGACAACTCCTCTCTGCACAAGAGATGCAGCAGAACCCCAGACATACATTTCGGTCTGTGTGGACCTCATCAGTGGGGTGCAGCTGAGTCCCTCTAGGCACATGGAAGCAAGGACCCATGCCTGGGATGCCCTTACACTTAGGGAGAGTACAAAGACAAAAGAATGTGATGAACGCACACTGAGAAAGAGCAAAATTCAGTGATTTTCTCAAGGCATGTGTAGCCTCTCAGGTGCTGCTCATGTCATGTTTTTTTGCTCCCATGTGGCATTGCAGAGAGGAAATTTCAATATTCATATCAGTCTGGTCCCACCCACAGGCAGTCCAGCCCCAAAATGTCAGACAAATCCTCTCTGCACAAGAGATACAGCAGAACCCCACAGACATACGTTTCGATCTGTGTGGACCTCATCAATGGGGTGTAGCTGAGTCCCTCTAGGCACATGGAAGTAAGGACCCATGCCTGGGATGCCCTTCCGCTTAGGGAGACTACAAAGGGAAAACAATGTGACGAACGCACACTGAGAAAGAGCAAAATAGAGTGATTTTCTCAAGTCATATTTTTTTTGCTCCCATGTGACATTGCACAGATAAAATTTCCATATTCATATCAGTCTGATCCCACCCACAGGCAGTCCAGGCCTGAAATGTCTGGCAAATCCTCTCTGCACAAGAGAAGCAACACAACCCCAGACATACGTTTCTGTCTGTGTAGACCTCCCCAGTGGAGTGCAACTAATTCCCTCTAGGAGTATGGAAGCAAGGGCCCATGCCTGGGATGCCCTTCCTCTTAGGTAGACTACAAAAAAACAAACGAATGTGACGAACGCACACTGAGAAAGAGCAAAATAGAGTAATTTGCTCAAGGCATGTGTAGCCCCTCAGGTGCTGCTCAAGTCATGTTTTTCGCTCCCATGTGCCATTGCAGAGAGGAAATTTCCATATTCATATCAGTCTGGTCCCACCCACCTCTTTTTCAGTGTGCGTTCGTCACATTTGCTTGTTTTTTGTTGTCTCCCTAAGCGGAAGGGCATCCCAGGCATGGGCCCTCGCTTCCATGTGCCTAGAGGGAATCAGCTGCACCCCACTGCTGCGGTCCATACAAACGTATGTCTGTGGTTGTGCAGTTTCTCTCGTGCAGAGAGAATTTGCCTGACATTTTGGGGCTGGACTGCCTGTGGGTGGGCCCAGACTGATGTGAATATGGAAATTTTCTATCTGCAAGGGCACATGGGAGTGAAAAATGTGACTTGAGCAGTGTGTGTTCGTCACATTTGTTTGTTTTGTGTACCACATTAAGGAACTCAATACAACATATAGTTTAACACCTTAGCGACCGGGGAATCCGGACCCGGACGCTACTAAATGACAACGGAGCATTTTTTTTTTTATTGCTCCGTTGCCTTCCGGACTCCCCGAACAGCGCGCAGCCGCGGGGGGAGCCCAGAATTCGATGACGGTCATAGTACGTCATCGGTCGTTCAGTCAAATCGACCCTTGACGTACTATGACCGTCAAGGGTTGTTAAGGGGTTAAATAATTGGTTCTCAATGTTATGCTCTTTTAGAAGATTCAAATAAAATCCCCATAAATAACAAGTAAACCCTTTAATATTTAGATCCTATCACCGAAGGGATTAACAGTAATATTTCATTATGAAAAAATATATATTATACTGATTTCCATGCGGATTAAAACAAAAATACTTCCATAGTTGTTTGGATGCTTATTTCCAATGTTATTAAAGCTCAAACTTTTTTTTATTTGTTTTTAATGAAACTACAATCATATATTGTGGTCACCAGGTGACAATGTTGTTATTACTTACTATGGAGTGACGTAGTCTAAGACTCATGTTCTCGCACAGAGTGCATTAGAAAACAAAAAACTGAGTTTTGGACACCAGTTGGAGCAGTTGAGATCAGTTTGATTAAAAAAATATAATGATGCTTTTGAATAGAAATAATTTTTGAATGACAAAATATCCCAGCAGGGAAAGTAACATTGTTTTACTTAACAGGAAAAACTTTCTATAATATTTTATTATACGGTTCCTTTATAAAACACTGATCTAACGTCGCTTGTGTGAACAGCGTCCTGTATGTATTTATTTATTATTATTTCAGTCTGTCTAATTTTTCATTCTCCTGGTTTTTCTAAAATTAGTAGATAAAGGTTTCAGCAGGAATGTGGATTTGTCTTGTGGTTAGCTAGCGAAAGCTGGCTCCACAGGTGGCACGTGGAACGTGGGCAGCTGCAGAACTTTATGTGCAGACTTGAGTTATTACATGAGGAATTGCTTAAAGGGATAGTAATACCTAAAATGTAAAAAAAATATGTTGTAGGGTTTATCCCTAGCCGTTAAAGTTACCAGTCTTTTTATTTTTGGTCCTTATATTCCAAAGAAGTACAGTTATTGAAATTTGAGGACATTTTATTTGGTTTGCTTCACAATTACTCCATTTTAACATAAGGCCATTTGGCCAACACATATCCCGGCTGTTTTCATTTTGTTTCTATATTCGGAATGAGACAAATAATTGGGCCATCACATTAAAGGGATAGTAATACCTAAAAAAATCTTGTTTTACTCAGAGGGATAAACCCTACAACATATTTTTTTTACATTTTAGGTATTACTATCCCTTTAATGTGATGGCCCAATTATTTGTCTCATTCCGAATATAGAAACAAAATGAAAACAGCCGGGATATGTGTTGGCCAAATGGCCTTATGTTAAAATGGAGTAATTGTGAAGCAAACCAAATAAAATGTCCTCAAATTTCTATAACTGTACTTCTTTGAAATAGAAGGACCAAAGGTAAAAAGACTGGTAACTTTAACGGCTAGGGCTAATAATAAAATATAGAGGGACATGTTTATTTTATTATTATTGTGTTTTATTTGTAATGCACCAACATATTTATTGGTTATTTTTGGGTCTCCTGTCTCCAAAATATTTTGACACAGGCATACCTAAAACCCTGGAGTCCTCTTGGATGCTTGGCATCCGTGTAGTTACACCCCTGGTTCTAGTGATGATGTGCATTGTAATGGGATGCATAGGCGTGCACAGCCAATTACATTAGGGTGTGCACCCTAAAGCACAAACACACACGTGTGCGCGAGCAAGTGTGTGTACATACCTCCCAAGTGTCCCTCTTTAGGAGGGACAGACCCTCTTTTAGACCCAAATCCCTCTGTCCCTCTTTCCCACCCTGATGTCCCTCTTTTTAGGAGATCAGACTGTGTGGTATGTATATAAGTGTAATACATTGCTCCACAGCAATAAAACTCACATTAATGTTTGTTTAAACATCAGTATGTGTGTTTATAAATTAGTCTGTGTAAATAAAATACTTTGGTCTTGTTATAAGTCATTTATTAGGTTACACAAGGAGGTGACAATAGGTCATGAAATAGCCTAAAAATGATTGGTAATGCCACGCCCACCAAACACGCCCCCAGCAACACCCCCTAAAACACAGGTGTCCCTCTTTGGCAATTTGAAAAGTTGGAAGGTATGTGTGTGTGTATATATATATATATATATATATATATATATATATATATATATACGTGTGTGTACTAAATAAATGATTAGGTGTAAGTTATCTTTCACACGCATACACATTAAACGTTAACACACTCACTCATGCATCATACATACAAGACACTCACTGTCTGTCTGTGCTTCAGCTGCCTCTGTCTGCAGTCTGTGCACAGTAACTAAGTTGCGAAGTTGCAGGTGTCTGTCTCACAGCCGAGTCAGTGCCAGTGCCTGCAGCCTCCTCACCCACTGCTCGCTCCGTGGCACCTTCCCCCAACGTAACGAGCGATGAAAGGAATTAACATCACTTCCTCTCAGCGCCGCAACGAAGAAGGGAAGGATCATGCAGGCTTTTGTAGCGCTTGAGCCCGATTGCTTGTCCCGCCCCCCTTGGTCTCCCTGAGCACAGCAGTCAGCAGCAGATAGCCGTGGCAAGTGGCTAAGGTATAAAGCCGGTGCCGCAGCCGCATTAATATGCGGAAACGGCCATTTAACTTCTGAAAAGCTGGTGTGCACAGGGCTGATTAGGGTGTGCCTAGGCACACCCAGCACACCCTGTGTGCACGCCTATGAATGGGAAGCATGCTAGAAAATCAAATCAGATATACAACAGGGTTCAAAAAGTCTGAGTTCACCATCGCCAACTGATTTTATTTGATAATTTATTAAAAGGCAGTATAATATTGTACATTTGATACTTAATATTCAGGAATACATTATTTAACACAGAAAAATCTATTTTTTTTTATCTCTTTGTCAAATCTTTATGTGAACTTGCAATTTATATGAATATCCTCTTCACACACCATTTGTTTATACATTTTCCAAACTTTAAAGGGATAGTAATACTTTGTTTTATCTTTATTTTATTTTGTAGGCATTAAAAAAACATGAAGAACGATATAAGTCTTATCTCTCAAACCTTTATGGTTTGAGAGATATTCACAAGCAAAGTTTCCCCCTCCTGACCCTTTTTCCTAGTGTAAGCCATCTCTTCTCAGGTGTGGAATCCAGTCCATAGACCAGACAGATAACAGCAGGGGACAATCTTCTTCCTATGAGAAAAATGAAAGTCCTGTCCCCCTTGACAAGTTTTTTAGGTTTTTCCCTTAATTGAAGATTGTCCCTCTCTGCAGTCTACCTGGGCACCTCCCTTCTGATCTGGCTGAGCAGTGTTACATCAGTAAAAAGGACGGGAGGTTGATACTTTGTCATTGAATTATTCTGGAACTACAACTCTGACAGAACTGAAATAACACTCTCCAAAGTCCAAATACTATGATGATTAATTAGAGCTGCTTTTATTATGAAACATTACTATCCCTTTAATGTGAGCAGGCAGCAATTAAATATGGTTCCGGAAATATTCAAGTGTGGGGATGCTTTGTCTTTTCTGGAGTTGCTGACTTGCACACGATCAACTACACTTTGACCAAAGAGACGCACCATTCTGTTCTGCAGAGGCATGCCATCCCTTCTGGCTTAAAGTTGTGTGGAAGAGGATTCATTTTCCAGCAGGACAACGACCCTAAACACACATTGAAGATGTGCCAGGCATATCTGGAGTCCAAGGAAGAGCAAGGAGTACTAATTTGCATGGCTTTCCCACCACACCTCAACCCCATTGAACCTGTTTGGGAACATTTGAAAAGGGAGAACGTGAAACACACTGTGACATCTCTAGACACTCTCTAGGATGCTCCAAAGGAGTGCTGGAATAATGTGGAATGTTGACCCACTGTATGGGTGACAAACTGGAACTGAAAAATGGCTCCAAACAGGAAAACACCTACTCTGCAGAACAAGGAATAAGGGATGGCATCCTCCTCCACATTCATAAAGACAACTCAGAATGAGCTCTGTTAATTTATAAAATGTCCATCTATTTTTAAAAGGGCTGGTCAATTTTTGATTGGCTTAATTTACTGTCCCCCTTCTAGAACAGTTTGAGAGTGAAAGGTTGTGTACCCCTGTTGTAGAGATGAGCTACGGATGGGCTCATTATTAGAACAGCCGCAGCTGAGCAGTGATGTATCTACATTTCATCCCTCTTGACAGATCTCCCCAACAAAATAATAGCCCAGACATCTGCAGCCATTGTTGTGGCACTCTACAGAGGCAATTGTTGAGTATGCAGCTCTCCTTAAAGGGATAGTAATGTTTCATAATAAAAGCAGCTCTAATTAATCATCATAGTATTTGGACTTTGGAGAGTGTTATTTCAGTACTGTCAGAGTTGTAGTTCAAGAGTAATTCAATGACAAAGTGTCCCCCTCCCGCCCCTTTTACTGATGTAACACTGCTCAGCCAGATCAGAAGGGAGGTGCCCAGGTAGACTGCAGAGAGGGACAATCTTCAATTAAGATAAGGGAAAAACCTGAAAAACGTGTCAAGGAGGGCAGGGCTTTCATTGTTCTCATAGGAAGAAGATTGTCCCCTGCTGTTATCTGTCTGGTCTATGGACTGGATTCCACATCTGAGAAGAGATGGCTTACACTAGGTAAAAGGGGCGGGGAGGGGAAACTCTGCTTGTGAATATCTCATAAACCATAAAGGTTTGAGAGATAAGACTTATATCATTCTTCATGTTTTTTTAATGCCTACAAAATAAAATAAAGTTAAAACGAGGTATTACTATCCCTTTAAAGAGAATTCTTGAGTATGCAACCCACAACTATACCTGAGTTTGACGTACCTGCTCTAAAATTAAATTCCAAATTCTAATTTTAACTTACTGAGCCCTTACTAACACTGCACCCGCCTGCATCTCATGTCTTGTTACATATACACCCTTCCCCCCATTGTCAGGATCTTCTCTCTCATTACTTCCATTCACACAGAAGGATGGTGTAAAAATGATTGGTGTCAGAAAGGGGATCATCAATAGGCTGGGTGATAGAGAGCAAAGGAGCAAACGATACAATGATCAGTGGTAGGTTGAAGATCTTGACACAGATTGGTTGTGGTAACGAAAGGACCCATATGCTGAGTAAGGTTGACAACAACTCGATTAGTGGAATTGAGAGAAATGATGTAAACTGTACCTTAGTATTTCTGAGTCTCCACATGCAGTGCTATGTCAGGGTGAGAAAAACTGAGAAAACCAATATTCAAAGGGGTGTAGGTGTTTTGTTAGGTACTAGGTGAGTGGACTTAAAGGGATAGGAATACTTGAAAATAATTTTATTTTATATTGTAGCCCTTAAAAAACATTAAAAATGATATAAGTCTTATCTCCCAAACCTTTATGGTTTGGGAGATATTCACAAGTGAAATAAAGTAAAATTCCCTTTCCTGGCTGTTTTAGACAAGTCTGCCATCTAGAGGACAGATTTGGAATCCGGTCCACAGATCAGTGGGAAGCTCTTTAGCAGTGCCGAGTTCACGATCTTTAAAAATAACTACTTAATTGTAACTGTGTACAAAGTGTGCCTGGCTTGCAAGCACACTTTGCAGACCATTCCAATGAAGAAATTATTTTTAAAGATCGTGATCTTGGCACTTCTGGAGAGCCACAGCCTGTCCCGGGACGGATTCCAAATCTGTGAGCTAGAACGGTGACGTCACTCAGGGGGAAACTTTGCTTGTGAATATCTCCCAAACCTTTATATCGTTCTTCATGTTTTTTAAGGGCTACAATATAAAATACAATTATTTCCAAGTGTTACTATCCCTTTAAGACTCAGGTCTCATGCTACAGCCCTGGGTTCCGTCGACAGATTGGTACATATATTGGACATACCATGGAACTCTCCAGGTCTGCCACGGAGAATCTGGTTCCCAGAGTTAATTACCAGATCCTTGGAGGTTGATTCTCTGCCTTGGTGAGGTCCCTGGAAACCCCTTCAACTTTCCACTCTCATTCCACCATCTCCCAGCCCATTCTACCCATTTTCATTGCAAACTCCTTCTCCCAATCCTGCTCACAGCAGTTAAGACATGCGCACATTATGATTGTAATTGTTTCTTTTGGACACCTCTATTCCAGTCCTTCTTGGTACTCCTGGGGTAGTGGATAAGAAGGTTCTCAGGTATGGTACTTGTGCTATTCTCTACACTAGTAATTAGGCTTCTAGGAATAGTAACACTTAAAATTGAAAAATATATATTGCAGGGTTTAAACTGTTAAGCAAAACAAGGGTTCTCCCACTGCAGAGAGATGTTTTAACCACAAGTTATTGCAGCTCAAACATGCATTTTTGGGTGCAGTACTTCAATGACTTGACATTTTACAGTGGCTTTGTTGCTGCAGCAGCATCCTTTGGAAGATTATGGTCAACTAACGATTGTTGTCTATAAACTGTTGTAGCAACAGCACCACCATAACATTTCAGACCAAGGAATAGTAACAATTAATATTGAATAATATATATTGCAGGGTTTAAACTGTTAAGTAAAACAAGGGTTCTCCTACTGCAGAGATTTGTTTTAACCACAAGTTATTGCAGCTCAAACATGCATTTTTGGGTGCAGTACTTCAATGACTTGAAATTTTACAGTGGCTTTGTTGCTGCAGCAGCATCCTATGGAAGATTATGGTCAACTAACGATTGTTGTCTATAAACTGTTGTAGCAACAGCACCACCGTAACATTTCAGACCATGGAGGTACTACACCCAAAAAATACTTGTTTGAGCTGCAATAATTTCTGAATAAAGCATCCCTCTGTACCTGGTCTTTTTGGGAACCTAGAAACTCACCGGATGGAGAGGAAGGCTGCCGGGAAATCATTTATTCCTCACTTTTCAATTTATGAAACATGGCCCATTTATAGGGTTGCCACCCAGCCGGTATTTTACTGGCAGGCCGGTAAAAAATTGGCTTCTGTCCAATGTTAAGTCTATGGAGGGAATGCCATGGCCGGTATTTTTTTGAAGAAAAGGTGGCAACCCTACCCATTTACCAAGGAGAAATGTAGCAATTCTGTCAATAGGGGATAACTACAACTTTCCAACATTCCCATTTACAGTGCAGTCCATGAGCATTTGGACAGTGAAATAAATGTTGTTGTTTTGGTTCTGTACTCCAGCACATCGGATCTGAAATGAAATAATGACTAAGAGGATAAAGTGCAGAGTGTCAGCTTTAATCCTTTGAGGGCCAAAGCAATGCGTTGAATACCTCTTTGGCCCTCAAAGGGTTAACTTGAGGGCATTTACACCCATAAACCGTGAATCATGAATGGGGTTCACTTCCCCATTTAAATCAATGGTACATTTTGTCTAATAAGGCACAGGTGGTTTGACCCGAATTGCTAAAGTTCTTTTTAGAAAGGGCCAGATTTCCCAAAAGGCAGAGTAGGCAACTGCCTAGTGTTCCAAATTTCAAGGGGCGGTGCCTTATCTGTGCCTGCCACACCCACATTCTGAATTGTGGGTGGAGCCAGAGCAATCTTAATGTCCCTGCACCAGTTTTATGCACCTTTACAGCCTATTAGTTAACCCCGGAGCTTGAGAGATTTCTATAACAACCAAGGGGTTAAAGGGTTTTTTTGTTCTTGCTGGACTGGATAGAGTGCCTTGCCTAGGGGCACAAAGGGTGTAAATCCAGCCCTGACGTAGGACAACAGCCATAGGGACATTGAAAAAGCCTCTCGATTTATAAAGAAACTAGCTGAAAAGCCCGTGTACATGGGACACAGTGCCACCCAGCAACCTCGGCTGGTGGCTGGATCCTCTTGTCAGTGGCGGTGCTGCAGTCATGCGCAGTAGAGACTGCCCGCGCCACGGCTGATATGGAGCAAGGCGCTCCGTATTCAGTCCATAGTCCTCTCTGCGCACCTTCCTGTGACTGCTTGGTCCCAGGAAGGTTCGCAGAGAGGACTCCGGGTTGAATTCGGAGCTCCCTGCTCCGTATCAGGCACGGGCAGTCTCTACTGTGCATGACTGCAGCTCGCACAATCATCTCTGACGGCTTCTGACAAACATACATTAACTAATTATTCTATAGGATGTTATATCAACATATTCCACTAGAGGGCAGTGCTGCCATAAATTTATCTATTTTCACTGGTCATGATTGCTTTATATACATAAATGCGTACAGTCTTTGTGTATGTCTGCAATTGCAAAGTAACGGGCGTACTGCTTTGATTGCCAGACGGGTGCAGAACGCCTTGCTTTGCATACCCCTCTGGCAATAAAAAAGTTAAGACTTAGTTCACTATCCGACATTATACCACATGGGCTATGAACATCTTCATTTAGGTGGGGTTTTTTTGCTTTTTTTTATGATTCCAGTAGAAAAGTCAAATGGTGATTCCTAGAACTGAATTAACCCTTTGAATGCCAGAGGGGTGCGCAACCAACCCCTCTGACACTCAAAGGGTTAAACGGGACAATCCAATTGCTCCGTAGGGACTAATTAGTAATGAATTAACATTTCCTTTGATGTAAGTAGGACTTTCAGTGCCTTGATTGCTGGCATTAAAGGGGTTAAAAGCACATTAAACTCAATGGTAATATTTATCTTCCCTCTAAGGAGCTGTTCGTTTCCCCCCAAGAACCACTCCAGTTCTGCTTTATACATTTGGGCTCTTGAACTACATTCTGTACATTTATATTAAATGGAAAGGTATTACTTATATAGTACATTGTGTGATTTCATATGAAAAACATACATTTAAACTGTACAATCTTTATATATATATAGTGTTAGGCTGCAAAGCTCCCTGTGTGTGTAACCGCACATGCACAGTAGAGTCTGCTGGAACGATGCAGTCATGCGCAGTAGAGTCTGCTGGAACGATGCAGTCATGCGCAGTAGAGTCTGCTGGAACGATGCAGTCATGCGCAGTAGAGTCTGCTGGAACGATGCAGTCATGCGCAGTAGAGTCTGCTGGAACGATGCAGTCATGCGCAGTAGAGTCTGCTGGAACGATGCAGTCATGCGCAGTAGAGTCTGCTGGAACGATGCAGTCATGCGCAGTAGAGACTAGACAAATGCGCTGTTCTGGAGCGGGGAGCTCTGGACGACTCACCTCCTGTCTGGGCTTCCGGTTCCGGGGCAGCAGCAGAGGTGGCTGGGTGGCATTTTAGCCCATGTATTCAGGCTTTCATACTAGTATATATATAAAAAGCAAATAGGAATGTGCTGTCACACAGAGACCAAGGGCGCTGGCATTTGGTCATCAAAGGTTGCAACAGAAAAGGCACACTTTGTAGACCATTCCAATTAAGTATTTCTTTGTAGATCGAGCTATTTTGGCTCTGCTGAAGAGTGTCCGGCCTGTCCCGGAATCAGAATCTCCTGCTGTTAACTATAGACTGATGTCTGTGAAAGGGGCGGGAGGGGGTAACTTTAGCAGCGTATATCTCTCAAACTATACATGTTTGAGAGATCGGACTGACATCAATTAATTTATTTTTTTAATATCTACAATATTAAATTTGGTTAAAATAATCCATTACTATCCCTTTAAATCTCAATCACTTCATTTCAGTGCTCTCCAGTCCTCCCTGGCTACTGGACTTTCATCTATTCCCATAAATCCTCACACTAACAGCCTTGTCAAAACTTACAACTCAGTTCTTTCCTCTTTGAACCTTCATGCTCCTCTCTCTCTTCGATGCACCCACAAAACTAACCCACAGCCATAATAAAGACACCAGCTTCCTCCACTCCTGTACCTGTTCAGCTGAACGACTGGAGAAAGTTTGGTTCACTGACTGACTTTCTCCACTACAGGCAGTGGCGTAACTATAGGGGTCGCAGGGACCGTCACTTCAGGGGCCCGGCCTCCCCTTGCGACCTCCTCGCCTGATGCCTGCAATTAAGTAATGCAGAGCGCTGGGACTCTGCATTAAGAGAGTGCCGGTCTGCTAGAGGGAGATCAGTATTCCCTCTGGCAGACCCGCACTCTCGCAATGCAGAGCACTGGGAGATGACATCATCTCCCAGCGCTCTGCATTACTGAAGAGGACTGAGCAGGAGAAGAGGTCTGTGCAGAACGAGGCACAGACCAGTCCTCTGCCATTGGACCACCAGGGAGGTAGGAGATTTAGGGGCAATGTGGAAGGGGCATTGTAGAGATTGAGGGGCATTGTGGAAGGGGCAATGTGGAGATTGAGGGGCAATGTGGAGGTGGCACCAGGGCCCCGTGGCTTCTAGTTGTGCCTCTGACTACAGGTTCCTCCTTTCTTGTTTTAACTCTTCTCTGTCCCTCGCTAAAAAACATTACTTTTCACAACTAATCAACACTCATAATCCAACCATTGATGCCTTTTCTCTACCTCTTCCACCTTCCACGTGCCTCCCTCGCAAACTCCATACAGCCACAAGACTTTGCTGACTTCTTCAAAGCCAAACTGGACTCCATCCGTGATAATAGGCCACCTTGTACATCTCCTCCTAGCCTCCCTCGTTCCCCTCCTGGCACTCTGGACTCTTTTTCACTAGTCACAGAGGAGGAATTGACTAAACAGCTATCCTCCCCTCCCTCCACTACATGTGCACTTGATCCGCTCTCCTCTCACCTAGTCCAGTCCCTCTCCCCCACACTATTCTCTAGCCCATTACAGATTTTTAACTCCTTCTTTGCCACTGCTACCTTTTCTGACCACTTCAAACATGCCTTAGTAACACCCATCCTCAAGAACAACTCCTTTGACAGTAACACACCCTCCAGCTATCGACCGGTTTCTAACCTGTCTTTTGCCTCTAAACTCTTGGAACGCCTAGCCTACTTATGCCTGCTTGACTTCCATAACACGCAAGACCTGCTGGACTCTTTACAATCTGGATTTCTCACTGCTCACTCCACTAAATCTGCTCTCACAAGAGTGGTCAATGATCTTCACATTGCCAAATCGCAAGGGCACTATTCAGTACTTATACTTGATCTCTCAGCAGCTTTTGACACTGTTGATCATGCTCTCCTCCTCCGCATTCTTCAGTCCTTAGGAATCCTTAAAGGGGATCTCTCACCTAACTACATGTAATGCTCATTAGTTAGAGCATTTCTCTAAAACACTGAAAATAGTGTTCATTACATTTAAAAAGCAGTTACATTCGCAAGAATTAAACTTTAAAAAGTGTCCGGCAGCCTACTTCCGGCTTGCCTAACTTTGCCAACCAGAGACAGCTCCGTCCCACTACCCATCATCCTCCCATGACGGAGGCTGTCTGTCACTAAAGTGGAGCGAACGATTGCATTGGCAGAGATCGATATCTAGCTGACAGATGGAGATTCTGGTCATTTGACTGACCGGCGGCTCTTCAGCAGAGCTGTGATAGCGCTATGTAGAATGGAATACTTAATTGGAACAGTCTACAAAGTGTACCTGGACTGAACCTGGATACCCATGTTCTAGGGAGCCAGTGCACTAAGGGTTGGATTCAAATGCAGGTACTAATTTTATCTCTGCTTTTATCTCCAGGTATCCACATAGAATTCAATAGGAAAATGTTTGATAAAACACATTTGAATCCAGTCCTAAGACCTCTAATGTTGAGAAATCTGTGGGCATTGGTTCCATAGAATAACACTGGACTTGAAGCTCCATTTCTTTTCTCCATTTTCTTGCACCGCTTTTAGCTCCATTTTCTTCTTGCTCCATTTTCTTCTTGCTCCATTTTCTCTTATTGCTCCATTTTTTGCTCCGTTTTCTTCTTGCTCCGGTTTCTTCTTGCTCCATTTTTTGCTACGTTTTCTCTTCTTGCTCCATTTTTTGCTCCATTTTCTTCCTGCTCCGTTTTCTCTTCTTGCTCCATGTTTCACTCCGTTTTCTTCTTGCTCCCTTTTAATGCTCCATTTTTTGCTCTGTTTTCGCTTCGTTTTCGCTCCATTTTCTTCTTGCTCCATTTTATTGCTCTGTTGTGGAGAAATCTTAATACATTTCCTCCATAGAAAGATACAGATGTTTTCTTTAGTCTATGGACCCAATGCACATGTGGCTGGATTCAAATGCAGGAGATAAATGTTATCTCCCGTTTTATCAAAAATGTTCTTGTTGAAGTCTATGTGGATACCTGGAGATAAAAGCAGAGATAAAATTAGCACCTGCATTTGAATCCAACCCCTAGGTCCCATGTTGTTAATTGGAGATCTCTCTAGTACCCATGATGTTAAATAACAGACTGTAAAGGGGTATGTAACTGGATCAGATTGCTCAGACCACACCCAGAACTCAGAATGTGGGTGTGTCCATCACAGCAGAGGCACCACCCCCTCAAAATTTGGAGTTCTGGGCAGGTGCCTACTCTGTCTATTGGGAAGTTCAGCCCTGGTTGTGTACCCCTCTGGCAGTCAAAGGGTTAACATGGCTGTGCTTAGTCAGCTATATCCCTAAATCCTGGACTTTATCCAGTTCTTGAACACAGGCTTGAACACCACGATCTAAAGGGAACAGGAAGGGCCTCCAATGATTTTAACCGCCTCTTCATTTCCCACCCATTACCTTACCTGTCACAGCCCCAGCCCAGACATCCTGATGTTGAGCTGAACAGTGCATCAACTGCGAGTTGCAACATTAAAGGGATAGTAATGTAAAACATTTACAAACATGAATCTTGCAGCCATTAAAGGGATAGTAATACTTAAAATGTAAAAAAATATGTTGTAGGGTTTATCCCCCTGAGTAAAACAAGGGTACTCCCACTGCTGAAAGGTGTTTCATTCAAAAGTTATTAAAGCTCAAAGTTGAATTTTTTAGGTGCAATATCACAGTGGCCTAAAATTGTACAGTGGCGCTGTTGCTACACCATCCTATGGAGATTTATGGTCCCGGGACCAGAGCTGTCCCTAGGATCGTGTAGCAACAGCGCCACTGTACAATTTCAGGCCTCTGTGATATTGCACCTAAAAAATTCACCTTTGAAAATTAATAACTTTTGAATGAAACACGTTTCAGCAGTGGGAGTACTCTTGTTTTACTCAGGGGGATAAACCCTACAACATATTTTTTTTTTACATTTTAAGTATTACTATCCCTTTAGACAATCAAACTAAATGCCCCCAGTCCCTTTATGGTTTGAGAGATAATCGTAGTTAAAGTCCCCCTCCCTCCCCTTTCCCTGACGTCAGCGCTCGAACTGACTGCAGGGGAATCCGGACCAGGGACAAGCAGAGGCTCTTCAGCAGAGCTGAGATCAAGATATTGAAAAATAAATCCTTCGCTGGAACGGTCTTCTAAGTGTGCTTGGTTTGAAAGCTCACTAAGAACACCATTCCAGTGAAGGATTTCTTTTTCAATATCTCGATCTCGGCTTTGCTGAAGAGCCGCCGCTGGTCCCGGGACTGAAACATTGCTACATTGTTTCTTGCTACATTTGATTTATTAAACAGTTTAAAAAGTCCCACGGATGCTGCCCACTTTCTTTCTATTTCTACATGATATGTAGGGAATGTGCACCTGGGCAATTTGGACATACAGGAGTGAGTGCTTTCCACCATTTTGTTTTGACTATATATATATATATATATATATATATATATATATATATATATCTCACTGGTAACTGGAAGAACTCTCACATACTTTAGGCTGCCTGGGTGCAGTAGTGTGGCTGGATGTTCAGGACTGCTGCACTCACAGGAGTTGTAAAAAGAGTAATTTTATTTTATATAATGATCAACTTTTCGGCCAGACTGTGTGTCTTAAGAAAGGTCAGCACAGTCTGGCTGAAACGTTGATCGTTATATAAAATAAAATTACTCTTTTTACAAGTCCCGTGAGTGCAGCAGTCCTAATTCTTGATATATATATATATATATATATATATATATATATATATATATATTATGTTTTGGAGTGCATATAACACTTTGAGCATCAGAGGGTGTGCAATGCATTACACAATTATCTGGCTCGCAAAGGGTTGCCAGAGTATTGTTCCCAAAATTCAAGTTGTTCTTTTTTGAAAGTGTTCTACAATTTTCACCTGTCAGCTGGTAGTGCTGCTGCTGTCACTTATAAGGAATATCATAGTCAGTGACCAGGGGTAAGCCTGTGGTTTTACAGTAGATACAGGCTGACTAAGTGCTGGGCCACTTTCCCCCCTCTCTCTCTATTCCACTTGCCAGAGTTTCTACTGGGCAGAGTGGTCATACTTACTGGGCTGGAGTCTACAGCTCTCAGTACTACCAGTGACTCAAGCTCTCACATAGAGTGTATTATATAAACATTGCTTTTGGCACCGGTTGGCTCTGTTGCAAGCAGTTTGGTAACACTGTTTTTTTTGGCTGGTAGCTTCCCTTTGAAAGACAGTTGTATATTAGTTAGTTAATGTTCTTTTAAACCTTGTACCCACATCTGGTCCTTAAGGGGTTAAACAGAACTGAGTTAAATACCTTCAAGTTTAAATCTTGCAGCCCACACTGTACAAGAGAGAATTGGCAATAAATGTAGGTGTCTATTATGCCTAATATGTAGATGTCTGGGTGCAATATTTTTACTGTGTTATTGCTGCTCTTACAAACTTTTTATTTCCTTATGAAACAGCTTGGGGTAGCGAGACAGAGCAGTAAATCTACTTATTATTTTCCTATTTAGAGAGGCCTGGAAAAAATATTATCTTTTGTTTTATACAGAGAATGGAAAACCACATTGTCATGGAAACCAGAATGAAGTGATTTGTGGGAGAAGGGAGGGTTTTGGGAGGAAGGTACAGGAATATTAAACGCGTTTTGATCTACAGTCGTTTAACCCATTGGGTGCCAGAGGCGTACGCAATGCATTGCTGAGTAATGCTTTGCGTACCCCTCTGGCACTTAAAGGGTTAACAGCTTCAGAGCCAGGAAGGCAGGGGTAGACTGTTTGGGGATGGATAACCTTCATCCTTTCAGCTGATTATGGGCTACAACTGCCACCATCCTCAGCCAGTTGTAGTCCAACAACAGAGTGAAGAGCCACAGGTCTTCCATCCATAGTCTTAGTAAAAGAAAACTACAATCTCCTACAATTATACCCCACACACTTCCCACATGATGGCTAGAAATCCTAGTGGCCACTGTGAATTGTTCCCTAGCTCCCTGGCTGAAGAGGTAGCAGTTTCATTCAGTCCTGGATGTCATCATGGGGGCAGACATGACACTTGTCAGCAGGACCACATTACATCAAACTCTGCTCATTGCCATACCTGAGAACTTTGTATTCTGGAGTCCCCCGGAGGGGACTCCTGTGGTGCCCCTGGGGGGATAGAAATGGCGTGATTTGTGTCAAAAAAGGAGTGGGGCTTACTCATGAGTGGGGTATGGCTTACTAGACATGTCACAAAGGTGGGTGGGAAGTGGGAGGAACTGAGTGCGGAAGAAGGAGAAGAGGGTAGGAAATGGCAGGAACTGGGTGGGGAAGGAGGAGAAGAGGGCAGGAAATGGGAGGAACTGGGTGGGGAAGAAGGAGAAGAGGGCAGGAAATGGCAGGAACTGGGTGGAGAAGAGGCCAGGAAATGGGAGGAACTGGGTGGGGAAGGAGGAAAAGAACTCAAGAAATGAGAGGAACAGGGTGGGGAAGGAGGAGAAGAGGACAGGAAATGGGAAGAACTGGTTGGGGAAGGAGGAGAAGAGGGCAAGAAATGGGAGGGACAGGGTGGGGAAGGAGGAGAAGAGGACAGGAAATGGGAAGAACTGGGTGGGGAAGGAGGAGAAGAGGGCAAGAAATGGGAGGGACAGGGTGGGGAAGGAGGAGAAGAGGGCAGGAAATGGGAGAAACGGGGTGGGGAAGGAGGAGAAGGGGACAGGAAATGGGAGAAACGGGGTGGGGAAGGAGGAGAAGAGGGCAGTAAATGGGAGAAACGGGGTGGGGAAGGAGGAGAAGAGGGCAGGAACTGGGAGGAACTGGGTGGAGAAGGGGGAGAAGAGGGCAAGAAATGGGAGGGACAGGGTGGGGAAGGAGGAGAAGTGGGCAAGAAATGGGAGGGACAGGGTGGGGAAGGAGGAGAAGAGGGCAGGAAATGAGAGGAACTGGGTGGGGAAGGAGGAGAAGAGGGCAGGAACAGGGTGGGGAATTGGAGAAGAGGGCAGGAAATGGGAAGGACTGGGTGGGGAAGGAGGAGAAGACGGCAGGAAATGGAAGGAACAGAGTGGTGAAGGAGGAGAACAGGAAATGGGAGGAACAGGGTGGGGAAGGAGCAGAAGTGGACAGCATTACTTATGAAACTCCCCACAGCCATAGAATCAGTGTCTGTTCACAGAGACCCAGTACTCAGCTGAAACACACAAACACTTTTCCAATGCTGAGATGTACAAACTGTTCACTTAATCCAGAGCACACTTCAATTTGTGAGCCAAATTGTGTCTGTCTCTAAGCTGGAGCGATCTCATTGGCTAGCTATCAATCTCTGCCAATGAGATAATTCCAGCTTAGAAAAAGAAAGCCTCCGTCATTGGAGGATGCTGGGTAGTGGGACGGGAGCAGAGGCAGTGCTGCAAGCAGGAAGTAGGCTTCTGGGTACGTTTTAAACTTGAATTTTTACGCAGATAACAGGTTTTTTTTCAAAAATGACTAACATATTAAACTTTTTTGCTAAATGCTCTATCTAATGAGCATTAGATATCTATATGTGATAGATCCACTTTAAATCCTGCTTCAGCCTCCATTTTCAATTTACCCCTTTCTGGTATGTTCTCACTACTACTAAAGTCCATCTTCCCCCTGCTTCTGCCTGTTTTCCCTGCTAATCCACATTTTTCACATCTGATCGTGTGTTTGATATCAGATTTATTATGATGTTGCTCATTACTGCGTTCAGGGCATTCCCTGTGAAAACTGATTTGTCAATAGCCTTATCCATTCAATGAAACTGGAAGTGAGTCTCAGTTTGCTTCAACCCTTAAGGACCATGTAACATGCCAGGACCATCACGTGGTTTTTGCCTTAAAGGGATAGTAATGCTTATTTTTAAAATTTGTAATATTGTAACCATTAAAATTATTAATACAATGAAGTATGTCCCATCTCTCAAACATCTATAGTTTAAGAAATTGAAGCATCTAAAGTCCCCCTCCCGCCCCTTTCATAGATGTCATAGCACTAACTGACAGAAGCAGATCCTGGTCCCAGGATTGGCCAGCGGCTCTTCAGCAGAGCCAAAATAGCAATATATAGAAGGAAATACTTCATTGGAATGGTCTACGAAGTGTACTTGCAAACCAGGATCAAAGCAGTCCTTAAAGGGTTAGTAATGTCTAACATTAACTAACCCTAATATTGAAGGTATTAAAAAGATAATATTAATGTGCCAAATCGTATCTCTCAAAAATTTACGGTTTGAGAGATATAAGCTCTGAAAGTTTCCCCCTCCTGCTGACGAGCTGTTAAGCTGTCAGCAGTGGATCTGTGTCAGCTGATTCAGCGCCTTTTCAGCAGAGCTGAATGAGTGCTATCGAAAAACAGATACTTCACTGGAACAGTCTACATAGTGAAGTATTTTTTCTTCGATAGCACTCATTCAGCTCCGCTGAAGAGCCGCCGGCTCGTGTGGAACCGGGATCTCCTGATGTCAGCTACATGCTGACGTCTGGAAAAGGGGAGGCAGGGGGAGACTTTCAGCACTTATATCTCTCAAACAGTAAAGGTTTGAGAGATACGACGGCACATTAAAGCGGAACTACCACCCCACAATAACTTTACATTAATTAATTCTTCATCTGGCGACTAGCTGCTTAGTAGCGCTAGTCGCCAGAAATATTACCTAGTTTCAAAGATTTTCCAGTTTTTCGGAGGCTCACAGGAGCAGGAAGCACGGACATCTCGTCATAGTGACATCCGTGCGCCTGCGCTGTCAGTCCCTTTTGGAGCCGGCCGGCTCCAAAAGGGACTGACAGCGCAGGTGCACGGACGTCACTATGACGAGATGTCTGTGCTTCCTTCTACTGTCAACCTCTGAAAAACTGGAAAATCTTTGAAACCAGTTAATATTTCTGGCGACTAGCGTGGGGTGGTAGAGTGGGGTAGGGTGGGGTGGTAGTTCCGCTTTAATGTGCCGTCGTATCTCTCAAACCTTTACTGTTTGAGAGATATAAGTGCTGAAAGTCTCCCCCTGCCTCCCCTTTTCCAGACGTCAGCATGTAGCTGACATCAGGAGATCCCGGTTCCACACGAGTTATTGCGGGGTGGTAGTTCCCCTTTAATGTTATCTATTTAATACCGTCAGTATTAGGGTTAGTAAATGTTAGACATTACTAACCCTTTAAGGGAAGGTAACTTCCTTAGACCGCTGGTCCTTAAGGGGTTAAATTTAACCTGAGTCAGTGGGGAGTTTTAACACATGTAGGTAGGCAACACTAAAACTTCAAATGTATCACAGCTTGAGGTGGTATCATAGGATGATTTTTCTGAAGTTGAGAGATGGATTATTAAATATGAACTTTTCCAAAACACAGAAAAAACAGTTGCAGTTGTATTTGGTACTCATTTAACCCCTTTGCGTCCTGTGACGTACCCGGACCGTCACTCTGGTCTGACACTTAAGGACCAGTGATGGTCCTGGTACGTCACGTACTTTTACCGGGGACTGAAGTTGACCGCTCCAAGACCGGGGGATCTCTTTCAGTCCCTCGTTTGACGTGCCGGCACACGTGATCAGTCACGTGAGGTGGCACAACGAACTTCCCTATCTGGTCCTTAAAGGACCACACACCCCAGGACCACTGGTCCTTAAGGGGTTAACCATCATAACAGTCTAATCATAACTTGACCCCAGTCAACTCCTACAAAAATCTTGGTATGTGGCTTGATCCCAATCTTGCACTCGTCTTCATATTGATAAATTAAAACTTTATCGTTAAGTAGGTTTTCTGTTTAGAAATTCTGTCTAGGTCCCCTGGTAAGAAAATTTATTGTGCAACAGATGTTAATGCCAGTCATCAAGTGCGGGGACGTAGTATATGCTTGTATGCCAAAAATCCATCTTTGCATACTCAACACTCTGTATGATTCATTATGCCACATTCTTCCAATGTAATTACAGGACCCATCATTCCGAGATGTTTAAAGGAACAGTAATGTCTCACAAAACACAGCAGCTTCAATTAATCTTCATAATATTTGGCCCATAGAGTGTTATTTCAATACTGTCAGAGTTGTAGTTCAAGAGTAATTGAATGATAAAGTATCCCCCTCCCGCCCCTTTTACCTAGTGTAAGCCTCCTCCCCTCAAAAATGGAATCTGGTCACTTGCCCGGCCAGCTCACAGCAAGGGACAATCTTCTTACTGTGAGCATAAGGAAAACTCTGCCCTCCTTGACAGGTTTTTCCTTATGCTCACTGAAGATTGTCCGTCTCTGTCATCCATCCGGACAATCTTGCTGCTCTGAGTTGAGCAGTGTTACATCAGTAAAAGGAGCGGGGGGATACTTTATCATTCAATTACTCTTGAACTACAACTCTGACAGTATCGAAATAACACTCTCCATGGCCCAAATGCTATGAGGATTAATTGGAGCTGCTTTTATTGTGAAACATTACTATCCCTTTAAAGATCTAAACTGGTGAACACTCACAACCTTCACCTTTCTTTACTAGTTTATAACCACTTCTCTGGAAAGTTACCACAATACCTGAGCAGTATGATCACTCCAGCTCTCTATAGTAACTATAACTTCTGCTCCAATGCTAACAACTCACTGACTGTTCCATACTACTTGAGCAGTATGTTCACTACAGCTTTCCACACATCCTATAACCTGCACTCCACTGCCAGCGATTCACTGACTATCTGAACAGTATACTCACTCCAACTCTCCATTCTAACTATAACTTCTGCTCCACTGCTAACAACTCACTGACTATTCCACACTACCTGAGCAGTACGTTCACTACAGCTCTCCACACATCCTATAACCTTCACTGCACTGCCAGCAATTAACTTACTATTCCACACTACCTGAGCAGTACGTTCACTACAGCTATCCACACATCCTATAACCTTCACTGCGCTGCCAGCAATTAACTTACTATTCCACACTACCTGAGCAGTATGTTCACTACAGCTCTCCACACATCCTATAACCTTCACTTCACTGCCAGCAATTAACTTACTATTCCACACTACCTGAGCAGTGTGCTCACTCCAAGTCTCCATAGTTTGTATAACCTTTGCACCACTGCCACAACTCACTGACTATTCCAAACTACAATCAAGAAGAGGGTCAATCTGCCTTCCACAGGCCTCTGAAAGCCTGGAATAACCTACCAGAAAAAATACAGTCTTCTTCCAGTTTAAAATCCCTAAAAAAATAAGTGCTTCCTTGTATTTAAAAACAACGTTACTCAACGTGTTGTTTGAGTGTAAATGTATAAATTTGTATTGTAGGTGCTCTCCAGGACATTGTTGAAAACAAGCAAAAACTTTAGGAATTCCCCGTAAGAATAAGAAAGGGAATCATGTCTGGGCTGGGGGGAGATGGTCATTGGAGGGTATGGGGAAGTGTAAGAGGAATGGATGGGCTATAGAAGGGGATAAAGGGGGCTACCTGGTCAGGGCTGGATTTACATCTCAGGAGCCTGTAGGCACAGAAATTTGAAGCGCCCCTCCCCCCCGTGGGCCATCTGCACTGGATACCGCCACAATGCTCCTAATCTCCACGTTGCCCCCCCATCATCTCCATATTGCCCTCACATTGCCCCCATCATCTCCATATACCATATTGCCCTCACATTGCCCCCATCAGCTCCACATTGCCCTCACAATGCCCCCCATCAGCTCCATATTGCCCCCAGCAGCTCCACATTGCCCTCACAATGCCCCCCATCAGCTCCACATTGCCCCCCACCCCATCAGCTCCAACTTGCCCCCACCATCTCCACATTGCCCTCCATCGGCTCCAACTTGCTCCACTTTGCCCCCCCATTAGCTCCACATTGCCCTCACATTGCCTCCCCCCGTTGTCCGTTTCCTACCTCCCTGGTAGAAGATCTGTATGTGCCTCCTTTGGCACAGTCTTGTACCTGATGGAGCTCCCGTGCGGTCTCCTATTCAGGAATGCAGAGCTCTGGGAGATGATGTCATCTCCCAGCGCTCTGCATTACTAAAGAGGCGACGAGGGAGCTCCATCAGGTACAAGACTGGGGGAAGGGCAATGTGAGTGGGTGCCGCCGGCACAGCCAGCGAGGTGGCTAGTTTGTTTTTGTTTTTTTTAAAGAATATTTAAAAAAAAAAAAATACAAATGGCAGGCACCCCTCGTTGGCGTGCGCCTGTAGGTAGGTGCCTACTTTGCCTAATGGCAAATCCGGCCCTGTACCTGGTGGTGACTACTTCCTCTTTGGATATTGGAACAACTCTCCCTCCCTCCTTCCCTGGGGTTATTGGTTTTGGGGGGTGTTTAGGTCGTAAAAGCACCTGGGGGTGGTTTTTTGTCACAGCTGTTGGCGCTTTGGGCCCTTGCCAACGGGTTAAAATGCAAAAGTAATTGTGCGGGTTCTATGGTCAACAGGTGGAGGTCAAGCCAACGGCGTTGGCATATGTGCACCCGGACCTTGGTCGTGGGTTATGGCACCGCTCCCCATTGAGCTGCATAGACCAGCTAATGGGGAGTGGTGGGATGGTAATATGGGGGTTGAGTGTTGCCCAATAAGTATTGGGCACACGTAGTATGCCTTGGTAGTTGGCAAGGGCTTAAAGTGAGGTGGTTGTAATGTTAAAATTGTTTAATAAAGCTGTGGCCTGGTTTTATCCAATTATTTGGTGTGTGTGTGTGAGTTTATTTGATCAGTACCCCATGCCCACGACATGTATTCTTCCTGGTAAAACATTTTATAAATAATGAATGGCTCCTAGCAACGCCTCTTTGAGCCGGCTGGGACTGACAAAGGAGGCGCGCGGATCTCATTATGGCAAGATATCCGCGCTCAATTCCGCCTGTCAGCTCCGGAACAATCGATAAATCTATTAAACAAGGTAATAATTCTGGCGACTAGCGCTACTAAGCAGCTAGTCCCCAGTTGGGGAGTTATTGAGGCTAAAGTTGTTTAAAGGTGGTAGTTCCGCTTTAATACAACACAATAATTGTCATTTAATCCTTTGAGTGCCAGAGGAGTGTGTAGCGCACCCTTCTGGCACTAAAATGATTAAATTTTGTATATTACTAGACATGAAAGGGATATTGCAGATGTATGCACCAATCAGAGAGCAGCTCAAAGTAACATAACACAGTAACATAGTTGATGAGGCTGAAAAAAGACATGCGTCCATCAAGTGCAGCCCACGCCATATCACCCCTGTTGATCCAGAGGAAGGCAAAAAACAAAACAAAAAAACCCTTTTGAAGCCATTTCCAATTTAGCCCCAAGTGGGTAAAAAAATCCTTCCTGACTCCAAATGGCAGTCAGCTGTTTCCCTGGGTGAATAACCTATCCTATTGTTTTGAGCTAGAAAGGAATCCATTACATTTTTCAAAGTAACTACAGTATCCACAAGTACAGCATCCCAAAGCAAATGATTCCATAACTGTACTGCCCTTACTGTAAAAAATAATCCCTGCCTTTGAGGGCTCTTTGAGTAAATCATTTCCTCTGTTGTCAGTGAGGCGTATATACTAAGAAAGTGGTGCAAGGAACAAATAAACATTTCCATGTATTTAAATGCTAAAGACTACTCCAGCGCATTGCTAGCATTCAAATGCCTTGGGTGGCCACTGTGGCATTCGGGGGGGTTAAACGCCATTTAAATCAATGAGAATTTAGGAAATGCAGGAAATTTTTATTTTTCCCTATGGAGCACATGATTTGCTCCAGAACTGTGCCACTTTCTTAGTGCATCAGACTCAGTAACTAGAACTTCAAAGAGATAACAATTTCTGTCAGTTTGCTGGGAAGGCCATAAGCATACCTGGGAATTTTGTCTTCTAGAGCTCCAGGACTGGTCTCGTGCTGTGGACCAGGGAGAATGTAAAGGACGCAATTCTCATCATAAAGGGTGCAGGACTTAATTTAGTGGGTGGGGCTTGTCATCCTTGTGTGATAAAGTGAGCAGGGGAAGGTGGGAAGGAGGAGAATTGTGAAGAACAGGGTGGGAAGGAGGAGAAGTGGGTGGGAAGTGGGCGGAACAGGATGGGATGAGAAGTGGGCGGGAAGTGGGAAGAACAGGGTGGAAAGGAGGAGAAGTGGGCAGAACAGGGTGGGAAGGAGGAGGAGTCGGTGGAACAGGGTGGGAAGGAGGAGAAGTGGGTGGGAAGTGGGAGGAACAGAGTGGGAAGGAGGAGAAGTGGGTGGGAAGTGGGAGGAACAGAGTGGGAAGGAGGAGAAGTGGGCAGGAAGTGGGCAGAACAGTGTGGGAAGGAGGAGAAGTGCGAGAGAGAAATGGGAGGAACAGAGTGGGAAAGAGGAGAAGTGGGTGGAACAGGGTGGGAAGGAGGAGAAGTGGGTGGGAAGTGGGAGGAACAGAGTGGGAAGGAGGAGAAGTGGACAGGAAGTGGTCAGAACAGGGTGGGAAGGAGGAGAAGTGGTCAGAACAGGATGGGAAGGAGGAGAAGTCATGGAACAGGGTGAGAAGGAGGAGAAGTGGGTGGTAAGTGGGAGGAACAGAGTGGGAAGGAGGAGAAGTGGGCAGGAAGTAGTTGGAACAGGGTGTGAAGGAGGAGAATTGGGCAGGAAGTGGTCAGAACAGAGTGAGAAGGAGGAGAAGTGGGCAGGAAGAGGTCAGAACAGGGTGGGAAGAAGGAGAAGGTTGCAGAACCAGGTGAGAAGGAGGAGAGGTGGGTGGGAAGTGGTCGGAACAGGGTGTAAAGGTGTAAAAGTGTGCGGAACAGGTTGGGCAGGAGGAGACGTGGGCAGAGTTTCACAGGAAACTCACCACAACCAGAGAATCAACCTCTGTCCAAGGAGACCCGGTAATTAACGTCTAAAAACGGAGTTTCTGTGGCAGATCCGGAGAGTTACCGGGTATGGCCATAAGCCAAGACATTCAGGGCTAGATTCTATTGCAGGTGACAAATGTTAACACCCGTTTTATCAATCATTTGTGTATTGAAATCTGTGGGGAAACCTGGAAATAAAAGCAGTGATAAAATTAGCACCTGTCAAAGAATTCAGTCCTCAGAGTACTGTAAAGAAGAATTTTCCAGTATTGTCTGGCTATCATAACCGGGCTCTTTCCTTTAAGATCTATTTGTTTTTAAGTAGTGATGTTCTTTTAACCTCTTTCTAAACGAGACCACCATATTGATTGTGTCCTGTATTTAATCACAATATCCTCTACCAGCCTCAGACTATACTTATGAATCGTATTATCCGTAACCAGCAATTTATTCCTCTCCTCCTCTTTTTCCTGTCTTTATAATCACAATTTCCATCTTCTTTGTGTGTGTGACGTTGTCATAGTAACTCCTTGTTATGTCAAATTGCAGAGATAAATGTGCGATGACTTTATGGAACGCAGGGCCTTATTCATGTAGTTAAAGAGGTTTGGTTCTGCAAAAGAAGGGAAATGTACGTTCCCATCAATTTGAATGGGACTTTTAACCCCTTAAAAGCATTTGAGACCTCTCTAGTGTTTAAGGAGTTAAAAACCCTATTTAAATCAATGAAAATGTATGCAGCTGGTGCAGTTGATCTGATGGAGAAGTCCACCTGTTCAGCTTGGTGAATAAGGTCCGTAGATTTTCAAATGGCATCCAATTAGATAAATTACTCAATTTTCGTAGCTGAAAACCAATGCACGATTTTGTCAAGCTGGACTTTCATAAGAAACCAACCCCAGACGGAGAAAGTTAAAGGGATAGTAATACTTGAAAATAATTTTATTTTATATTGTAGCCCTTAAAAAAACATGAAAAATGATATAAGTCTTATCTCCCAAACCTTTATGGATTGGGAGATATTAGCAAGTAAAATTTCCCCTGGAGTGACGTCACTGCTCAAGCCTTCAGATTTGGAATCTGGTCCCCGGACCGGCCGCGGCTCTCCAGAAGTGCCGAGATCACAATCTTTAAAAATAATTTCTTCATTGGAATGGTCTACAAAGTGTGCTTGCAAGCCAGGCACACTTTGTACACAGTTCCAAATAAGTAGTTCTTTTTAAAGATCCTGATCTCAGCCCTGCTAAAGAGCTGCTGTTGATCTGTGGACCGGATTCCAAATCTGTCCACTAGATGGCAGACTTGGCTGAAACAGCCAGGAAAAGGGAAATTTACTTTATTTTACTTGTGAATATCTTCCAAACCATAAAGGTTTGGGAGATAAGACATATCATTTTTCATGTTTTTTTTAAGGGGTACAATATAAAATAAAATTATTTTCAAGTATTACTATCCTTTTAATCTCTGGACCTCTGACGGTTGGAGTCTACAAATTCCATCAATTCAGTATTTTAACCCTTTAAGATCAGAGGAAACCAGCCCTTAAGATTAGAGGAAAGGAGGCTTCAACTTCAGCAGAGGAAGGGGTTGTTTACATTTAAAGGGATAGTAATACTTCGTTTTATCTTTATTTTATTTTGTAGGCATTAAAAAAATATGAAAAACAATGTAAGTCTTTTCTCTCAAACCTTTATGGTTTAAGAGATATTCACAAGCAAAGTTTCCCCCTCCCGCCCCTTTTACCTTTTCTCAGATGTGGAATGCAGTCCATAGACCAGACAGATAACAGAAGGGGACACTCTTATTCCTATGAAAGCCCTGACTCCCTTGACAAGTTTTTCAGGTTTTTCCCTTATCTTAATTGAAGATTGTCCCTCTCTGCAGTCTACCTGGGCACCTCCCTTCTGATCTGGCTGAACAGTGTTACATCAGTAAAAGGGGTGGGAGGGGGATACTTTATCATTGAATTACTCTTGAACTACAACTCTGACAGAACTGAAATAACACTCGCCAAAGTCCAAATACTATGATGATTAATTAGAGCTGCTTTTATTATGAAACATTAGTATCCCTTTAAGTCTGTTAAATTGTTGAATCTTTTGCCTTGGGATGTGTTAATGGCAGATAGAATGGCTACATTTAAGAGGAGATTAGATGCGTTTCTAGAAGGAGGTAAGCGGTGGGTTGTATGCACATGGTTGGGTAGCAGAAAGTCTAAATACATCATTGTGCATAAAACAACCTTTCAGGCATATGTGTGAAGACAAAAGTGTAGATATTTTGGGACAAAACAACGTCACAATAGTGAAGAAATAAAAAAGTCCACTGATTAAAGGGACAGTAATGTTTCATAAAAAATGCTTAGAGTTTTGAGGTTGAAAAATAAACAATATGACACAAATCGTATCTCTCAAACCGCTATGGTTTGAGAGGTTTCCTCCATTAAAGTTCCCTCTCCTCCCCCTTCTCCTGACATCAGATGTAAGCAGGAGTTCCTGGTCTGGGGACCGACAAGCGGCTCTTCAGCAGAGCCGCAATAGCGCAATTTAAAAAGAAATACTTCTTTGGACCAGTCTACAAAGTGTTCCTGGTTTGCAAGCACACTTTTTAGACCGTTACAAGAAGTATTTCTTTTTAAATCTCTCTATTGTGGCTCTGCTGAAGAGCCTCCTCATGTTGGCCGACACGGATCTCCTTCTGTCAGCTTTACAGCTGACATCAGGAGGAGAGGAACTTTAGCAGAGACTCTCTCTCAAACCATAGCGGTTTGAGAGATAGGATTGGTGTCATATTGTTTATTTGTTTAATCTCTACAAAACTGTAGCATTTTTTTATGGGGCATTACTGTCCCTTTAACCCCTTAAATGCTATAGATGTCTTCAGTGCATTAGGTAGAAAGGCTCTGGAGCTTGTTTAGCATCTAAGGGGTTAATCTGGACTTTTAATTTTTATAAATACTGGAAAGTTGTTTTGTCTCAGAATTGTTCCATTTTTTTTGCTTTTATGCTCATATCGTACAAACAACTGGAGCTAACCAACTACACCACAGAGGAGAAATAAAAAATACTGAGATTCCTATTGATCTGAATGGGGATTTAAACCCCTTGAATTCCAGAGTGATCAATCAGGAGAATCAGACTCTGTTCCTAGACACCTGGTAATTCAGTCTCTGGGGCAGATCTTCAGAGTTCCAGGCATGACCATCAGTCCCAATGGGCCATATATGTAAAGGCAAATGGAGAAATTTCAGAGCAAGCCAACTGTACCCACCATATGTAACATAATAACATAGTTGATGAGGCTGGAAAAAAGACATGCGTCCATCAAGTCCAGCCCATGCCAATCACTCCCAAGCCCATGCCCAATCACTCCTTTTGATCCAGAGGAAAGCAAAAATAAACCCATTGAAGACATTTCCAATTAACCCCAAATGGGTAAAAAAATTCCTTCCTGACTCCAACTGGCAGTCAGATATTTCCCAGGATGAGCATCCTATCTGAATTATTTATACAAAGAGCTGAGCTAAGAACAAGAGGTCATCCACTAAGACTAGAGGAAAGGCGCTTTCGACTAAAACAAAGGCAGGGATTCTTTACAGTAAGGGCGGTAAGGCTATGGAATTCTTTGCCTCAGGATGTTGTACTTGCAGATAATGCAACTGCATTCAAAAAAGCAATGGATGCCTATCTAGCACAGAACAATATTGACAATTATGACAGATGGTTTCAAAGCAAATAGGATATTGATCCGGGGAACTATATGACTACCAATTGGAGTCAGGAAGGAATAATCCCCCCACACACACACACAACCATACACTTGGGACTAGATTGGAAATGGCTCCAGAGGGCTTTTATTTTGCCTTCCTCTGGATCAACAGGGGTGTTTTTGGCATGGGCTGGACTTGATGGACGCATGTCTTTTTTCAGCCTTATCTACTATGTTACTATGTTAGTATCTGCTTTGAAGCCAACTGTCATAATTCTATGTGCAACAAATAGGAATTCCCAAAGCTTGCATTGATTTAACTCACTGAATGTGAGAAAGGTCTCCAGCTCATTGCTTCAAAGTGCATCAGCATCCAAAAGATTAAAAGCTCCAATTAAACAAATCGGATATTATATGTATCTCCTACAGCACAGTTGTTGGAGCACAGAATTGCTCCATTTCCTTTGTGAATATGGTCAGCTCTGACAGCTAATAGAATTCCACTTGATCAACAAGAGATCAGCTTCTGGGGTGAATTTTATTGCCGCTGATAAATTTGTCGCTTGTTTTATCTGAAGATTTCCCCATGGAAATATGATTTTATTTAAGATAAATTCCTGTGATAAATGTATCACTTGCAATGAATCCACTATCCAGTCTATTCTGAGGAGATGTGATAATGTCTCGTTAGTGTCCCTCTTGGATATATACACAGTACACTTTTTAACCCTTAACCCTTTAAGTGTTATATTATATATATATACACACACACACACATATATATATATATATATATACACCCCTTTGAGAGCCAGAGGGATACGGAATGCATTGCTCTGCAATGCATTCCGTACCCCTCTGGCACTCAAAGGGATATATATATATATACATACACACACACATGGGGACCTTCACGCATCTAACAAAATACAAAGAAAAAGGGTCCCCTCCTCCGACGTGTTATTATAACATCTCATCAGGGAGCATTTTTACATTTTATTTTAGTTTTTTTAGATAGGGATTTCAAGTGTTGAGAGTAGGTACTTGCCACAATTGAGGAACCTTGGCGTGGTTGGCGAGCTTACCCCCTCTTTTTGGCCAAAAAGGTTGGCAATAATGCCTCATATTTTATTCACAGTGTTATTATATATGCCCAATACAGGGCGCACTAGTCAGTAGCACACTGGAGGGCCGCGGGTTTATGGTTTGTTTTATATTTGCACATGAACCCTTCTATTCCTTGCTGCACACTTCAGTTACTCTTAAATTGTCTAATGGACATCTTAGTACAAATAATAAAATCACAAGTTATCACACACATATATATATATATATATACATATTTTCATGCACTTAGGTGAGTTAGCGCTGAAAGCTGTTCTTTTTGTCTGTATATATATATATATATATATATATATATATATATATATATATGCAATCAACTTTTCGAACCCTTAACCATAAACCTGTCAGGCTTGTTATGGTTGGAGCATAGGAGCAGGGAATGCTATCTCTTGCCAGACACCCCTACCAGGTGATCCACAGAGGTGTACAGGTAGAACACCTAGGTAGGAGTGACAGCACGGGAGTGCAAGGGTCAATACCAAGGGGTCCTGCTTCATTCGCTGAGGGTGGTCGATACATACCTGGAGGTGTCACTGGAGCAGGTTGTAACCCCTGGAACTGGGCTTGTAAAGCAGCTTGGTTTTCTTGTATACCTTGTACCGTGTGGGATAATGCAGTGAGTTGCTGAGTCAGTGACGCGATAGGATCAATCATCCCTGTCCGCTCCATGAGGCTTCAGTGTAATGTCAGGCTTGTTATGGTTGGAGCGTAGGAGCAGGGAATGCTATCTCTTGCCAGACACCCCTACCAGGTGATCCACAGAGGTATACAGGTAGAACACCTAGGTAGGAGTGACAGCACGGGAGTGCAAGGGTTAAGCAAAGCGTAGTCAAAAACAGTCCAGAAGATCAGGGCAGACGGCAATCAGGCAGAATCAGTAAAACTAGCCAAGGTCAGGAAACAGGCAAGCAGGGAAGTCCAGGAGGCAAGCAGAAGGTCAGGCAATGGGAAATCCAGCAGAGGGTCTGTAGTACAGCAAGGAAAGAGGCACTGAGCACTGGAAGCTTAGAGCACACAGGAACCAAAGTTCTGGAACACTGAAGAAAAGTGGACACAGCCTGAGGGGTTTTTATAGTGTCATGATTTTCACCCCTCCCCTCTGCTGAACAAACCTCTCACTGGATTGGCCAACAGAGGAGTGTGCAACCACAGCACCTGCCTCACTGTTTACCTGGAGGCACACTATTGGTGGACAGTTGATGAGAGAGGCAGGCTTCACCTTCCCCCTACAGGTGTACAACACCATGGTTTGATCTGGGCACCCTGTGGATACCTTCCCTGGAGACTCCTTCAACTTTAGGCCATGGCTTAGGCCTACCGCACTATCGTAATCGCAATGGCGATCGCAACCGCGGGCAGACGCCGCTACTCGAGGCCGCGGCTTCGGCCTACTCAGAGATCGTGGAGCATCTGGAAAGCCCCCAGCAGCAGCGGATGGCTTGCACATGGAGGTAGGAGCTAGAGGGGCATGACAAAACCATAAAGGTTTGAGAGATATTCACAAGAAAAGTTTCCCCTCACTGACCAAAATGGTCAAGTCTGCCATCTAGCTGTCAGATTTGGAATCTGGTCCGTGGACCGGCCGTGGCTCTACAGCAGAGCAGAGATCGTGAGATATAAGAAGAACTCCTTCATTCGAATAGTCAACGAAGTGTGCCTGGTTTGCAAGCACACTTTTTTTAGACCCTTCCAATGAAATAGTTATTTTTATATCTTGCGATCTCGGCTCTGCAGAAGAGGCACCGGTTGATCTGCAGACCGGATTCAAAATCTGACAGCTAGATGGCAGACTTGACCATTTTGGTCAGTGAGGGGAAACTTTGCTTGTGAATATCTCTCAAACCATAAAGGTTTGAGAGATAAGACTTATATTGTTCTTCATGTTTTTTTAATGACTACAAAATAAAATAAAGATAAAATGAAATATTACTATCCCTTTAATGATAGTGACATTTAATTGGAAAAAGGGTCAGTCTCATGCAGGGGCAAAAGTTATCTAATGACAGTATTTTAAAGGTGCGGTAAATGTTTATTATGCTGTAATTTAAGAACCGTACATAATTAATCGTAACCAGTGGGCAGCCATCAACCCTCCATCCATCAGAATGAGGCTACCTTTGGCACTGCAGCTGTTGGGGGACTACAACATCCATCATTTCTATACCTGGGAACTACGTGGTTGGGGCTGCCCGGAGGAGAGCCCTCTGGTGCCGGTGAGAGGAGAAAAATTATGCGATTCACATCATAAAAGGGGCCGGGCTTAATCGTGAGTGGGGGGGCGGGACATAAAAAACAAGAACAATAGCTCCATAGACAGAGGAAGGAGGAGAAGAGGGCGGACAGTGGGAGGAAAAGGGTGGGATTGAGCACAAGTGGGCAGAGTTTCATCAGAAACTCCCCACATCCGGAGAATCATACTCTACCACGGAGACCCGGGAATTCAGTGTGAAAACCGGAGTTTCCGGGGCAATACAGGAGAGTTCCCAGCTATGATCATTTCTATCTTCTATTGGCTGGCTGGGCATGATGCAAGCACTGTATTAGTCAACAACAGATGGAGTGACATAGGTTGCCTTTCTAGATCGTTAGCCATATCTTGCGCCGAGTGTTTAGCTGCACAGCTCTGAAATAGCACATTATTGTACAGCAAACAAAAATTTAAGCTGCGCTCAGATTCTTTGAAAAGAAAAGTTATTTTATATTTTACCCCTAGGGGGAGATATTGTTACATGTCTCAGATGCATTAATTCTCTGCCTATTTTTTCTCTTTTGTTTAAATTTTTTTTTTCTTTTGCAATTTTTTACACCATATATTGAATTGTTTCTGCAGACTCAGAAATCCTTCTTTCCATCAGTAAAAAAAAAAAAAAAAAAATGGAAAATGAGACCAATGTAATTACATTTTACTCCCTCCTCCATCTCTGAATCGTACCTGTTGTTCAGGAACAATTCATAAAACAGTGAAGAAATTGAATATGACAGACATAAGAGTTTCTTAAATGCATTCAGAAACTATAGGGTATAGCTAAATAGCGAGGCTGATATAGTAAGAAACAGTAGAAATTCAGGAGTAACCCAACTGCATCAAAGGGTAGCAGGCGGCTAGAGACACATAAAAATTCTGAAAATTCTAAGTAATTAAACCTCTTAACCCTTTTCTTTGAAATGAGTTGCATACCCCTCTGGCACTCAAAGGGTTAAATGCTGGAGATGTCTCAGTGTGTCGGATACCTGTCTAGAATTCAAGGGGTTTAAAACCCCATTTACATTAAAGGGATAGTAATACTTAAAATGTAAAAAAAAATATGTTGTAGGGTTTATCCCCCTGAGTAAAACAAGAGTACTCCCACTGCTGAAAGGTGTTTTATTCAAAAGTTATTCATTTTCAAAGTTGAATTTTTTAGGTGCAATATCACAGTGGCCTGAAATTGTACAGTGGCGCTGTTGCTACACGATCCTATGGACAGCTCTGGTCCCGGGACCATAAATCTCCATAGGATGGTGTAGCAACAGCGCCACTGTACAATTTCAGGCCACTGTGATATTACACCTAAAAAATTCAACTTTGAAAATGAATAACTTTTGAATGAAACACCTTTCAGCAGTGGGAGTACGCTTGTTTTACTCAGGGGGATAAACCCTACAACATATTTTTTTTACATTTTAAGTATTACTATCCCTTTAAACCTCTTAACCCTTTTCTTTGAAATGAGTTGCATACCCCTCTGGCACTCAAAGGGTTAAATGCTGGAGATGTCTCAATGTGTCATATTCCTGTCTAGAATTCAAGGGGTTTAAAGCCCCATTTACATTAATGATCATTTTTATCTGTTCCCAGCGGTGCAGTTGGTTTGACCCAAAATGCATTGGTTACCTCTCTCACACTCAAAGGGTAAAATCATCATCATTGCCTCTTCATGGCTAAGTTGCTACCCTAAGAGATGTTTATGAAATTAGGAAATTATTTTGTTTGGTGCTTTTTACATATTAAACTTTGCAACAGTGCCACCTGGTGTCTGCACGGTGATTCTATCACATTATATGGAAGAGGGGAGCCTCTGACTAAAGGTATCCACTGGATGTGATAGTAACAGCTTGACAGGGGAGGCCTGGCAACTTTCGGCATGGGGGGCAAGTACAAGAAAGTGGCCCATTTATACTCTCTTCAGCCCACCTTTCCAGTCCAGGCTAGCCAATTTTCATATTTTTTAATTGACATCAATGTTGTGAATTAAAGGAAGTAATACCATGGAGCGTATGACTGAAATGGAGCTACACTAGTGACACCACAAAGCTTACAAATGAAATGGAGCCATACTAGTAACATAGTAAATTAGGTTGAATAAAGACACAAGTCTATCAAGTTCAACCTTCTCCTCATACCCCAGTAATTTTATAGCTTTCGTGCTGCCAAATAAGTTAGTTTTTATCAGACCTTCCTGATCTGTCTACTAATAAACAGTATAACTCTGTATGTTCCCTTTGGAAATAAATGTATCTAATCTTCTCTTGAATGTATCCTTTGTATCATTGTATACTAGTGATACCACCGACATCAAAAATTAAATGATGGCACACTAGTGATATCACAGAGCCTACAACTGAAATGGAACTACACTAGTGATACCTTGGCTTTCTTTCTTTGTTGTTTGTATGTATCTGATGCTCATAAATAATGCCTAGAGATTACAATCTACAAATTAAGTGTAACAGAGTTTGCATTATCTAGAGCAGAAGTGACCATACTTTAGTGAGATGGAATGTACTTTTATGTTAGTCATCCTAATATTATCTACTGCTTTACCATCATGGTGTCAACGGTCATTCACCAACTCCTTTTTCGGCAATGAAGCTTAAAGGGATAGTAATACTTCGTTTTATCTTTATTTTATTTTGTAGGCATTAAAAAAACATGAAGAATGATATAAGTCTTATCTCTTAAACCTTTATGGTTTGAGAGATATTCACAAGCAAAGTTTCCCCTCCCCCCCTTTTACCTAGTGTAAGCCATCTCTTCTCAGATGTGGAATCCAGTCCATAGACCAGACAGATAACAGCAGGGGACAATCTTCTTCCTATGAGAACAATGAAAGCCCTGCTCCCCCTTGACAAGTTTTTCAGGTTTTTCCCTTATCTTAATTGAAGATTGTCCCTCTCTGCAGTCTACCTGGGCACCTCCCTTCTGATCCGGCTGAGCAGTGTTACATCAGTAAAAGGGGCGGGAGGGGGATACTTTGTAATTGAATTACTCTTGAACTACAACTCTGACAGAATTGAAATCACACTCTCCACAGTCCAAATACTATGATGATTAATTAGAGCTGCTTTTATTATGAAACATTACTATCCCTTTAAGACACCACCGCCACTCCTCTGTTTTATATCCATCAGAGATATCCTCCCTCATCCCTTTTTGCCATCCCCATACCAATATTCTTCTTCCCTATCCTTCCTACCACAATCTTTCACTGCTTTCCTTCCCATTTCCCACAGTCCCCCTGCTGTTTTTCTACAAACCAGGCATAATACAAGTTGGCATGTCTACATATCCTATGCTGATTTTTATAAAACAGCAGGACGACAGCGGGAAACAGGAAGGAAATAGGCAGTGGAACAGCGAACTTTAGGTAGTAGTAGGAATGAAAAGACAATGAATTTGGGAATAAAGGGAAAATAATATGGCAGGGAAAGAGTGTGGCACGACGGATGGTGGTGCTGCTGAAGTGGATAATACTAATATTTTGTTAAATTACAACCCTCATCATCCTCAAATAGCTGGCTAAGGATAATTAGAGGTGACGTTCGTTAACAGTTGAGCCTCAGGTTGCCCACCCCTGCTCTCCCTAGAATAATGTTTATGCTACAAACACCCCATGGTCACTTCACACACACACACACACACACACACATATATTATTATTATTTTTATTTACAGATGCACCCTGGCACATGCACGCATATACTAACACACTCACACTCTGGCACATACACAGATACACTAACACACTCACATCCTGGCACATACACTAGCACACACACACTCACACCCTGGAACATACACACATACATTAACACACTCATACTCTGGCACATACACTAGTACACACACTCACACCCTGCCACATACACTACCACACACACACTCACACCCTGGCACATGCACGCATACACTAGCACACACTCAAAGCCTGGCACATACACACATACACTAACACACTCATACTCTGGCACATACACACATACACTAACACACTCATACTCTGGCACATACACACATACACTAACACACTCACACCCTGGCACATATACACATACACTAGCTCACACACTCACACACTGGAACATACACACATACACTAACACACTCATACTCTGTCACATACACGCATACAGTAGTACACACACTCACACCTTGCCACATGCACGCATACACTAACACACTCATACTCTGGCACATACACGCATACACTAGCACACACTCAAAGCCTGGCACATACACTGCCACACACATTTGCACCCTGACACATACACACATACATTAGCACACACACTCACACCCTGGCACATGCACACATACACTAACACACACATTCACACCATAGCACACACATGCATGCATACGCTAGCACAAATTCACACACATGCATACACTGGCACACTCTTGAATGCATGTGTGTGCTAGTGTATCCATGTGTAAGTTAGTCAATACACTAGCGCACACATTCACACCCTGGCGCATACACATTCACACCCTGGCACACACATATATACACAGCACACACATAGATACACACCCTGGCAACACACATACATACAATAACACACATATGCATACACCTTAATTACCCAGAATACTAATGCATACACTAGCACATTCATACCCCAGAACACTAATGCATACACTAGCACATTCATACTCCAGAATACTATTGCATACAGTAGCACATTCATACCCCAGAATACTAATGCATACACTAGCACATTCATACCACAGAACACTAATGCATACACTAGCACACAAGTATAAAACTTTAAAACCTCAAATACAGTCACATAGTGATCCATAAATAGACAATGAAAAATACACTCTCACATTCTTACTTTTAGCTGGGCGCTAAGCCCATAATTCGAAGCAAGCAACTCTGTCTGAATAAAGCTGCAAAAGCCCCATAACCTGCCTCGCAGGGCTCTCCTGGCGCCAGTCACTGCCCCTGCGCTGCGCACACGCACCACACGTCTGCCTTCTGTCACTTCCCTTTCCCAACTGGCCTGTACAAAGACGTGTTGGTTGCTAGGCAACCGGTTGTCACCACTCCACCTCCAACTTTCCTCTTCATTCTGCTTTGGGCACAGGACAAGTGTCCAGCGTTGATTGATGGCAGTCCTGAGCTGCCTGCTCTGGGCTGATAAAACAATTACCTCATAAATTGCTGGGCCAGTTCGTGTTTCATGTCAGGATCAAGGCTCAGTTCTCTCTCTAGTGCTTAGAGCCCTGTCTGGAAGCCATTTTATTGTAGCCTAGCAGAAGCCTCACTTCCTGTCACAGTACACAATGGGCAGTTCACCTTCTAGTGCAGTGGTTCTCAACTCCTGTCCTCGGGACCCACCAACAGGCCAGGACTTAGGGATTTCTCTGCTAGAGCACAGGTGTGGTGATCAGAGGCTCATTCACATTGATTAACTCACCTGTGCTCTAACAAGGAAATCATCAAATCCTGGCCTGTTAGTGGGTCCCGAGGACAAGAGTTGAGAACCACTGTTCTAGTGTTTAGATCTCTGTGCTCTGGAGTCTTCATTCCGGAACTTTGTATTGTCCCAGAAGGGGGCTACCCGGGACATGGGACAAACTTTTAAAATTCAGGACAGTCCTGACCAATCCGGGACATGTGGTCTCAACCTATTTGTGAGGGAATCATTTAGTTCTTAACCCTTTGAGTGCCAGAGGGGTACGGAACACAATGCACCCTTCTGGCACTCAAAGGGTTAAAGTTTAGATGAGGGTTGTTGTTTTTTTTAACTACATGACAAAATTAATATTAAAATCAAAACCAATTCAAAGTTGAAGTGTTAGTCTTGCCAGTGAGCAAAGTGACCTAATGACAGTGACATTTAATTGGAAAAAGGGTCAGTCTCATGCAGGAGCAAAAGTGACCTAATGACAAAAAACCCCAAAAAAACAAAGGGTTCTTCTGCTGCTGTGTGATGCTACATTCCAAGGTTATTACAAGACTAATTTTTTATGTAAGAGAGCAATAGTAATAGCGCCATCTGGTGTCCAATCAGTTTTTACTGTTGCATTCTAGTCTGTCACCATCAATGATAAAGTGACCATAGCCTTAAAGAGCACTTATGTTTTGCTCCTATGTGAGCAGAGAGTTAAATGCTTGGTACTGCACTGTTCATCCCCAAAATGGCTCATACTGACCTTTTTTTCGGGTATGGATGCTGCTGTTGGCAGAGGATTAACTAGAAGCCTCCAGACCCTGGCACCCCTCAGCCACATTGGCCCCCTCCATATTGCCCCCCAATCTCCACAATGCCCCTCAATCTCCACAATTCCCCCATCTCTTACCTCCCTTGAGCTCCCACACAGTCCTCTTCAGTAATACAGAGCGCTGGGAGATGATGTCATCTCCCAGCACTCTGCATTGCTAGAGGGCCGGAGGGAGATTGCGGGCACCAGGCGGAGGGGCCGCAGGGGGCATCTGGGCCCCTGGAGTGACAGGCCCGGTCGCATGTGCGACCCCTGTGACCCCATACCTCCCAACATTTCAAATTGCCAAAGAGGGACACTTGTGTTTTATGGAGTGTTGCTGGGGGTGTGGTGGGTGGGTGGTGCATTTCCAAGAATTTTTAGGCTATTTCATGACCTATTGATACATCCTTGTGTAGCCTAATAAATTACTTAAAACTAAAACAAGGCCAAAATATTTTATTTACACAGACTAATTTATAAACACATATACTAATGTTTAAACAAACAATAATGTGAGTTTTATTGCTATAGAACAATCTGATACACTTACATACACACCACACAATCTGATCTCCTAAAAAGAGGGACATCGGGGTGGGAAAGAGGGACAGAGGGATTTGTGTCTAAAGGAGGGACTGTCCCTCCTAAAGAGGGACACTTAGGAGGTATGCGACCCCTATAGTTACGCCACAGGCTGTTGGGCATTTATGTAAATGGGGCTATTTGTTTTTTATAACACTTTTTATTAGAGTTTTCAGGTTTCAATAAATGACAGACAGGGCATGTAATACAAAGCAGGAAGGTGAGTACAATTACAATGTGAATGCTGAGCACCAGGATGCTAGGCGCCCAAAACATAAAACATGTCAATGCACAATGTACAGCGTAATAACATATACTTTGGTACTGTTAAACGTAGTGTTGCTTTCTCTCGCACAGACATTATATGCAAAGGAGTACATCAAAAAGCAGGGTATGAGAGTTGAGAAAGCAACCCTTCCTGGATCAGAAATAAAATTTAAAGGAGCAGTAAACTTTTTTTATGAAAACGCATATTCTACAGAGCATTTCCTGCTGAATAAAACAAGGTCACTCCCTTCCTGTCAGATGTTTTATTCAAAATGTATAGCAGTTTAAATAACAGGAAGTGAATTTACTGTGTTTACTTCCTGATAGTTCTAATTGACAGGAAGTGACAGGCAGTTTCTATCACATTCTATGGAGAACTGTATGTCTCTGACTTTTCTGACTTTCCTCTCCATTAGAATCTAACAGGAAATCTAATTAGAATTTGACCACTAGAGGGCACTGCTAATGTAAAAATACATGGGTTTAAACTGTAATAACTCTGGAAATATAAATCTCTCGGCAGTGGGAGTACCATTATTTTACTCAATAGGAAAATCCCTACAATATATATTTTTTCATAAAAAAAGTTTACTGCTCCTTTAAAATGAAAGCTAAAATTAAATAGAAATTAAACCAGCAGAAAGGTATGGACGTTTTCCGTCCGGCTGTATTCCCAAAGCCACTGCCTGATCACATGGTTGCCAGGCCAACCATCAGTTTGCAGGAGTGTCGTCTAGTAAAGTTGTAAGTCTGTCATCACACAACATCCCCTCCTCTGTCCACCTAGTGTATCGGAAGCAATGATACAATTCAGTCTGTTTGTATGTGGGTAGGGTGAGGCTGAAGGGCTCCCACAGTCATATGGATCGTTCGCCCAATGCGTCCTTGTTTGAAAGAGACAGTGTCCAATGAGTCCTAACAAAGTGAAGCAGGCTCTGTGTCCAGTGTTTAAGGGATAGTAATGTTTCACAATAAAAGCAGCTCCAATTAATCTTCATAGTATTTGCACCTTGGAGAGTGTTATTTCAGTACTGTCAGAGTTGTGGTTCAAGAGTAATTGAATGATAAAGTATCCCCCTCCCGCCCCTTTTACTGATGTAACACTGCTCACCTCAGAGCAGCAAGACTGTCTGAATGGATCACAGAGAGGGACAATCTTCAGGGATCATAAGGGAAAAACCTGTAAGGGAGCAGTGTTTTCCTTGTGATCACAGTAAGAAGATTGTCCCTCGCTGTGAGTTATCCGGTCAAGTGTCCAAATTCCACATCTGAGGGGAGGTGGCTTACACTAGGTAAAAGAAGCAGGAGGGGGATACTTTATCATTCAATTACTCTTGAACTACAACTCTGACAGTATTGAAATAACACTCTCCATGGCCCAAATACTATGAAGATGAATTGGAACTGCTGTTTTTGTAAAACATTACTATCCTTTTAAGTAGAGGGGCCTGTGGCAATAGACATAGGGCGAGATGTTCAAAGAGTCGTCATAATGAAAAAATTGTCAGATCATAAGCTGGTTGTAAAAGAAGGACAATATTTTCAGAAGTAAATGTGTCACGTTTGAAAATGAATCTAAATAATTAAAAATCACGGTAAGTTGATCTTGCTGAATATTGACTTTAAAAATTCTGATGTTAAAAATGTCTTTAATTTTGTCTTTGAAACAAAAATTTTCAAAGAGACTAAGACATTTTTTGTCTTTGAAACGGCAAATTGCTTCTCAGTACTTTAACCCCTTAACGACTCTTGGCAGTCCTGGTACATCATGGGTAGATTTGCATTAAGGACCCATGATGTGCCAGGATGGAATTCAGGGCTCCCATCGCCACTGCACGCCATTCAGGGACCCCCAAACCGGATGTGGACATTAAAAAAGAATGGTCCGTGGTCCTTAAGTAACGGCCGCATGTGAGATCTGCCGTCCTTAAGGGGTTAATTTGTCTTCTTCAACTTTAGACTGTTTTTAGTATGTTGGAGAAAAATTATGTTAATTAGACACAAAAGTGACGTTGAAACAAATATTTTTTTCTGAAAATACCTTCTAATATGACGGTAGATTAAACCACACCCAATTTTAAGATGGATTTTTCCCTTTGGATGCAAAAAATGACGGAAAAATGTCTGCGAACTGACGGACCATAGTGTAAGATCTTTTTTTATTCTGATTACGGACAATTCCTGTTACCACCACTTTCTGAACATCTCGCCCTTATAGTGTGTTTTGTGCTTTGGGTAAGACATGTGGATTAATAGACTCCCAGCAAAAATTCCAGCGTTGTGGGTGATATGGGCATCCCTATCTTGTCAGCCGTGTATGCAAGTATTTTAGTCCAGTATGGTTAACCCTTTGAGTGTCAGAGGGGGTACGCAACGCAGAGTGGGCAGCCCTGGAGCAGGGAAGCTTGAGGAGTGCTGTAAATGGAACTTTTAACCCCTTGAATATTAGAGATTTTTCCAGTGCACCGCAAGTCAATTGGTGACCTCTCTATTATTCAACAGGTTTAAAAACCCATACCTCCCAAGTGTCCTTCTTTAGGAGGGACAGTCGCTCTTGTAGACCTAAATCCCTCTGTCCCTATTTCCCACCCTGATGTCCCTCTTTTTAGGAGAGCAGATTGTGTGGTGTGTATATAAGTGTATAATATTGCTCAACAGCAATAAAACTCACATTATTGTTTGTTTAAATATCAGAATATGTGTTTATAAATTAGTCTGTGTAAATAAAATAATTTGGTCTTGTTCTAAATCATTTATTACGTTACACAAGGAGGTGACAATAGGTCATGAAACAGCCTAAAAATTCCTGGTCCTGCCTACCAGCCACTCCTCCAGGAACACCACCTAAAACACAAGTGTTCCTCTTTGGCAATTTGAAATGTTGGGAGATATGAAAACCCCTTTTAACCCTTTGAGTGCCAGAGGGGTACGCAACGCATTGCTTTGCAATGCGTTGCGTACCACTCTGGCTCTCAAAGGGTTAAATCAATCAGTTCGATTGATTGGTTGCTAGAGAATGGCTCGAGATTTCATATGACAATTGGCCTTCACTGTCCCTTTAACGGACACGTGGTCATTTTTACCCTTTGTGTGCCAGAGGGGTATCCAACGCATTGCTTTACAATGTGTTGGGAACCCCCTCTGGCATTCAGATTGTTAAAATGGAGACAACATTTGCTATCTCTATAAACCTGCATGCCTACCAAGTGTCCCTCTTTAGGAGGGACAGTCCCTCTTTTAGACCCAAATCCCTCTGTACCTCTTTCCCACCCTGATGTCCCTCTTGTTAGGAGATCAGACTGTGTGGTGTGTATATAAGTGTATTACATTGCTCCACAGCAATAAAACTCACATTATTGCTTGTTTAAAGGTCAGTATATGTGTTTATAAATTAGCCTGTGTAAATAAAATACTATGGTCTTGTTATAATTAATTTACTAGGTTACACAAGGAGGTGTCAGTAGGTCCAGAAATAGCCTAAAAATTCCTGGTAATGTCCCGCCCACCAGCCACACCCCCAGAAACACCCCCTAAAACACAACTGTCCCTCTTTGGCAATTTGAAATGTTGGGAGGTATGAACCTGTCACATGTGGTATGTTTGCTTGGATATATAAACTTGATCTCTGCTGAGTCACCCAGTGATTAGCCTGTTTTCATTTACATAACCTCAAAATCTTTCTTTATAAGCCTGGGGTAAACATAAGAAGTGCACAGCTAATATTTCTCAGAAATGTAATTCGGTCATCCTCACTTTTGCTCTATCTTCCATGAGTTCAATTAAATACGTATAATCTTATTTTTTGATAGGTGTACATCCCAAATGATCATTTCCTGGGTTTTGGGGAAGGAGGACAAAGTGACCCATCAAGCCAGTGTTCCAGTTTTCCTTTCAGTGATTTCATTATACCATAGACATGTGTTAATGTTTCTGCATTGAGACTAACGCCTTCATCAGGAGAGATAAGTCTTTCCCGATGAATGTGTTAGTCTTGATGCCATAATGTTACATAGTATCATAACAGGTGAAGCTTAAAGAAGACACGCGGCCATCAAATTCAGCCCATTCCATATCAACCTTGTTGATCCAGAGAAATACTAAAAAAAAACACCATTAAAGTGGATCTATCACATATTGATATCTAATGCTCATTGGATAGAGCATTTAGCGAAAAAGTTTAATATGTTAGTCATTTTTGAAAAATACCCGTTATCTGCGCAAAAATTCAAGTTTAAAACGTGCCCAGCAGCCTACCTCCTGCTTGCAGCACTGCCTCTGTTCCCGTCCCACTACCCAGCATCCTCCAATGATGGAGGCTTTCTTTCTCTAAGCTGGAGCGATCTCATTGGCAGAGATTGATATCTAGCCAATGAGATTGCTCCAGCTTAGAGACAGACATCCTCCGTCATTGGAGGATGCTGGGTAGTGGGACAGGAGCAGCCTCTGTGAGGCAAGCACCTTTTAAACCTGAATTTTTCATAGATAACAGGGTTTTTTTCAAAATTAACTAACATATTAAACTTTTTCTCTAAATGCTCTATCTAATGAGTATTAGATATCTATATGTGATAGATCCACTTTAAAGCCATTTCAAAATAAGCCCCAAGTGGGTAAAAAAAACTCCTTGACTCCAAATGGCATTTGGATATTTCCCTGCATCAACAGCTATCACAATATTGTTCTGAGCTAGAAAGGCATCCATTACCCTTTGAAAGCAATTACAGTATCTGCAAACACAACATCCCAAGGCAATGAATTCCATAGCTTTACTGCCCTTACTGTAAAAATTCCCAGTATGTTTTTGTCGCTAGTCTAAATGGATGACCTCTTGGTTTTTGTTCAGCTATTTGCGTAAATAGTTCCTTAGGGAGTTCCTTGTATGCATTTCGAATATATTTGTAAATGGTAATCATATCACCCCTTAGACGCCTCTTTTCTAATGTATCTAATATTGATACCTATGTGTCTTGTAAAATAAAATCATTGAAAGGAAAACTGGCGTGTTCTGAGATTCCTGCTATACATGGCTTTATGTTGAAAAGAAATATGTAGTGTTTCTGGAGGGTGGAATAAACATTCTCTAAATTTTACATGTTACATGTTTTTACAAATTACAAAAGACACTGCAAGGAATGAGCTATTAACCCTTTGAGTGGCAGAGGGGTATACAACACATTTCTTTGCAATGCGTTGCATAACCCTCTGGCACTTAAAGGGTTAAATTCCCCCTGACTTCATCCAAGTGGCATTACCAGAGAGGAAATTGGGAACAAATTCCTATAGACAATAGAAGATGGATGCATTTCTCCCAACATTTCAAATGTCCAAAGAGGGTCACTTATGTATTAGGAGGTGTTTCTGGGGGTGTGGTAGGTGGGCGGGGCATTACTGAGAATTACTGAGTTATTTCATGACCTAGTGATACCTTTCTGTGTAACTGAATAAATGATTTAGAATAAGACCAAAGTATTTTATTTACACAGACTAATTTCTAAACACATATAATGACGTGTAAACAAACATTAATGTGAGATTTATTGCTGTGGAGCAATGTGATACATTTATACACACCACACAGTCTGATCTCCTAAAAAGAGGGACATCAGGGTGGGAAAGAGGGACAGAGGGATTTGGGTCTCAAAGAGGGACTGTCCTGACTAAAGAGGGACACTTGGGAGGTATGGACCCCTAATATCTCCTAAAGAGGGATACTTGGGAGGTATGGACCCGTAATATCTCCTAAAGAGGCACACTTGGAAAGTATGTACCCCTAATATCTCCTAAAAAGGGACACTTGGGAAGTATGGACCTCTAATATCCTTTAAAGAGGGATTAATTGGAAGGTATGAACCTCTAATATCTTTTAAAGAGGTACACTTGGGAGATATGGGGATGGAGGGAGGATCCGGGGAGATACCTGCACTGGGAGTGATCCAGAGGAGATGATATACATTGAGTAGGCTGGTTAGCTTCATGGACATGTGAGTAACAGACTAAAGGAAGTTTGAGAGAAGTTCCCTGTTGTGAGTCAGAGACTTCTACAATAAGAGAGATATTGCTCTGCTCTTTCCTCCTGTTTCCTGGAGAAATAGAGGCATTCATCCAGTACCTACACGTGCTGCAGAGCGAGCAGTGAACTCTGAATTTGAGAAGAAGCCTTTTAAAGAAGAAGTAACATCACCTAATAGTAATCTCTCACTTACCTCACTATGGCCAGGCAATCCTAAAACCCCTAAGAATTCTGTCCTTGTGCCTTTGTTCAAGAGATAACATTTTGATTGGTCTGGGATGTCTTGTCTATGATAGCTTCTGGCAGTATTTTTCAAACTGAATCAGGTAAAGTGCATGTCTAATTAACCCTTTAACCCCTTCGCGACACAGGACGTACATGTACTCCTGTGTGGCTGTCACTTAGTGACAGAGGACGTACATGTACGTCCCGGAAATCCGGCTCCCCGCGCGGCTGCACGCCGTTCGGGGACTCCGGATTCTTTTACAAAAAAAAAAAAAATTGTTAGACGGGCGTTAAGTGACGGCCGCGTCTGCACGCGGCCATCACTAAGGGGTTAAGGACCAATGAGTTTCACACCTCTCTGGTCCTTAAAGGGTTAAGATTACAAGTGAAGTGGTCGGTGTTTGCACCCTGCTAGTAACTGTCCTGTCAGCATCCAAGAACATTAAATCCAGGGCTGATTGAAAATTGTACCAATTGGAGAAAGGAAGAGGGTGTCCCACTATGGAAGACGTATAGAGGGGAGGACTGGTCACTTCCGGCCTGGTGGGGGGAGGCGGCAAATGCAATCAAGTGGCCCATTTCTATTGGTTCATGGAACAAGGAAAAAATGAATTGGAACTATTAGGATTTTCTGGCCATAATTAGGTAAGTAGAAAATATTGTTAGGAGATGTTTCTTCCCCTTTAAATGATCATTTTTTGAGGAATTTATTATAGTTCAAGGTCCATACACCACTGAAGAAGCTGCCCTCATAGCCAATTGTTTGCTGGTGTCTCAAACTAATTTGCAGACTCTCAGGACTTCAGAAACAGTTCCAGCCCAGGAGCCAGTTTGTCACCATCCCAGGAGCATCACTGATGCTTGGAAACATGGCTTAAACTGTACCCATTCAAACATATTCATATATTCACATTCACTATATATATATATATATATATAAATATAGGGATATATATATATCCCTTCAAGTGCCCGAGAGATATCCATTGGATACCTCTCTGGCACTCAAATATTATAGATAGAGAGATAGAGATAGAGATAGATAGACAGATAGATAGATAGATAGATAGATAGATAGATAGATAGATAGATAGATAGGGGACCATAGCTGACAAATAAAAATCCCTATTTAATTCAGTTGGACTTTTGATCTCTCAGATGCTAGCGACTTCTCCAAAACATTGTGAAACATATGCTGGATACTTCTTTAGTATTCAAGATCCATGTAAATAAATGATAATTAGAGAATTGTGATTTTCCCCATGGTGCAGATAGTGTGATACAGAACTGGTCATCTTTAGCTTCCTGAATGCAGCCAACAGATTCACCCCTCCCAAGTGTCCCTCTTTGAGAACTAAATCCCTCTGTCCCTCTTTCCCACCCTGATGTCCCTCTTTTTTAGGAGATCAGACTGTGTGCTGTGTAAATAAATGCATCACATTGTGCCACAGCAATAAAGCTAACATTAATGTTTGTAGAAACTTCAGTATGTGTATTTATAAATGAGTTTGTGTAAACAAAATTATTTGGTTCTGTTCTAAATCTTTTATTCAGTTACACAAAGAGGTGTGAATAAGTCATAAAAAAAATGAAAAAGTCTCAGTAATACCCCCCACCACCACCACCACCACCCATACCCCTAGCAACACCATCTAAAATAAAAATGTCCCTCTTTTGTCATCTGAAATGTTGGGAGGTATGCAGATTGTTAGCATGTACCTGTTCTCAATAGCTAACAGCTCAAATGGGCAGCTCCCTTCTATGTCTCATAACCAGTATAGAATTATATCTAGATCCAATTTAGGACCCTTTCACTCACACTGTGCTGCCTAATTATATGCTCAAAAGAAATTATTAAAACCTTAAATTAATGGCACCGTTATATAATATTTATTTTTCTAAAACATATTGTAATATCATTCTCTGCAAAGAAGAGGTTGATCTGACGATTAAATGCGTGCAACTGTTTGATTTTTCTCACTGTGGTTTTTCAAATTTGTAACACACAGAAATTTTTAACACAAACCCCATTAATTGTTCTTGTAAAAGAACCCACGCGTTTCCTGTCGAAGGAAGAACAATCTGAGAAAGAAACCCTTAAACCCAATGCTGGCCTCCAATAGATTAGTTTTAATGACCATGCTTTTTTGAAGTCCCTAGGTGATAAAACAGTGTTACCCCTGCACACATATATAACATATCAGAAACCCACATTAAAGAGATAGTAATACTTCATTTAATCTTTATTTTATTTTGTAGGCATTAAAAAAACATGAAGAACGATATAAGTCTTATCTCTCAAACCTTTTTGGTTTAAGAGATATTCACAAGCAAAGTATCCCCCCCTCCTGTTCAGCCATATCAGAATGGAGGTGCCCAGGTAGACTGCAGAGAGGGACAATCTTCAATTAAGATAAGGGAAAAAGCTGAAAAACTTGTCAAGGGGGGCAGAGCTTTCATTGTTCTCATAGGAAGAAGATTGTCCCCTTCTGTTATCTGTCTGGTCTATGGACTGGATTCCACATCTGAGAAGAGATGGCTTACACTAGGTAAAAGGGGCGGGAGGGGAAACTTTGCTTGTGAATATCTCTTAAACCATAAAGGTTTGAGAGATAAGACTTATATCATTCTTCATGTTTTTTTAATGCCTACAAAATAAAATAAAGATAAAACGAAGTATTACTATCCCTTTAAGGTCAATTATCTCTTGGGTGATATAGAAACCTCTAATTATACATTATATTTCTAGCATCTAAGAGCTAAGGGGATGTGTTAGAGTCTCATGGCAATTACAGTTATCTGACACTTATTGATGAAAACATTATTTAAACCCTTTTAAAGGGATAGTAATACTTTGTTTTATCTTTATTTTATTTTGTAGGCATTAAAAAAACATGAAGAACGATATAAGTCTTATCTCTCAAACCTGTATGGTTTGAGAGATATTCACAAGCAAAGTTTCCCCTCCCACCCCTTTTACCTAGTGTAAGCCATCTCTTCTCAGATGTGGAATCCAGTCCATAGACCAGACAGATAACAGCAGGGGACAATCTTCTTCCTATGGGAACAATGAAAGCCCTGCTCCCCCTTGACAAGTTTTTCAGGTTTTTCCCTTATCTTAATTGAAGATTGTCCCTCTCTGCAGCCTACCTGGGCACCTCCCTTCTGATCTGGCTGAACAGTGTTACATCAGTAAAAGGGGCGGGAGGGGGATACTTTGTCATTGAATTACTCTTGAACTACAACTCTGACAGAACTGATATAACACTCTCCAAAGTCCAAATACTATGATGATTAATTAGAGCTGCTTTTATTATGAAACATTACTATCCCTTTAAGTGGACTTGTCTCTTTAAAGAATAGCTGGAAACTCTCCGGATTTGCCCCGGAGACTCCGGTTTTTGCAGCTAATTACTGGGTCTCCAGGGCAGAGGCTGATTCCTCCGGATGTGGGGAGTTACTAATGAAACTCTGCCCACTTCTGCTCCTTCCCTCAAACTTTTTTAAGTCCCACCCTACTCACAATTAAGCCCTAACCCTTTTTGACACAAATTGCGTCATTTATCTCCCGCAGCTGCACCACAGGACTCCCCTCTCCGGGGAGTCCACAAGTAAAAATTCCTAAATATGATTTAAAGGGGAACTACCACCCCGCAAAAACTTAATCTTATTTAAGTCTTCATCTGGCGACTAGCTGCTTAGTAGCGCTAGTCGCCAGAAATATTACCCGGTTTACAAGATTTTCTACTTACTCTGAGGTGGACAGTAGCAGGAAGCACGGACATCTTGCCATAGTGACGTCCATGCGCCTGTGCTGTCAGTCCCAAATCGCTTCAATTCACTCCCCTCAGCTGCACCACAGGACTCCCCTCTGGGGAGCCCAGAGCAAGAAGGTCCCAGGCATGAGTATAACCTAAAACTCGTCCGTTTTCCCTTTATTCTATAATAAAGTTCCCCCACCCGCCCCTTTTACTTATCTCAAGCAGCCTCAGCAAGCCGTTACTGATGGATAGCTACTAGGGACAATCTTCTTTCAGCATAAGGAAAAACCTGCCCTCCTGTCTCAAAGGGGGAAAAAAGATTGTACCTCGCTGGGATCTGTCCGGTCCTGGGGCCGGATTGCAGATCTGAGGGAAGGCTGCTTGAGGTAAGTAAAAGCGGTGGGAAGAGTAAACTTTATTATTACATAAAGGTAAAATGGCAGAGTTTTAGACGTTTATACTGTCACACATTGTTATAAAAACTGTAAAAAGAAGACTTGATTGTATTTTAGTAACTACACATTACTATACCTTTAAAGGGATAGTAATACTTCATTTTATCTTTATTTTATTTTGTAGGCATTAAAAAAACATGAAGAACGATATAAGCAAAGTTTCCCCTCCCGCCCCTTTTACCTAGTGTAAGCCATCTCTTCTCAGATGTGGAATGCAGTCCATAGACCAGACAGATAACAGCAGGGGACAATCTTCTTCCTATGAGAACAATGAAAGCCCTGCCCCCCTTGACAAGTTTTTCAGGTTTTTCCCTTATCTTAATTGAAGATTGTCCCTCTCTGCAGTATACCTGGGCACCTCCCTTCTGCTCTAGCTGAACAGTGTTACATCAGTAAAAGGGGCAGGAGGGGGATACTTTATCATTGAATTACTCTTGAACTACAACTCTGACAGAACTGAAATAACACTCTCCGAAGTCCAAATACTATGATGATTAATTAGAGCTGTTTTTATTATGAAACATTACTATCCCTTTAAAGGACATATGTTCAAAAGAAAAAGTGGAAAAAGTTCTGGGGCAAACCTTTTGCACTATAGGGGAAAGTTAAACACTCCTCTCTAGCATTCAAGGGGTTAAAATCCCCATTTAAATCAATGGGAATTTTTGGAAATGTTAGTTCTCTCCTATTGTGCAGATGGTTTGCCCCAAAACACCTCCATTATTCTTTTGAACATGCGTCCCTAAGAGAAGTTTTGTTCATTTTAAAGTGAATTAAAAACTACTTCTAAGTTGTAATCACCATTTGTTTTTAATATAAATGTTTATATTTTATTTTTTTATAAATAGGAACCTTTAGTTGTCGGTCGCACAGTGTGGCACTTCATGCTAATTAGCTTCTGTCTTGTGCCATTATTACCACATGCTGTGCCATGAATGAATCTAGACAGAGTCTATGAGCCAGAGACATTCCAAATACACAGAAAGCATTAAAGGAGCAGTAAATGTTTTTTATGAAAACCAATATGTTATAGAGCTTTTCATGCTGAATAAAACAAGGACACTCCCACCGCCGTCAGTTGTTTTATTCAAAAGTTATAACAGTTCAGATATTCAGGAAGTGAATTTACTGTGTGTTTACTTCCTGATAGTTCTGATAGGAAGTGACTCAGCAGTTTCTATCACATTCTATGCAGAACTGTATGTCACTGACTTTCCTCTCCATTAGAATGTAACAGAGCTACTAATTGAAATTTGACCACTAGAGGGTACTGCTAATGTAAAAAAACCACAGGTTTAAATTGTAATAACTCTGGAAATATGCATCTCTCAGCAGTGAGATTACCCTTATTTTACTAAATAGGAAATGCCCTATTATGTTTTTCATTAAAAAAGTTTACTGCTCCTTTAAGTTTGACGGAACTAATTACCATACTGTGCTGTGAATTTGCATGAAGTACCTTGCTATGCCACAACACAAAAGGTTGATTTCCCAAAAACAATATATTTTACAGAAGAACATATTGGCAGATTTTAATTCTCTGTAAAACGAACTAAACTTAGGATCCACTGTAACTCCTTTTACCATTTTAACTCCTTCGATGCAAGGCAACGAGTCTGTGACCTCTCTAGCAGCCATGTGTTAGGAATTTTTTTTTTTGTAATGGTCGATTTTTCTCTGTACCCTTGTATTTTTCTGTTCCGGGCAACAGGGATGGGGGAAGGATTATGTAAGGAATAGGGTGTGGCCATGGTCTTTGTGGCTCCTCAAATATAAATCCACCCTTCCACGATCAAACACACGCCAAAAACAGTTTACTGTAGTGTTTTTTGTATTAAACAAGTGATTCTTAACTTGAGTGCCAGAGAGGTAACACAATGCGTTGGATGCCCCTCTGGCACTCAAAGGGTTAAAGGACTTGCTTAGGAATAGTTCCTTAATACAGCTATCAAATTATATATATATATATATATATATATATATATATATATTTACTTTAATCTGTAACTGAACAGACATATTACTACCTTGGGAAGGTTTTCATGGCCCTTTAAAGTCATGGCTAAGGCACCTCCCATGATTCAAATGGGCAAAGCTCTCTGCCTGTATGTTACTATCCAGCCCCACCCCTGATTCTACAGGGTAGATCTCCTCTCTATGGTTTTAGCCAGCCCCGTCCATGATTCTAAAAGCCGTGACTCTATGGTTCTAACCAGCCACGCCCCATGATTCTAAAGGGCATCTCTCTCTCTCTCTTTCTCTGGTTTTAACCAGCCCCACCCATGATTCTAAAAGGCATGATTCTATGGTTCTAACCAGCCACGCCCCATGTTTCTAAAGGGCATCTCTCTCTCTTTCTCTGGTTCTAACCACCCCCACCCATGATTCTAATGAGTGGAGTTGTCTCTCCATGGCAAAAGCCATGGCTGCTCATGATTCTAAAGGGCATCGTTCTCTCTCTCTCTCGCAATGTCTCTACCTAGCCCCACCCATAATTCTAAAGGGCGGGTCTCTCTGCAGCTAAACCCAAATCTTTTGTTTATTGAAGGGACTGAAGGCTTCAGTCACTGAGGCTAGCTCACCTGCGCTCAGATAAGGATATCCTTTAAAACCTGCACTGATGGTGTCCCCTGAGGGCAATGTGCATATGGATTTAGAGCAATCATCAGCTGCGCAGTATGGAATAATTAATTAAGTTTCAGCGATTTAAATAGGGCATTTAACCCATTGAGTGCTATAGAGGTCCCCAAAGCTTGGCAAAGCAAGGGATAGAAACAGTTTAAATTTGTGTTAACTCCATTAAGGAGCAGTGGGGTGTGCAACACATTGTGCTCCTCTGGTCATTAAAGAGTTTGTGCATCATTAGGTGGTTTCCATCTAAGCTACTGTGTGGGATTGCTGTTTATTGACATAGTCGGTTATAACAAACCTTTATGAACAGACTAGTTAAAAGAGAAATGTAAAGTAATTTGTGCTGTATAAAATGTTTCAGTATTTCAACCATCCACTGGAAGTCACAGAAATACACATGCACTAGCGGTCACCCCAGCCTTGTTCCACTGTCCACTTGTAATCACAGAAATACACATACACTAGCGGTCACCCTAGCCTTGTTCCGCTGTCCACTGGTAATCACAGAAATACACATGCACTAGCGGTCACCCCAGCCTTGTTCCGCTGTCCACTGGTAATCACAGAAATACACATGCACTAGCGGTCAACCCAGCCTTGTTCCGCTGTCCACTGGTAATCACAGAAATACACATGCACTAGCGGTCACCCCAACCTTGTCCCGCTGTCCACTGGTAATCACAGAAATACACATGCACTAGCGGTCACCCCAACCTTGTCCCACTGTCCACTGGTAATCACAGAAATACACATGCATCCACTGGTAATCACAGAAATACACATGCACTAGCGGTCACCCCAACCTTGTCCCACTGTCCACAGGTAATTACAGAAATACACATACACTAATGGTCACCCCAGCCTTGTTCCACTGTCCACTGGTAATCACAGAAATACACATGCACTGGTGGTCACCCCAGCCTTGTTCCACTTTCCACTGGTAATCACAGAAATACACATGCAATAGCAGTCACCCCAGCCTTGTTCCACTGTCCACTGGTAATCACAGAAACATGCACTAGTGATCACCCCAGTATTGTTCCATAACTAGTCACAGATCCACACATGCGCTAATAGCCATGCCAGCCTTGTTCCATGGTCCACTATTATACCTAGAAACTTTATCTTCTTGAGCCCCTGGAGGGGGCGTCTGTGGTGCGATTGGGGGATATAAATGACGTGATTTGCATCACAAAGGGGTGGCGCTTAATCATGAGTTAGGCGTGGCTTAATGGCCTGTGTCATAAATTGGGCAGGAAATGGGTGGGCAGTTGGCAGAATAGTGTGGAAAGGAGTAGAAGTGGGCAGGAAGTGTGAGGAACAGGCTGGTAAGGAGGAATAATGGTCAGAGTTCCATAAAAAACTCACTACCACCCAAGAATTAGCCTCTGTCCCCGGAGACCCGGTCATTAACTTAAAAAAGGCATCTCTGGGGCATATCTGGAGAGTTCCCTGGTATGTCCCAGCGGTGGTGCTACAATATAAGCAGAATAAGATGCTACTTATTGCCCCCACTTGCCTGGAGGGTCCCACAGTACTTAAACAGTAATGCCACCGCATGTGAACAAAATTAGATGGCAATATCTTATTAGAAATACCAACGTGGGAGTAAAGGGGGGGTCCCATGTGAAATTTTGACTTAGGACCCTGAAAAACCTATAACCTCCCCTGGAATGCCCACTGCTAGTCACAAAACCAAACATGCACTAATGGTCACCCCAGCCTTGTTCCCCTGTCCGCCATTACTCACATTTGTTCTGTGAAACTGTTACCTCTCACGGTCGCCGCCATGCTGTCCGGGTCCTCCGCCGTACGCCCCACTCTGTGCATGAACGGGACGGCCGTCGGGTCTCTGTTCCTGCGCATGCGCGAGACGGGCGTCGGGTCTCTGCTACTGCATGCGCTTGTTGTGTAGGTGCTGCTAGTAGCAGCACCTCCTTCCTATATGTCCTCCTCTCTTTTCATTGGGAATGGTCTTATGCCCAGTAAGGGAGGATGGACTCCTGTTCACCCATTGGACATCTCATAAGTCCATTTGGGTTTTGGCAGTGCTGTTGTTTCTATTGGGAAGTATTGCCCAATGGGACTCAGGTCTGCCTCCTGTTCCTATTGGTTGGCTATAGTATTTATATTCCCCCTCTGTCCTTGAGTCCTTGCCCGTTCCACGAGCTTGTTACAGTTCTGTTGCTTGACGAGGGTTCCTACCCCTCTCGTGGTGACAGAAACATCTTGCATTACTTTAGAGAACTTTGAGGTTCTCTGAAACATTTCAAAAATCATTGCATCATTGTATGTTCCTACAGTAAAACCCATATAGTCACTTTCACGAGACATGAAGAAATAACACACTTTGAATATTTTTCATATGTTTTTATTAAAAAGAAAGTCAAATAAGCAGTTGTGAAACAAAAATGAATAATCTGGCTGCAAAGGCAATGGCAGCCCAGCCACAAACATAAAAAAAAACGCTTTGTATTTTTTTTTTCTTCTCATAAATTAAATAATTGTCAACAAATTAAAATAAAAGTGAAATTATGACTGGAAAAAAAAATAGATTAACTCCGTAACACAGCACGGAGAGAGATTCTCTTCTTACTGTAAAAATAAAAGGGAAAAAAAATTTGGCAGTATTTTTTTTACACATCCTATGTATAACTAAAAAATGTGCTACAATTAATATAAAATGCTTTTACTATAAAGTAAACTACTTGTTTTGTTTCTATACACAAAAGAAAAATTTGTAAAGATGTTTTAGCACAGTCCTAAACCACATGATAAATCTACTTACAACTATTCAACAAATTATATTTCTGTTAATTTTTTTTCACGTATTTTTCTGTTTTTTTTTTATATTTGCACATTTTTTATTTCTTTTTTTTTTTTTAATCTCCCACTTAGAAGAATTATTGTTTTTTTCTTTATGGTGGGGGAAGGGGGTATTTCAAATATACAATATTAACAGACCTCTTTACATATTTTATGTGCTTGGATGAACTCTAATAGAGTAGTGCTCCTTGTCAAACACGATTTATCCTCACGCTTCCGTGGCCAATGTGGTGGCAAGAAGAGGTGTCTTTTTGTTCTTTAAAGTTACAGGGATGTTGCTTCTAATTTTGTCAAGTATGCTTTCCCAAACAAAAACTGGTTCTCTGAGGCTTATGGAGAACCAACCACTTAAGTCTGCGTGTCTTGATGACCATGCCGTCATTGGTCTTTCTGTAGAAATCCAGTGCTGTAGACTTTCTGAAATGTCCATTCCTCCAGCCTTCACTTGCAAGTAAGTTTGTGGTTCTAGGTGAGGTAGAGAGACTTATCCCTTGGCAGAGAACTGTGAAGGAACAAGAGAAGAAGCTCTTTGAGATGATGGTCTTTGTGTGCAGAGCAACTTTCTAAAGGACTTCCTTACTGAGAAGCCACCTTATAGCTGATGTACTAATAAGAACTGAAGTAATTCTTTATAGCTGATGTACTAATAAGAACTGAAGTAATCCTGGGACAAACCAATTTCACCATAGGGGGACAAATGAAAATTCACACTGATTTAAAGGGATAGTAATGTTTCATAATAAATTCAGCTCTAATTAATCATCATAGTATTTGGACTTTGGAGAGTGTTATTTCAATTCTGTCAGAGTTGTAGTTCAAGAGTAATTCAATGACAAAGTATCCCCCTCCCGCCCCTTTTACTGATGTAACACTGCTCAGCCAGATCAGAAGGGAGGTGCCCAGGTAGACTGCAGAGAGGGACAATCTTCAATTAAGATAAGGGAAAAACCTGAAAAGCTTGTCAAGGGGGGGCAGGGCTTTCATTGTTCTCACAGGAAGAATATTGTCCCCTACTGTTATCTGTATGGTCTATGGACTGCATTCCACATCTGAGAAGAGATGGCTTACACTAGGTAAAAGGGGTGGGAGGGGAAACTTTGCTTGTGAATATCTCTCAAACCATAAAGGTTTGAGAGATAAGACATATCATTCTTCATGTTTTTTTAATGCCTACAAAATAAAATAAAGATAAAACTAAGTATTACTATGCCTTTAAAGAAGGGTTTTTGATCCTTGAACAGTAGATTTAACTCCAACACTTTGTAAATTACTGAGTTTGAGACCTCTCTAGCATTCAACTCCCTTTAAATCAAAGTTAATTTTGGAAAATTTAATTTGTCCATTACGGTGCAGTTGGTTTGCTCCAGAATTACCACTAGCCTCTTCAACCCTTTCAGCACCAGAGGCGTGCACAATGCAATTCAAAGCAATTACTAGTGACGTTTCATATTCTAATAAAACCTTTTCAGTGATGTTCCATATGCCAATGAAACCTTTTCTGTGATGTATCATATGCTAATTAAGGTTTCAGTGATGCTTCATATGCGAATGAAGCTTTGTGGAGTACCAGGAAATGGTCGCTTTTATTTTGCCCAGAAATAAAAGTGTGAATATCTCTTAAACTATAAATCTGCTGGACTTTGGTTAGCATGACACATAAGCAGTTTTTAATGCAGTTTTCAAATATGCGAACTTGAATCAAAGTGAAAGTTCCATTTTAAGAACATCACAGCACATGGTAACATTAATCCTGTAAGGGTGAGAGGAATGTGCAACACACTGATTTGCAATGCATTGCCCACTCCTCTGGTTCTTAAAGGGTTAAGTAGGCGTAGCTGCTCCGATTAATCTTCATAGTATTTGGGCCATGGAGAGTGTTATTTCAATACTGTCAGAGTTGTAGTACAAGAGTAATTGAATGATAAATTATTCCCCTCCCCCCATTTTACCTAGTGTAAGCCGCCTCCCCTCAGATGTGGAATCTGGTTCTGGGATCGGACAGGTCACAGCAAGGGCCAGTCTTCTTACTGTGAGCATAAGGAAAACCCTGCCCCCTTGACAGGTTTTTCAGGTTTTTCCCTTATGATCACTGAAGACTGTCCCTCTCTGTGATCCATCCGAACAGTCTTGCTGTTCTGAGGTGAGCAGTGTTACATCAGTAAAAGGGGCGGGAGGGGGATACTTTATCATTCAATTACTCTTGAACTACGACTCTGATAGTATTGAAATAACACTCTCCATGGTTCAAATACTATGAAGATTAATCAGAGATGCTTTTTAGTGGAGCATTACTATCCCTTTAAGAGGCACACATTCTCCTTTAATAAGTACTGCTAAAAGTGCCCTGTGTCAGAAGTCAAATAGGGCCTGAGGTTTCACAAAAAAATAGGAAAAAGTCAAACTATTTAATCACTGTTATTACAGACATTTTTATGGCAACATGTCATGTCAGCCAGTTGAACAGAACACATTAAAGAGATAGAAATAGTTATTTTTTTTTCTTTTAATGTACTTTAAATTGTTAAGGAGCTTGAGTAATATCTGTCACATTCTTTGAAACATACTCACTAGTTTAATGTTATTTATCTTTAAATAACTTCCCTCCTTCCCCTTTTCCTGACATCATCCTCTTCTCCAAGAGAACGGTCTGGCCTTCCCCATCAAGAAGTTGCCACGGGAACCCACCTGGTGCTCACTCACACAGAGACATTTGACTCTGTGTGAACAGTTTTAATATGTCCTACACACTAATTGAACTTTAGTCGGTGCTCAGGACACATTAAAACCACTTACAGGAAGATAGTCTCAGTGTGACCGAACGTCACTTTGGCAACTGGTTGACTGACCATCAGTCTCTTCACTGGAGAACTGTCTGGCTTCGGGAGTGGGCAGACGAGGAAAATATTAAATTACTTTTAACTGGTGAGTAGTAAAAATTACTTTACAATGCATTAAAAGAAGAAAAATATGAACCATCACTATCTTTTTAACCCTTTTAAGGACTGGAGGTGGTTAAATGGCTAAATATACCATACAGATGCTGAAATCCAGAAAAATACAATGTTAACAGTTAGTCTTTTATTAGATTTATTTAAAGTTAGAATATTGAAGCTTTTTCATAAATATGAATGGCTAGGATTTCAGAAGTGGCTGTGGACCAGCTTTTGTATGGGATAGAGGCATGCTTCATAAACCCACATATATACGAAGAGCAAGCACGAGACTACCAATCACACACAATATGAAGTGTGCACCCACCTGCAGTGGTTGATCCCACATTCTCTGTTGGGAAATTCATTGTCCCACTCCGTATTCCCTGGGGGATTAGAGGAGGCAGGTGACCGAGGGCCTACGTTACTCTGGTATTCCGACGGTAGATGTGAGAAGTCCTGTGGAGGGGTGAGATACACAGACAGGTAAGTGGAAGAATGGGGAGAAGATGGTAAGAAGGATGGAGGGTTTGAGAAGTAGTTTCAAAGAGAAGTAACAATGAGGCGGAAAGGACATGGTGGGATGGGAAGATTTTGAAACAGGGAGGGACATGAAATGACGAACATTAAAATAAGCAGTGGGAGAGAGTAACATAAAGAGATCAGATGAGTAGTAGGTAGTGGGGATAAGACAGGGGTAAGTGAGAGAGGAGACTGTAAGGAAGAAGTGAGATTTGGAAGGATGAAACCATGAGATGGAAGTGCACGAAAAGAGAAGATATCTAGGCATCTAAGGGATTCATGAGATGAGCGAGATGGGGGAAATTAAGAAAGAGGGTGTTAAGTGAGTGAGTGAGGAGGTTAGAGGGACTGAAGAGAGGGATGAGGTGGGAGGGATTGAAGAGAAGGATGAGGTGAGATGGAGGGAAGAGAGAGAGAGAACGTGAGATGGAAGGAAGTGGGAGAGGATATAAGAGGGAGGGAAATGAGAGAGGAGGTGAGATGAAGGGAAGTGATAGATGATACGAGAGGAAAGGAGTTGGGAGGGAGTGAAGAGAGGGATGAGGTGAGATGTAGGGAAGTGAGAGAGGACTTCAGAGGGAGGGAGGGAGAGAGAACATGAGAGGAAAGAAAGTGAGAGAGGAGAGGAAAGGGAGGGAATTACGAAAAGAGGTGAGATGGAGGGAGGTGCGAGAGGAAGTGAGAGGGAGGGAAGTGAGATAGGAGGTGAGCTGGAGGGAAGTGCGAGAGGAAGTGAGAGGGAGGGAAATGAGAGAGGAGAAGAGATGGAGGGAAGTGTGAGAGGAAGTGAGAGGGAGGGAAATGAGAGAGGAGGTGAGATGAAGGGAAGTGATAGATGATACGAGAGGAAAGGAGTTGGGAGGGAGTGAAGAGAGGGATGAGGTGAGATGTAGAGAAATGAGAGAGGACTTCAGACGGAGGGAGTGAGAGAGAACATGAGAGGAAAGAAAGTGAGAGAGGAGAGGAAAGGGAGGGAATTACGAGAGGAGCTGAGATGGAGGGAAGAGCGAGAGGAAGTGAGAGGGAGGGAAATGAGAGAGGAGAAGAGAGGGAGGCAAATGAGAGAGGAGGAGAAAGGGAGGGAATTGAGAGAGGAGGCAAGATGGAAGGAAGTGTGAGAGGAAGTGAGAGGAAGGGGAAATGAGAGAGGAGATGAGATGGAGGGAAGTGCAAGAGGAGGTGAATAAGGTGGAAGAAGGAGAGTAAGGAAGGGAGTGAGAGGAAGGATAATGGGAAGGTAAGTGAGAGCAGGTGGGGTTGATCCAGGGATATGAGAGTAAAATAAAGGAGGTAGTTAGAGTCACAGTACAGTAAGGAGATAGTCAGAGGCAGGGGTGACTTAGACAGAAAAAGGCAGGAGTAAGGAAAAAGAGAGAGGAGAATATAAAAGAAAGGACAGTGAGGAGAGTTAGTGGGAGAAGAATGAGGGAGCGGGTAAAAGAGAGAAATAGGATTTTAGTCTTACCTGTTAAATCCTTTTCTCTTAGTTCATACAGGTTACTGGTAACTTTGGGTAGGCGATCAGCCCCTTTAATAGGCAGGAACAATTCTGACAAGTGACTGCCGGGTGGAGCCTACCTCTTTTTCCTGCCTATTAAAGGGGCTGATCGCCTACCCAAAGTTACCAGTAACTTGTATTGGACGACAGAGAAAGTGGGTGTTAGATGGAGGGGACAGATGGAGTAAATGGGATGAGAGTGGTATGTAATACTAAGGGAGACAGTTACAAACACCAGAAAAAAACAAGAGAAGCTGGGAAGGCCGCAAAAAGGAGCAGAATGAGGGAAATGAAAGAGACAACACTCACCTGCTGGCCTGTGGGAGATGAGCTCATTGGTGGCTGCAGTGCCATGGAGGGAGACAAGATGGGAGTCTGTTGTACTTGCTGCATGTTGAGGGGCTGGTTTAGGAGGGAGCTAGATTGGTGGCGCAGGTGCTGGTGGAGGGGAGGACTGATTTGGAAAGGGGGTGGAGGGGAGGCACTGATGCTGGGCAACATGGATTTGGCATTGAGGGTCCTGGAGAGGCCAGAGTGGGGGTGCCCACGGTAGCTTTGCAGGTCTGCAGGGGATAGGAAGGATGCCAGGCCGGGGTAAGGTGATGAGGGCTGTGGGGGCAGGTTGTACATAGACTGCTTTGGGAGGATCATCTTGGATGGCTGGCTTGGCTGTGGGTTCTTTGTCTCTCCCTGGTCACTGTAGCTCTAAACAGAAGATAAAATTCAGCAAAATTAATGGTGATAAGGACATAGTCTAGATTCCTGAAAGGAACAAATTAAATAACATCTGCATTCAAATGCTCCGAACCGTGATCGCCCCACAATGGTGCTTAACCCCCTAAACGTTCAGGGGAATTTAATGAACACATATACACGCATAAACACACACACAACACACACAAACATATACACACACCAACACACACCAGATACACCCCCCCAGACACACACATACACACAGAACACACACCAGACATACACAGACCAGACACACACACACACAAACATATACACACACTAACACACACCAGACACACACATACACACGGAACACACACCATACAAACACACACCAGACACACACACCAGAGACACACACACACCAGACACACACACACACCAGAGACACACACACACACACCAGACACACACACACACCAGACTGACACACACCAGAGACACACACACACCAGACACACACACACACACACACACCAGACACACACACACACCAGAGACACACACAAACCAGACACACACACAAACCAGACATACACACAAACCAGACATACACACACACACAAACATATACACACACACCAACACACACCAGACACACACAGAACACACACCAGACACACAACACACCCCAGACACACACATACACACAGAACACACACCAGACACACACATACACCAGACACACACACACACCAGACACACACACAGAGCAGACACACACACACACCAGAGACACACACACACACACCAGACACACACACACACCAGACTCACACACACCAGAGACACACACACACACACACACCAGACACACACACACACACACACACCAGACACACACACACACCAGAGACACACACACACACACACACCAGACACACACAAACCAGACACACACACAAACCAGACATACACACAAACCAGACATACACACACACACAAACATATACACACACCAACACACACCAGACACACACAGAACACACACCAGACACACACACACCCCAGACACACACAGAACACACACCAGACACACACATACACCAGACACACACACACACCAGGCACACACACAGAGCAGACACACACACACATACACATAGAACACACAGACACAACACACACAAACATATACACACCCACACCAGACACACACATACACGCAGAACACACACCAGACACACACACACACACACACACACACGCACACACCAGACACACGCACCAGACACACACATACACACAGAACACACACACACAAAACACAAAAACATATACACAAACCAAAACACACACACCAGACACAAACATACACACAGAACACACACCAGACACACACAAACGCACACACACACTCCACTCACACATACACACACACACAGAACACACACATACACACAGAACACACACAAACATATACACACACCAACACACACACCAGATACACACAGAACACACACTCTCTGCTGTAGTATGAAATGTGTTACTACACAAAGACACACACAAACACACAATGCTTTTCTGCAGTGTGGATGGTTTTCCTGTACACACACACACACACACACACACACACACACACACACACCCACATACACACATTCCACTCTGTGTTAAAGCCCTGCCTATACAGTCCTTATCTCACATATATTCTAGCTTGTAAGTCCTGTATAAAGTTCACCTTATTTATAAGGGTCTGTGCCCCTGGGAGGGACATGAATACAATTTTGGAGTCTGTTACCTTGGAAACGAGACTGGCTCTGTAGGCTGCGAGGGCCTTAAGGTACTCTTTCTTGGCTGCCTCCGTCTTCCTCTTATAGGCCTGTTACAGAGAAAACTTGTATCATACAAACCAACGAAAACATTATCCATCTGCCAAAACTTCCTTTAGAGCGACAAAATCACAAACACATACATATGTTTGTATGTCTAAAGCAGGGGTGGGGTGGGTAACCTGTGTCTCTCCTGCTGTTGTTGGACTGCAACTCCCATCATCCTCAGCCAGCTTAAGGTTGGCTGAGGACGATGGGAATTGTAGTCCATAGCAAGCTGGAGATAATTAGGTGCACCCATGCTTATTCCATACATAAGTTATGGGAAGCCAACCCTCTTCTACGGAGTAATTAAATTCCTCAAATAAGCCACAGGTCCCCCACCCCTCAACCCCTCACTGAAGGTCAACGAACATGAAAAAAAGCAAAAAAAAAAAAAATATATATATATATATTCAGCTCTTGGAGTAGTAGCATTATAAAGGTATAGCTGTAATTGTACAGATTCACCCTGATTTTCTTGTCCCACCTCCTGCAAGACCTGAAGCTCCCAGTGGCATCCTCCTTCCTATTGGTTATGCAGGGGGGAGGAGACATAACAGCAACCAATAGGAATAATCAGCTACCTCTCCTGAGCTCACAGTACCACCTCTGGAGAGGAGAAGAACATGGCTGACCTGCAGACTGAAGGTTCTAAGTTGATAATTCTGCATCTAGAGCTAGGAGTAGCAACAATTAACTAATGCTACATGAGAGCCCCCACCCCTTTTGGTTTGTACCAAACCCAGATGCCCCCTACTGCTTTTTTTATTGAAATATGTCTAACTATTTGCAAACTTTGTTTGCCCCAGTCAGTTCTACAAAGCAATATATATTGAGCCTTGGCTGAAATTATGCACATTAGAAGGACAAATATAGAGGACTTAGAGAATAACAATGTACTTAGGAAAAATAGTGTAATTTGTAGGCAAATGATATGCACCTTAGGGAATAAATGACAATTTCCCAAATTTCCACTGAATTACATTAGGGCATTTAACGCCTTAAAGGAGCAGTGAACCTTTTTTTTATGAAAACACATATTTTATAGAACGTTTCCTGCTGAATAAAACAAGGCTACTCCCACTGCTGTCAGATGTTTTATTCAAAAATTATAGCAGTTTAAATAACCAGGAAGTGAACTTACTGTGTTTACTTCCTGATGCTTCTAACTGACAGGAAGTGACTCAGCAGTTTCTATCACATTCTATGGAGAACTGTATGTCTCTGACTTTTCTGACTTTCCTCTCCATTAGAATCTAACAGGAAAACGAATTAGAATTTGACCACTAGAGGGCACTGCTAATGTAAAAAACATGGGTTTAAACTGTAATATCTCTGGAAATATAAATCTCTCCGCAGTGGGAGTACCTTACCCTACAATATATGTTTTTTCATAAAAAAGTTTACTGCTCCTTTAAATGTTACAGAAGTATCCAATAATGTACTGAAGACTTCGCTACCATTTAAGGGTTTTAATGCAATATGATGCATATCATTTATATATATTTATTAGTATATGTTCATAACTGTGTTTTAAAACAGCCGTTCACAAAAATTTGGACCTTGATCACTTTTTGCCAATGACAATATTGTTATGCTGCATAGCAGTGTAGAAGCTCCACTCTGGAGGTGCATTATGCCCCATGAACACACACACCCACTGCGGCATGCTCCCCCCAGTTTGGCATTCACCAAACTAGTAAAAGACTGAGCTTTAACATAAATCTTTTTTACTTTTTCATGTTATTTGTTCTTTATCTCATTCTACGAATAATACACAAAAGTATTAACCCTTTGAGTGCCAAAGGGATGTACAACAAATTGCTCTGCAATGTGTTATGCACCCATCTGGCACACAAAGGGTTAAACAGAAGACACTGTATTCCAAAGTGCTCTAGTAATGTGTGTATGTGAACTCGACAGACACCAACCTGCTTCTGCTCTTCGCCGAGACTGTCCCACATGGAGGCCACAATTTTGGAAACATCCCCAAAGGTGGCATTTGGATTCTGCCCCTTGATTGCTGCCTGTGTGTCTCTGAAAAAGAGGGCATAGGCAGACACGGGTTTCTGGGGCTCGTTGGGGTCCTTCTTCTTCTTTTTCTTCTGATTCTTGGGTTTTTTACCAATGTCGGCTGAAGGTCGTTTTTCCCCAGCAACCTGCAGAGGGGGTAAGACAGCCTGATTTAGTGGGGGGAACCATGCTATTTAAGAGGGTCTTCCCTAGGGGATTCAATAGAACTTTCTGGTCACCCACGCAAAATTGAGAAATTCTCCATCTCAGCCACATCCTGTTACCCCAGTAATAATACCTATTGATGTACCTGAACCTCAATTGCTTCCAGACTCACCCCTTTAACATCCTCCTTTGATCTCAACCGATGGACTAACTGTTTTACTCACCAAGATGGTCATGCTGTAGACCAGGGCTGTCCAAGTTCAGTCCTCCAGGGCCACCAACAGTCCAGGATGTAAGGATTTCCCTGATTAAGCACAGGCGAGTCAGTTAATATGAATAACCCACATATTAACTCAACTGTGCTTAATCAGGGAAATCCTTCCATTAGGGTGACCACCTGTCCCTGATTACCCAGGACAGTCCCTGATTTTGAATGTGTGTCCCTTGTCCCTGATGACAACTTCCTGGGACAATAAAAAGTCCTGGAAAAAAGACCCCAGAGCAAAGAGGTCTAAACACTATAAGGAGAACATCCCATTGCCTCCTGTGACGCCTCTACTGGACTACAAGAAAATGGCCTCCAGACAGATCGCTAAACACTAGAGAGAATGGAGCCTTCATCCTGATATCAAACAGGAGCTGCAGTACAATTTTGTAGTAGTATAAGGCTAGTCTAAGGGCTTGAAGTACCTGTTCTTGTAGTCCACCAGTCAACACTTTCTGTCACAGCAGTCAAAGGGCAGTTCCCCCTCTAGTGTTTAGAACTCTGTGGTGCACCAGATAAAGAGCAGGCAGTGCACTTATGTCTGGTTATGTACAATGACCTCTTCCCCATGACTGCTCTAAAGCCAAGGACAAGTACTCTGCTGCTCTCGTCTCTGCAGTGTCCCTGGATGGCAGATTGAATATGTGGTCACTCTACCTTCCATCCTGGTCTGTTGGTGGCCCTTGAGGACTGACGTTGGACAGCACTGCTCTAGACCTAGCTTCTCACGCCTGCTGTCATTCTCTAACTTCTCTAACACTTCTCCTCTCTCTGACCACCACTCGTTACCCTGCAGTATAACTCCACCTCATGTTCCTTTCAGTCTACTTATACCCACCTGCATACACAGAAACCTAAACTCCACTGCCTTACATCAACTCCACATCTCTACAACCTCTTTTCTCTACCTTATCCTCCCTGTCCAGCCCAAACCTGGCCACATCGTGCAATAACGCCACTGTCATGATTGACCTTCATAAAGCAGTTTCTGTCTCCCTACAGTGCGGTGTTTACCCCGATGGTTTGCCTTTCCACCAACCTTACACAGAATCATTAATAATGCGGACAGAACGAACATGCAAAGTTCAAATTTTTTTAGCTAATTTATTTAGAGACGGCTATACCAATAAGTAATGTTTCAGGCAGAGCTAAAAACATTTGAAATTTGTGTATTTGTGCTATATAAATTATTGACTCTCTTCCCCTTCTTTTTCCAATGCCTTTAAATGTTGATTGAAAATATTCTGTTGGTGCATTATACATAAATGGAAATAATAATAATGTTTTTTCAGGAGCTCAGCTGAACCTACCTTATAATGGGACTCAGTCTCCTCCTCCTGGGTGGAGCTAGAAGGAGAAGGTGTGGCTGATTTACTGCCAGGTGGAGATGGGGATCCGTGGGTGACTGCATTTCGCATGCCCATCTGTGAAATCAATTGCGATTGACTTAGAGCGCTCATGTGACTGGGCAGCATACCAGACCGATTTATCAGTGAAACCTGATGATTGGGATCATAGGACGATCCTTCTGAGTGCACCAGCTCCTGTATCTGTGAGGAAAGATTATGGAGTGTGAGTAAGGGGGCAAAGCAAAAGGTCAACAAATAGCAATTCCTTAGTAAATCCAACTAATGACTCCTATGTTCATACCAGTTACCTATAATTATTGTTATTGCTCTTTAAACCCTCCCATACCACCACCTATTGGTTTATATATCTACTTATACTGCTCCATATAACACATCAATAATTCTTCCTACTTAATAATAAGCCTCCCCCTTTTAATCCCCCTATTGATCCATATCTCTCCTCCCATTGCTCTGTATAACATCATCCTATAATTATTCCTATTGCTGTCTCCCTATAATGTCTCTTTTTGCTCCAGAAAACCCCTCCCAATAACGCCTCCTATTACTCGATATAACCTCTCCTAAACTCCTCCTATTGCTCCATATAACCCCTCCCTATAACTCTTCCTATTGCTCCATATAACCCCTCTCTATAACTCCTCCTATTGCTCCATATAACTCCTCCTACTGATCCATTTAACTCCTCCCTATAACACCTCCTTTGCTTCATATAACCCCTCCCTATAACTCCTCCTATTGCTCCATATAACTCCTCCCTATAACTCCTCCTATTTATCCATATAACTCCTCCTATTACTCCACATAACTCTTCTCCATAACTCCTCCTATTACTCCATATAACTCCTCCTATTGATCCATATAACATCTCCCTATAACTCCTCCTATTGCTCCATATAACTCCTCCCTATAACTCCTCCTATTTATCCATATAACTCCTCCTATTACTCCACATAACTCTTCTCCATAACTCCTCCTATTACTCCATATAACTCCTCCTATTGATCCATATAACATCTCCCTATAACTCCTCCTATTGTTCCATATAACTCTTCCCTATAACTCCTCATATTGCTCGATATAACTTCTCCCTATAACTCCTTCTATTGTTCCATATAACCCCTTCCTATAACTTCTCCTATTGCTCGATATAACTCCTCCCTATAACTTCTCCTATTATTCGATATAACTCCTCCCTATAACTCATCCTTTTTTTCCATATAACTCCTTCCTATAACTCCTCCTATTGTTCCATATAACCCCTCCTATTGTTCCCTATAATATTGTTCTCATAATAACTACTCCTATTGCTCAATATAATGCCCCCAAAACTTCCTTTATCATACTACATAAAGCCCCACCCCAAAGCTTCTCCTGTGTACAAATTACTATTTACACACACACAAAGACATTGTTATAAATGACATATAAACCTCAGGGAAATGTCACTTAGTGAACTGATTTCACTATAACAGCTCGAATGCTGCACTCATTACTTGGTAGAACCTAGACTTTAATTATCAATTAACAACTCATTAGCAGCCTGATTGAACCACAAAGTGAGGTGATGTGAGGGAAATCACATGCAAGTCAGTTGATTAGTGTCATTACCACTGGCTAGTCTTGGCGTGTAATTAATGATGATTGTGTCTATATGCATTTACATTACGATACAAACTGAACAACAGTACATGGAGGGAACTCATACATTGTGGTTATAGGTACTTGAACCTTTGGGTGCCGTGGTTATAGGCACTTGAACCTTTGAGTGCCAAAGAATTTCAAAAATTACAGTCATGTGCCACTTAAAGGATTGGTAAACTTTTTTAAATGAAAAATATATATTATAGGGCATTTCCTGTTGAGTAAAATTAGGGTACTCCCACTGCTTAGAGATGAATATTTCCAGAGTTATTACAGTTTAAAAACATATTTTTTTTACATTAGCAGTGCCCTCTAGTTGTCAAATTCCAATTAGTTATTCTTTTACATTCTAATGGAGAGGAAAGTCAGTGACTTACAGTTTTACACAGAATGTGATAGAAACTACCTGTCACTTCCTGTCAGGAAGTAAACAAGCAGTAAATTCACTTCCTGATTATTTGAACTGTTTTAACTTCTGAATAAAACAACTGACATGTTCCCTGGTTGTACACATCAGGGAAAGCTCATAAAAAAAGTGTACTGCTCCTTTAAAGTATTAATGGACACTCTCACGGGGACTTGTACTAAGTACCACAGGGATCGTCATTTGAAGTGTTAGTAATGTCTAAAAAAAACTTTTTTTGCATTTAGAAGAGCGTAAAAAGCTGATCTAAATGCAAAAAAACTTATCTCTCAAACCGCTATGGTTTAAGAGATACGGGCGTTTAAAGTTTGATTTCTCCTACTGACAGCGATTTGTGTCAAAAAGGGGCAGAGCTTAATCACGGGGCGGAGCTTACAAAAAAAAGTATACTGAATAAGCTGGGGTAGGAGGAGGAGAAGAGGCCAGGGAGTGGGAGGAACACAGTGGAAGGAACGGATGTGGGCAGTTTCATTAGAAACTCCAACATCCGGAGAATCAGCCTCTGCCCCAGAGACTCGGTAATTAGAAGCTAAAACTGGAATCTGGCACCTAGACAGTAGTCTCACTCATTGATTTTAGACATAGGCTTTATTCACTTGAAGGTAGGGTGACCACGTGTCCCGGAATGCCCGGGACTGTCCCTTAATTTTGTGGTGTGTCCCGCATCCCGAATGATACGCCACCGGGACACTATAGAGTCCCGGAATCAATAAAGTCACTTAATGTCAGGTCAGCCCTGTTCTGCTTCTGAGTGGTGCTGCAGGCCAGCTGAGCTCAGTCATCACAGTGGCAGCCTACTCTGTAAGTAACAACATGCATGTTCCACCACCAGCCAATGAAGAGAGTATTTGCACAATATTCCTCTCCTTATTGGCTGGCTGGTCTGTGTGTGCATGTGAATTGATACGCTGACGCATGCCATGTGATGGTGTGATTGTGAGTGAGGCAGCACTGAGCAAGATTGCAAGAAGAGTGAGCTGAGCAGTGACTTTCAGACAGTGACAGAGTCAGAGACTGAGCAGTGAGGCAGCTGAAGGGCAGACGCGGCAGTGGAAAGGAACTTTGAGGAAGACAGAAAGAAGGTTACGGAGAGAGGAGAGGACTGGATTGAATTACAGAACAGCGCATGCTGCAGCAGAGTCCCATGGCTGAGTGGGCAGTGACTTCCTGACTCCCTGGCTTAGTCTCTTTAGTCCTGAGTCCTTCCTGAATCCTGGCACTGTCAAGTAAGTGTAAGTTAATAACCATTGCACTTATCATGGATTGCCTAGGACAGTTCCTCATTTAAATGTGTGTCCTGGTTACTAGGCAGCCCCCTTTACAGACAATGCAATATCCCTGAATAAAGCCTACGGAACCCAGAATTCCAAACAACAGAGAGACAATTGACCATTGTCTTTTGTGACAGAACTTGACACCTGTCCCAGGCTGCAAGAAAATGGCATCAGCACAGAGATTAAACACTAGGCAAGTTGTTCTCAGCTCCAGTCCTCTGGAAACACCAGCAGGTCAGGTTTGAAGGAGAATTCTTAAAGGGATAGTAATACTTCGTTTTATCTTTATTTTATTTTGTAGGCATTAAAAAAACATGAAGAACGATATAAGTCTTATCTCTCAGACCTTTATGGTTTAAGAGATATTCACAAGCAAAGTTTCCCCCTCCTGCCCCTTTTTCCTAGTGTAAGCCATCTCTTCTCAGATGTGAATCTCGTTGTAAGACCAGACAGATAACAGCAGGGGACAGTCTTCTTTGTATGAAAACAATGAAAGCCCTTCCTCCCTTGACAAGTTTTTATCAGCTTTTTCCCTTATCTTAATTGAAGATTGTCCCTCTCTGCAGTCTACCTGGGCACCTCCCTTCTGATCTGGCTGAACAAGGGGGGACACTTTGCTTGTGAATATCTCTTAAACCATAAAGGTTTGAGAGATAAGACTTATATCGTTCTTCATGTTTTTTTAATGCCTACAAAATAAAATAAAGATAAAATGAAGTATTACTATCCCTTTAAAGCAAAAGGTTCTACTAAGGCTTGGGGCTTGGCATCCATTTTCTTGCAGCCGGGAAAAGATATCACAGCAGCCAATAGGCAGTTCTTCTGTGGATTTTAGAAGTCTGTAAAGCTCAGGAGAAGCTACGTGATGCGCACTGATGTCCAGTGATGTCGCATCACCTTGTTCTCACACCTTCACTAGCATAGAGGATAAGTACTTAATCCTTTGAGTGCCAGAGTGGTACGCAACGCATTGCTTTGCAATGCGTTGCGTACCACTGTGGCACTCAAAGGGTTAAGTGTCCCTGACTGGCAGAAAGGAAATGTGGTCACCCTACTTGAAGGGAAACTCACTTCTTGTACAGCAGTCCTGTTAATTAAATGGCTGCCACATTAAATAGCTGGCAATGCCACTAATTAGTTGGCAGTCTCATTAATTAAAAATTAATATTGCTCCTCTGCATGTCTGTCATGTACACGGTTACATAGTTGACAAGGTTGACGAGTCCATCAAGCTCAGATCTCCTTTCTGTTGATCCAGACGAAGGTGACCAATACGCCATTTAAAGGAGAAGTAAGTATAATTCCCACTTACCTTACCATGACCAGAAAATCCTAATGTCCCCCCTAAAACTGAGAGGAGTCCACAGCAGAACATTCCTCAACATCTGAATCCACCAGCAGTTCCTCCTCAGAAGAATCTGATACGTCAGTTTCTCCCTGAGATTTTGGCAGGGAAGACTTGATGGAGGACCCCTGTAACTGGGATGGAAAGAGTTGCAGTGTAGACCTAAGGTCCCTAGTAGCAGCCTTGAACTCTTGCACCCAAACTGGCTCTAAGGCATGGGTGGAGGTCCCTGGGAGACTCTCAGGGACATCAGAACATGCTGGGCATGAATGACCTGAGAATTCCCTAGGTAACCCTGAATGACAGGAAGAGCAATGCGTAATAGGGGATACAGAGACCCCAGTATCCTTAGTCTTAGGTCTGGCCCCAAACTCCAACGGTATAGACATTCACTCAGTGTCAAAGAACCTTATGGTATAAGAAATCACCCAAGTATAGTGTGTGGGATTAAAGTTTCTCCCCTGAAATCGCTAAACTACACTTATCTGGCAGGTGAAGTGTTAATCAGCAGAGGAGAGAAGGAGAGTCCAAGCCCTGCGTAGGATACTCGTTCTGGAAATGGCACAAAATGGCTGCAGTGGCGGGATCCAAGCAGAAATGAGAAAGCGAAGCAAGCGCTCATGGGAAATGTAGTTTTCCCAGAAAAAGTACCCAAACAGTGCCCAAAGCCCCCTGAGTCCCCCAACACACTAGAAACATGAACCAGATGATAGAGCAAGGGCAGACAAACAAAATGAGCCATCTCTGAAGTCGCTAGGTTAAACGGTTGCAGAGATATGTCCCAAACTGTACAGTCCCATAGGAGTGAATGGAGCAATGGCGCCTATGAGGTAAAGCGCGCCTTTCTCAAATTTTACAAAATTGAAACAGTAAAATAAAAATGCATGAAACATCACTAAAACATGTTAGGATACCCAAAAAAACACTGAACCAGTAGGAAAAGTGTCAGAAACCCCCAACAGATGCAAAACCAGCAGCTAAAGGGTTAAAGTACCACATAAACCTGCTCCAAACACCCAAAATACATACAGATAGACCCAATGAGTGCAGGAGTGTGCAATAGGAACTCCAAAGGTATGCCCCTGTGCAGAGGGGCACTGTGGGACATGTGGACCTGCAGCAATCAAAGGTTTGCTCACCTTTCCTGCAGATCTTCTGTCTTCAGATTAACATGTATTTAGAAGAAGCCTCTGTGGGCAACTCCTGAGGAAAGAACTTGTAGCCAAGATTTTCCCCCCAGGGCTTAAGGTCCACAAAAAGCACCTGGTTACTGAGCTAGCCAAATCTAAGGGCATTGTCAGTTATGGTAATCCGCCTAATGGTGGTATTCCATTTCTAACAGAAAAATAAAAAAGTTTCTAAAACTATAGCAGAACTGTTCTCTTGCCTGGTTATCTTCACCAAGGAACACATCTTTCTGGAGCTGGTTGGCTAGATGCTGCCAAGGAGGGAAGGTAGGCTCCACCCCTTTAAACAATTCTAGAATTGTTCCTGCCTACAATTAAAGGGGTGGATTGCCTACCTAGAGTTAAAAGTAACCTGTATTGGACGACAGAGAAATATATATATTGAAGTGTTTATCCCCATGAGTAAAACAAGGGTACTCCCACTGCTAAGAGGTGTTTTATTCAAAAGTTATTTGAACTCAAACTTGAATCTTTTAGGCACAGTATCACAGTGGCCTGAAATTGTACAGTGGCAATGTTGTTACACCATCCTATGGACAGTTAAAGCTCAATAGGATGGTGTAGCAACAGCGCCACTGTACAATTTCAGGCTACTGTTATACTACACCTAAAATATTCAAATTTGATTTGTAATAACTTTCGAATAAAACACCACTCAGCAGTAGAAGTTCCCTTGTTTTACTGAGGGGGAGAAACACTACAAAATATTTTTTTTTTACATTGTAAGTATTATTATTCCTTTGATTGATATGTCTTTATTTTGGAAATCCTGAAGTAAAATCTTGTAGGAAGACATATCTTTCTCTCTCTATTAGAAGCGATGGAACTGTAAGAGAACGGTGACACTCACATACCTGTTAATTAAAGTGGATTTAACGCCTTATAACAACGTATATGCTTTCAAAATCACCTATATGCCATGTTAGCCATTTTTCTTTCACACAATAGTTTATGAGTGATTTTTCTTTATTTGTCAGTGTAGGTATGCAATCTAGATACTAACATTTCTCACAGCCCTACCTACTACCTGACACTCCCTGACATCCATGTAGTAACATTCCACATTGCTCTTCCTCCTACCTGCCACTCCCTGACATCCCTATAGTAACATTCCACATTGCTCTTCCTCCTGCCTGCCACTCCCTGACATGTAGTAACATTCCACATTGCTCTTCCTCCTACCTGCCACTCCCTTACATCCATATAGTAACATCCAACATTGCTCTTCCTCCTGCCTGCCACTCCCTGACATGTAGTAACATTTCACATTGCTCCTCCTACTACCTGCCACTCCCTGACAGCCCTGTAGTAACATTCCACATTGCCCTTACTCCTATCTGCCACTCCCTTACATCCACATAGTAACATTCCACATTGCTCTTCCTCCTACCTGCCACCCCTTACATCCATGTAGTAACATTCCACATTGCTCTTCCTCCTATCTGCCACTCCCTTACATCCATGTAGAAACATTCCACAATGCTCTTCCTCCTACCTGCCAATCCCTGACATCCCTATAGTAAAATTCCACATTGGTCCTCCTCCTACCTGCCACTCCCTGACATCCCTATAGTAGCATTCCACATTGCTCTTCCTCCTACCTGCCATTCCCTGGCATCCCTATAGTAACATTCCACATTGCTCTCCTCCCACTTGCCACTTCCTGCCAGCCAGATACTAACATTCCACATTGCTCTCCTTTCCACCTTCCAATTCCTGCCAGCCAGACACTAACATTCCACATTGCTCTCCCTTCCACCTGACAGTCTCTGCCTGCCACTTGCTGTTGTACAGACAACATTCCACACGGCTCTCCCTCTTACCTGCCACATGCTGCCAGCTATTACCAACCAGTTTGCATTAAGTGACAGATAAATACATGTTAAATAGCTCATAAACTATTGTTTTAAATACAAAATGTCTTACTTAACTTATAGGTGGAATGAAAGCTGTTTCAAAATCATTAAGTTGTTAAAAGGTGTTAAATCTGTTTAATTTGCAGCTCTTTCTCAATCTGTGTGATTATTCCAATAAACCAGCACATCCTATAAACCATTCCCTGCCATTGAGATTCCCATGCGTGGAACTTGAGCTGTCTTTCTATGCAGAGTAATAGCTTCTCGCACACAGGTGCCCAGCTGCTATTGTTAAACCAGCGAGCATTTAATTGAAACAAACGACCATAATAATGGTACATTATCTCTGCAGGCTCGAAGCCATAACAGTTTTAATTATTGAGTTAAGAGTCAAACTAATTTATCCGTTAAAATAACAGAAGCGGTTTTGGTTGCTCTGATCAGCTTATTAGGAAAAGAAATATCATGGGAACAGCAGGGTAAGGCAGTGAGACATTGGGATGACTTTTATATTAATCTCACTGCCTGTTTATTAGGATGGATTCATATTGGGTCAATAGAAACCGTGAATTTGATCACTGTAACCTAGGGTTGCCACCTTTTCTTCATAAAAATACCGGCCATGGCATTCCCTCCATAGACTTAACACTGGACAGAAGCCAATTTTTTACCAGCCTGCCGGTAAAATACAGGCTGGGTGGCAATCCTACTGTAACCTTAAAATCTGCCAATGACGCCAATGGCCCAGGGCCAGATTTCCAGTTAGGCAGAGTGGTCAATTGCCTAGAGAGCCACATTCTGAGGTAAGCATCAGCTGTGGGCGTGGCCAGTGCAATCCCAATATACCTGCAACAGTTTAAAGGAGCAGTAAACTTTTTTTTTATGAAAACACATATTTTACAGAGCATTTCCTGCTGAATAAAAGGTCTCTCCCATCACTGTCAGATGTTTTATTCAAAATTCATAGCCGTTTAAATAACCAGGAAGTGAATTTACTGTGTTTACTTCCTGATAGTTCTAACTGACAGGAAGTGGATTTACTGCGTTTACTTCCTGGTAGTTCTATCTGACAGGAAGTGAATTTTCTGCGTTTACTTCCTGATAGTTCTAACTGACAGGAAGTGACTGGCAGTTTCTATCACGTTCTATGGAGAACTGTATGTCTCTGACTTTCCTGACTTTTCTCTCCATTAGAATGTAACAGAATAACTAATTAGAATTTGACCACTAGAGGGCTCTGCTAATGTAAAAAAACATGGGCATAAACTGTCATAACTCTGGAAATATAAATCTCTCGGCAGTGGAAGTACCCTTATTTTACTGAATAGGAAAATCCTTATAATATGTTTTTTTTCATACAAAAAAGTTTACTGCTCCTTTAAATACCCCTCTACTGGCTATTTGGATCATACTTAACAACTTTGGAAATGGGCAGGGGGACACTTTTGTTTTAGGGGGTGTTTCTATGGGTGTGTGAGGAGTGTTGTGTGATCATGGGAGGAGCAAAGAACACCTAGGTGGGTTGTCCTGAGATGTAAATCCGGCCCTGCAATGACCTTATACACAAAAGGAAATAGGATAGGAATAATTCTGGGATAGACCAACCGCATCATAAGGAGCAAATAGCATTTCCATTGATTTAAATAGACCTTTTAAAAGGATAGTAATGTTTCAAAATAAAAGCAGCTCCTATTAATGTTCATAGTATTTGGGCCATGAAGAGTGTTATTTCAATACTGTCAGAGTTGTAGTGTAAAAAAGTAATTGAATGATAAAGTATCCCCCTCCCACCCCTTTTACTGATGTAACACTGCTCACCTCAGATCAACAAGACTGTCTGAATTGATCGCAGAGAGGAACAATCTTCAGTGAGCATAAGGAAAAACCTGTCAAGGACCCGCAGTTTTCCTTATAACAGTAAGAAGATTGTCCCTTGCTGTGATCTGTACGGTTAAGAGACCAGATTCCACATCTGAGAGGAGGCAGCTTACACTAGGTAAAAGGGGTGGGAGGGGGATACTTTATAATTCAATTACTTTTGAACTACGACTCTGATATTAGTGAAATAACACTCTCCATGGCCCAAATACTATGAACATTAATTTGAGCTGCTTTTATTTTGAAACATTACTATCCCTTTAATTGAATGCTAGAGAGGTTCCCAATACATTGCTTTGCAATCTCTAGCATTCAACAAGCTTAAAACCCCAATGGCAATATTAAAAACTTGTATTTGTCCCCTATGATGCAGTTGGCTTGCTCCAAAATGACTCCAGATTTTTTAGCTGAGATTAATTAATTTTTTTCTATTTATTTTCTAAGCCTACAAAGAAAGATGCTGATATATTAACTCGTTGACTGCCAGAGAAGTGTGCAATGCATTTCTGAGCAATGAGTTGAGTACTCCTCTGGCACTCAACGAGTTAATATATCAGCATCTTTCTTCGTAGGCTTAGAAAATAAATGGAAAAAAAAAGAATTAATCTCAGCTAAAAAATAGAGAAATATCATAAAATACAAAAATCACTAAATTTGACAAAACGCACAATAAATAAATAACAATTTAGGAAAGAAATTCATCTCAAAATGATTTTTTTTTTAATGTACTGAAGAGTTTTCTCCCTTGCTGCTGATAGCGGCAAAATAACTTACAACCAAAATGTGATTGTGTCAGTTTTTAACGATACTACAATAACCTTTACAACCTAAAATGCGTAGGGACCAATAAATCACAGAGCCACGGAAACAGTGCCGTAATGAAGCACAGGAATAACATAGAAATGTAAAACAAATCACCCTACCTGGGAACTTCATCCTTTTGAGCCCCCAGAGAGGGGTCATGTGCTGTGAAGGAGGGTATGTAAATTACCACCTGCTCCTCCCACTTCTTCTCCTTCCCACCCTGTTCCTCTCACTTCCTGTCCACATCTCCTCCTTCCTACCCATTCCACCCACTTCCCATCCACTACCCAAGTAAAATGTTGATAAGGTCCGCCCATATATATATATATATATATATATATATATATATATATATATATACATATATATATATATATATATATATACACACACACACACACACATGTGTGTGTGCTCAGCCTAGGGTAACCCTTCCAGCAGAGAGAGACAGCAAGCATCTCAATGTGTGCTGTCTCTTTCTGCTGGAAGGGTTACCCCAGGCTGAGTACACCTATATATTTATACTGTATGGGATATGCACTGTCATAATATTTACTTTATCACATTTTGTCTATGTGTGTGCCACTGTCAAATATTTTGTATGTATATATATATATCAGGGCTCAAAATTTCCACTCACCACTAGCCAATGGCGAGTGAAAATTTAGCCCTGGCGAGTAGAAATTCAGCCCTGGTGGGTATGTTTTGGCTTGCAGTGGCAAGCATCTTTTCAGGTCTGGCTAGTAGAAAAGGACTTAAAACTATAAGCCCTATATATATATATATATATATATATATATATATATATATATATATATATAGCCTGTGAAGCTCCCTGTGTGCGTAACCGCACATGCGCAGTAGAGACTGCTGCAACTATGCAGTCATGCGCAGTAGAGCCTGGCCAAATGTATACAGGCTTTCATACTAGTATATGTGCATACACGCACACACTTTCATGTTATCGGATAAGGGTATTTTCTGAGACAGGAAACAGTGGATGGGACTGGGGGTGAGGGTCATGTGAAGAGTGGGGGTGTGATCATGGGTGAGGCTAATGGAGCCTGGGAAGCAAGACCAGCCCTGAATGATCCTGTCAAGTGATGTCACTTCTGGTTTCTATGTACTGCCCACACGGAAGGGCATGCTCAGATTCCCCTTGGTGCATTCACTCCTACTTAAAATGAGGCAGCAATTTGACAGAATGGAACTGATATGGTAAATATTCTCCTAGAGAAAAAGGCGACCTTGGTATTTGATAGCCTTAAATTAACTGGGAATATAATAATAATGTTTTACTTTAAAATCACATCGAAGATAATACATTTAGTTCTTAAATCTAAACCTTATGGAAATCACCACTCCTGCTCCATTTACTTAAAGCAAATAAGGCATTTTAATCTGTCTCATGGAGTTTTTGTTTTTCAGGCATATTAAACACGCCATTAAATTCTATCAAATTATAGTCCACTGCAACTGAACCAGTCAAATAACACCATACTCAAAATAGTTACTGCTAAAGAGACATGACATGACCATCATCTACGCTCATGTTTGCAGTTCTCTTTCACATACTGAGGCCTGATACCAAACTAGGGGGAGAATCACTAAGCGGTGATAAAGTAGAGATGACTTCTCCAGTCATGTCACTTCTCCAGTTCCTATTCTATGGAGTCTATGCACTAAGATTTCTTCAGGTTTGGAGATCTTAGTGCATAGGCTCTACAGAATAACATAGGAACTGGAGAAGTGATATCACTGGAGAAGTCATCTCCACTGTATCACCTCTTTATCACTGCTTAGTGAATCTCTCCCATATTGTCAGAGTGCTGTTTCTCTCAGAGGCTCAGAACATCCAATTAGAAATTCTAATTACCACAGAAAAAGAAGAGCACATGGATGCAGTAAGGGGAATTACACCATACGAGCAGGTTGTATTTAGGGCGACCATGTGTCTCAGGACAGTCCTGGATTTTAAATGAGTGTCCCTTGTCGAGGGAATAGGGTTGCCACCTTTTCTTTAAAAAAATACCGGCCATGGCATTCTCTCCATAGACTTAAAGGGATAGTAATACTTCGTTTTAATGTTATTTTATTTTGTAGGCCTTAAAAAAACATGAAGAACGATATAAGTCTTACCTCTCAAACCTTTATGGTTTAAGAGATATTCACAAGCAAAGTTTCCCCTCCCGCCCCTTTTTCCTAGTGTAAGCCATCTCTTCTCAGATGTGAATCTGGTTGTAAGACCAGACAGCTAACAGAAGGGGACAATCTTCTTTGTATGAAAAGAATAAAAGCCCTTCCCCCCTTGACAAGTTTTTCAGCTTTTTCCCTTATCTTAATTGAAGATTGTCCCTCTCTGCAGTCTACCTGGGCACCTCCCTTCTGATCTGGCTGAAGGGGGGGGATACTTTGCTTGTGAATATCTCTTAAACCATAAAGGTTTGAGAGATAAGACTTATATCGTTCTTCATGTTTTTTTAATGCCTACAAAATAAAATAAAGATAAAACGAAGTATTACTATCCCTTTAACACTGGACAGAAGCCAATTTTTTACCGGCCTGCTGGTAAAATACCGGCTGGGTGGCAACCCTACCTGGGAAACCCCTTTCTGGAACAGTACACAGTCCTGGAATGAAGACTCCAGAGTTCTAAGCACTAGAACGAGAACTACCCATTGCCTACTGTGACAGGAAGTGATGCCTCTGCTAGTCTACAAAAAAATGGACTCCAGACGGAGCTCTAAACACTAGAGAGAGAACTGATCCTTGATCCTGACATCAAACAGGAGCCAAAGTGCATTTAACTTGTAGTGTAATGCTTGTCTAAGACTTTGAGTGCGATGTACATTTTGTTGTAGCCCATCACAGCTTTCTTGAAGCGCGTTGCTTTCAGTCATAGCAGCCAATGGGCAGGTCTCCCTCTAGTGTTTAGAGCTGTGGTGCACCGGATAAAGAGCAGGTTGCGCACTGATTTCCAGTGATATATAGTGACCCCACACATATATCTGTACGAGAGAGGAAGTACTCTGCTGCTCTCATCTCTACAGTCTCCATGAACAGCAGAATGGAAATGTGGTCACTCTAGTTGTCACATAAAATTCGAGGGTTGTTATCTTCCTTTGTCAGGAGATGAAGGGAGGTTAACCCTTTGAATGCCAGAGGGGTACGCAATGCATTGCTTTGCAATGCAATGCATTGCGTACCCCTGTGGCCCTCAAACAGGGATGTGCACAGACATTTTGGGAGGCAGGGGCTCAAGTGAAAAAAGGGCACTTCTCATAATTATTTTAATCTTTTTTTCTGTTAAAAGGGCACAAGGGCACTTTGGACAAAAAGGGCAGGTGCTCAAGCCCCCCTTGGTGTATATGTGTGCACGTGCCTGCCCTCAAAGGTTAATCCCACCACTCATAAAACTGTATGTTCTGACTTCTGACCTGCACTAAATATATCTCCGTCTGTGGTAATGAGAGTGTCTAAATGGTTGCTTTCCAGCATTTCAACCGCACAACGAAAACTTGGAGCAATTCTGGGATAAAATCTCTGTAACATAGTTAATGAATATATATTCTCATTTATTTTAAACTAGTGTAAAAGCCAAGGTCCGGGTAAAGTTAACCCTTTGAGTGCCAGAGGGGTACGCAACGCATTGCTTTTCAGTGCATTGCGTGCCACTCTGGCATTCAAAGGGTTAAGTGGCTACCTCACTGCTCCACGCGATGCAGTCTTGTGTCACCTCACTCACGAGACGCAATCATACACAGTAGAGACTGCCCAAACGCGGACAGTCTCTACTGCACATGATGGCTTCTGACAAACATCCTACTGAATTATTATATAGGATACTGTATTTTAACCCCCTGAATGCTTGACAGACCCCCAAAGCAATGCTGTGCTATATATTGATGACTTCTCTAGCAATAAGCGGTTAAAAGCCCCAATTTAACATAACCCTTTGAATGCCAGTGGTGTACGCAACACAATGCAAAACGACACGTTGCTTACCTCTCTGGCACTCAAAGGGTCAATGGACATTTTTAATTTTTTTTCACCGTGGCACAGATTTGATCTATATTTGCCATTATATGCACACCTTTGTGTTCAATATTTTGACTGCCAGAGAGTTAGCCAATATCTTGCAACTCTCTGGCACTCAAAGGGTTAAAGGGATGAAGAGTATGGTTTCTGTGATGGATAATTCAATGGTCTGGCCACTCTGTGTGGTCTAAAGAACCTCTTTATGACGTTTAAAATCGTTCTGTTACTAGACTCATTAGTCAAATATTGTTTTGTGGTTACTGTAGCAAACCTTCATTATGCAAGCAATACGGTGCAATACATAAAACTGACATACAGATGTTACCGCATCAAAGGAACTAGAACATGTTGTTAACACCGCAGGTTTTAAAAACAACATCACAGGTTAGTTTACACATGTTGGCAGTGTAAATAAATGAGGTGGTGTCAGAGACAATGCACTGTACACACAAATTGGTGAGATTATACAGTATACAAATTATATTATGATAAGAATATGGTGTAAAGTAAACCATTGGTTCTGAAACAGTGTCATACCTCCCAAGTGTCCCTCTTTAGGAGGGACAGTCCCTTTTTTAGACCTAAATTCCCCTGTCCCTCTTTTTAGGAGATCAGACTGTGTGGTGTATATATAAGTGTATCACATTACTCTACAGCAATAAAACTCACGTTAATGTTTGCTTAAATGTAAGTATATGTGCTTATAAATTAGTCCGGGTAAATAAAATAATTTGGCCCTGTTGGAAGTCATGTAATAGGTTACACAAGGAGGTGTCAACAGGTCATGAAATAGCCTAAAATTTCTCAGTAATGCCCCGCCTACCAGCCACGCCACCAGCCACACACCCTAAAACACAAGTGTCCCTCTTTGGCAATTTGAAATGTTGGGAGGTATGCAGTGTTCCGTGGGTTATCTGAAGAACAAATGGTTCCACGTAGCAAATTTAAATATTGAAGGCCTGGTGAACAAGACTAGAGGGTCCCTTAGTCAAGGCTCAAAATTTCCACTCTCCACTAGCCAATGGCAAGTGAAAATTTAGCCCTGGCGAGTAGAAATTCAGCCCTGGTGGTTATATTATGTTATGGCTTGCAGTGGCGAGCAACTTTTCAGGTCTGTCTAGTAGCAAAGGACTTCCAATTTTAAGCCCTGCCTTAGTCTACGTGTAGTTCTCTGACTACCAGCAGATATGTGGAGGACTGAAGCGTTTCAAAGTGTGCTATCTCGTAATTAGCATTACAATCTAATAAAAATAATCAAATAATCAAATCAACAGTGCCCGTTGCAGTCAGCCAAAAAATTAAAACAAACTCTATTACAAATATTTTTCATTAAAAAGTGAACTGTTCCTTTAAATTAATGGAACCAACTAGATTTCGGGTTTATTTGATATTGTTACAATGTTAAGGCCTTGGACTCTAGAGAAGACTAAAGTGTATTATGAAGCAATAAGATAAAGCATATAAGGTACTAACAAGTGTGATTGTTAGCACTTCGGTAAGATTTAATTTGAAATTAGAGGGCTCGACAGCAGCAAAAAGTTTGGTAACTACTATTGTAACCAAATTTATGTTGGTTGGACTCTAATAACTTTTAGAGGTTAAATAAAATTATTCTTCTTTGATGAGTTAGAATTTTGAAGGTGGGTCAAGGTTTTGTTCTTCATGTGGGATTGGTAACTGTGTGCATCATCCATGGAGAATGATTACATTATACCAGTGAAAGGTATCACAGCATTAATCCACTTGCCTTTGTCCATAAAAAATATGGTACACAGTGCTTTTGTAATGCAACATTTCAGGGATGGGAAATCTGCATCCCTCCAACGGTTGATGAACTACAACAGCCATGGAAGCTGTAGTGCAGTAATTTATGATGACTTTGAATTTGTCCATTCCTTTTTTTGTTGTGATACGATACAGTGATGATATCATGCACTATAAAACGCATTAATAGAGGACACTGACACATTTAAATATACGTGGGTATCTGCCAATTGTTAAAGGAGCAGAAAACATTATTAATAAATATCCTATATAATAATTCGCTAAGTTGTGTGTAACGCCCGACATGAGCAGTAGACACTGCTGCGCGTGCGGCAGTCATGCGCAGTACAGACTGCCCGCGCCGCGGCTGATACAGAGCTGGGCGCTCCAAAGGAGCGTCCAGTTCGCTATCAGCAGTGGCGCGGACAGTCTCTGCTGCACGTGACTGCCCCGCGACCGGCTGCCAGAGGCACTGTGGCCCGTGTAACAGGCTGTTCAACTAGTATTTATATATTATACGGCTTTTCTAAATTAGTTTCTCATGCAAAAGGTATTACAGTCTAAACTTGTTTTTTTACCACATTAAACTACAATTTTCAATTCTGGACACCAGGTGATACTGTTTCTGTTACTTACTATAGAGAACTGTAGTCAATGACTCAACCACTCTCATATAGTACATTAAAAATGCCTTTTTGTTTCTATCTGTTTGAGATGTAATAACTTATGAATTAAAAATCTCCTAGCAGTGGGAATAAGCGTGTTTTTTTAGAAGAAAAAACGGACATTTTCCCCATAAAAAAGTTTCAATACATATTTAAATGAAAAGTATATTTTTAACCAAAGGGAAATGTGGAGACAAGTCTTAGACGCAGGTTTGCATGTCACAACTATCATTTATTCAAATATTGTTATTTATTTTATTTAGAATGTATTTATTTTGAAAACTAGTTTTAAAGCCTGTGTACAGGGGCCAACACTGGCGGCGCTGTAGTTGTGCGCAATGCTAACTGCCCACACCGGCTAATACGGATCGGGGCGTTCTGGGATTGGGCCGTGGTCCTCTCTGTGCACCTTCATGGGACCAAGCGGCCCTGGGGGGGTGCGCGGGGGGGCTCTGGTGTGAATTTGGAGTGCATTATCCGTGTCAGGAGCGGCGCGGGTAGTCTGTGCTGTGCATGACTGCAGCACGTGCAGCCGTCTCTACTGCACATGACAGCTTCTGACAAACATCCTTAGCGAATTAGAATATAGGATGTTTTACCAGGAAGAATACATTGAGATTTCTCTCGTTTTCAATTATGTTCAGATCAATGTTTCAAATCTGTGCAACTCTGTGCCAAATTGATGTGACGGTCAACAACAAGTACATATTCTTAGGGGCCAGGCCCCAAAAGATTGACAGAACAGCTTAGATTCAGAACCTACAGACTGCTTAACTCTTTGAGTGCCATGGCTGCAAGGTCTTTAGGACAGTCCGCATTAAAGAGGAACTTTCTCCTTAATTCAAGTTTGCATATTTGAAAACTGCATTAAAATCTGTCTATATGTCATGTTAGCCAAAAATTCAGCAGACATATAGATTAGGAGATAGTCACACTTTTTTTTTCTGGGAAAATAGTGAAAGTGAACATTTCCTGGTATTGCACAGAGCTTCATTAGCATATGAATTGTCATTGAGGACTTGATTAGCATATGACATGTCACTAAAAAGACTCCATTAGCATTCATTAGTATATGAAAAAAAGTGTGACTGTGTCCAGACCTGTACATTTGCTGATCTTTTTGGTTAACATGACATATGGGCAGTTTTTAAATATGCAAACTTGAATTAAAGGGATAGTAATGTTCCATAATAAAAGCGGCTCTAATTAATCATCATAGTATTTGGACTTTGGAGAGTGTTATTTCAATACTGTCAGAGTTGTACTTCAAGAGTAATTGAATGACAAAGTATCCCCCTCCCACCCCTTTTACTGATGTAACACTGCTCAGCCAGATCAGAAGGGAGGTGCCCAGGTAGACTGCAGAGAGGGACAATCTTCAATTAAGATAAGGGAAAAACCTGAAAAACTTGTCAAGGGGGGCAGGGCTTTCATTGTTCTCATAGGAAGAAGATTGTCCCCTTCTGTTATCTGTCTGGCCTAAGGACTGGATTCCACATCTGAGAAGAGATGGATTACACTGGGTAAAAGGGGCAGGAGGGGAAACTTTGCTTGTGAATATCTCTCAAACCATAAAGGTTTGAGAGATAAGACTTATATCATTCTTCATGTTTTTTTAATGCCTACAAAATAAAATAAAGTTAAAACGAAGTATTACTATCCCTTTAATAAAGCTTACAAAACAACAAGAAAAGGACAGCAACAAAACAGAGACAGCATTTACGACCTTCAATGTAACAAAAGATAATGTTTTGGAAGGGATAAAATTGTTATAGCATCAAAAGACCAACATTCAAAGAATATCAGGGGGATTAATCTGAATTTTTTTTTTCATTTTTCGTGAGTTGCTTCTGTGGATGGATTGGATTAAGATTTGTAGAATTGGAAAATAATAATTACAGTCACAAAAGAAATGTAATCTATAACAAACCGCAGTAAACAGAAAGAGTCTAGGCAACTCTAGACACATATTAATGTTACTCCTGTGAACACTGGATCCCGATGACCTACATTCAACACTTTTGGAGCCATTGGACAATTCAAGACCACTGCATTCTCCAATGTGCTCTAAAGTATCAGATATAAATTGCATTTTCTCTTTATACCTGTCTCCAGTCTTTTAGTTTTGTGTTGAAATTGTGGTGATCAAGCTCCCTGTAAAAGGTGCAACAAATATGAAAAAATACAAGTAATAAACCCTTTAAAGGTGCATAGATTTTTCTGTCCTTAACCCCTTCCCGACAATGGACGTACATGTACGTCCCGCAGAAACGGTCAATTAGTGACAGAGGACGTACATGTACATCCCGGAAGTCCGGGTCCCCGCGCGGCTGCACGCCGTTTGGGGACAACAGATTACTTTAGCGTAAAAAAATTTTTCTAGCCGGGCGTTGTGACGGCCGCGTTTGCGTGTGACTGGTCACTAAGGGGTTAACCCCTTAGTGACAGCCGCGTGCGCACGCGGCTGTCACCTTAACGCCCATCATGCAAAAAAAAAAATTTGCTAAATGATTCCGGAGTCCCCGAACTGCGTGCAGCCGCACAGAGACCCGGACTTCCGGTACTAGTTCCGTGACTTACCAGGTACGTCCTCTGTCACTAAGTGACAGTTTTTGCGGGACGTACCTGGTAAGTCCATTGTCGGGTAGGGGTTACAGAGTTAAAGCGTCATAGTTAACCCTTTGGGGTACGCCACGCATTGTGTACCCCTCTGGGACTCAAAGGGTTAAAGGGAGTAGCAGCAATGCGTGGCGTACCCCTCTGGCACTCAAAGGGTTAAAGGGAGTAGCAGCATTACTATTATTGAAGATCCTTCCCCAGATTTTTGTAGCACCTTCTGCAAGAGCTGGAGCTGCCAGTGGCTGCCTCGTTACTGTTGGCTGTGCAGGTGGGTGTAATATCAAAGCAACCAATAGAAATCAAGAATAGGGATCACGAGTCAGCTGCCTCTCCAAAGCTTGCAACACCAGCTCTGGAGAGGAGACATCCCCTTCCCTCCCCTTTCACTGATGTCAGCTGTAAAGCTGACAGAAGGAGATTCGAGTTGTGCAACTAGAGGCGACTCTTCAGCAGAGCCGAAATACCGCAATCTAAAAAGAAATACTTCATTGGAACGTCTACAAAGTGTGCCTGGTTTGCAAGCACACTTTGTAGACTGTTCCCATGAAGTATTTCTTTTTAAATTGCGGTATTTTGGTTATGCTGAAGGGCCGCCTGCTGGTCCCGGGACCAGGATCTCCTTCTGTCAGCTATACAGCTGACGTCACTGCAATGGGAGGGAGGGGGGAACTTTAAAACTTTATATCTCTCAAACTATAAAGATTTGAGAGACAGGACTTGCTCCAGATAATTTATCTCCACAATGCCCTTCAATCTACACATTGCCCCTCAGTCTACACATTGCCCCTCAATCTACACAATGCCCCTCAATCTACACATTGCACCCATCTCCACATTGCCCCTCAATTTACACAATGCCCCTCAATCTACACATTGCCCCTCAATTTACACATTGCCCCTCAATCTACACACTGCACCCATCTACACATTGCACCCATCTCCACAATGCCCTTCAATCTACACATTGCCCCATCTCCACAATGCCCCTCAATCTACACATTGCCCCATCTCCACATTGCCCCTGAATTTACACATTGCACCCATCTCCACATTGCCCCTGAATTTACACATTGCACCCATCTCCACATTGCCCCTCAATTTACACATTGCACCCATCTCCACAATGCCCCTCAATCTACACATTGCACCCATCTCCACAATGCCCCTCAGTCTCCACATTGCACCCATCTCCACAATGCCCCTCAATCTACACATTGCCCCCATCTCCACATTGCCCCTCAATTTACACATTGCACCCATCTCCACAATGCCCCTCAATCTACACATTGCCCCCATCTCCATAATGCCCCTAAATCTCCACATTGCCCCCATCTCCACGTTGCCCCTCAATTTACACATTGCACCCATCTCCACAATGCCCCTCAATCTACACATTGCACCCATCTCCACAATGCCCCTCAGTCTCCACATTGCACCCATCTCCACAATGCCCCTCAATCTACACATTGCCCCCATCTCCACATTGCCCCTCAATTTACACATTGCACCCATCTCTACAATGCCCCTCAATCTACACACTGCACCCATCTCCATAATGCCCCTCAATCTCCACACTGCCCCTCAATCTCCACATTGCCCCCATCTCCACATTGCCCCTCAATTTACACATTGCCCCTCAATCTACACATTGCACCCATTGCCACATTACCCCTCAATCTACACATTGCCCCATCTCCACACTGCCCCTCAATCTACACATTGCCCCCCAATCTACACATTGCCCCCATCTCCACAATGCCCCTCAATCTCAACATTACCCTTTCCAAATCCCCCCAATCGCCACAATGCCCCTCAATCTCCACACTGACCCTTCCACAATGCCCCTCAATCTCAACATTTCCCATTTCCTACCTCCCTGGTGGTCTAGTGGCATGATAGGTCTGTGCCTCCTCCGGCACAGACCTATAGAGCTGGAGCTCCCATGCGGTTCTCAGTAATGTAGAGCGCTGGGAGATTATGTCGTCTCCCAGCGCTCTGCATTACTAGAGCACCGGAGAGGGATATGAGCTGAGTTTCTGCGGGGGCGTGGCAAGGGGGTCGCAGGTATGATCCCTATAGTTATGCCACTGTTGCCAATGCCTGCACTATCTGGGTCTCCATTTACTCAGCCTACCCGGCTGCAACATACATCTGTGAAGCACTCCTGTAACCAGACCTCAAGCGCCACTCGTTTATTTTTTTGCCTGCTGATGCAGCTTCGGCCAGTGGACTGTTTATTCCTCTCTCATCGCTTCCCTCTCATTCATTTCCTTAGATTGAAGGCAGGAGAGGAGTTTCAGCTCTTGTCTCTAGCTGCCTCACCCTTGCAGCATCAGCGCAAAAAAAATGTTTGCACCCTAAGGCGGCTGCCTAAGTCGCCTTATGCTAGCGCCGGCCCTGCTTGTAGTAAGAACAATCTGTATTCTCCCTAGCAAAGATTTCAGCCTAATTACCTGACCAAATTTGGCAGGTTTTCAAACACATGCCAAGTGATATTTTAATTACCCTATTAATATATACACATTGTTCAGTACAGTCACCCTCTTCACTGGCGTTAGACAAACGCCTTATTTAATGAACTGACTACTGTGAAAATGGAGTCACACTTGTTTTTCAGCTTTTAAATTCTGAATCTACCAATTGCTGTACCAGAGATGTGCATTTTAAATGCTCTCAAGTAATGAAGCTTCATGCTTATTTATCAGCTGCAAGGAAACAATATTTGCATATGAGTTCTGAATATTTTTGGTGCTTATCTGAGCTCGTTCATTTAATATGGCAGCAAGGACTCTATTGATTAGGTATCTCCATGTGCATCCAGTGTGCGTTTGGTAATGAATGTTCATTTGTATGTGATTCGGTGCACACATAATAGAGACATCGATTAAATATATATTAACTAGTGTAAAAGCCCGTGTATACGGGCCAAGGTCTGGGTGATGTTAACCCTTTGAGTGCCAGAGGGGTATGCAATGCGTTGCGTACCCCTCTGGCACTAAAAGGGTTAAGAGGCCGGTCCTGCTCTGCATCCTGCCACCAGTGCTCTCATGCACTGTAGAGACTGGCCAAAGCACAGAATGCTCCCAGCACAGAACTCCCAGCATTCTGTACTCCCAGCATTCCGTGCTCCCAGCATTCCATACTCCCAGCATTCCGTGCTCCCAGCATTCCATACTCCCAACATTCTGTGCTCCCAGCATTCCGTGCTCCCTGCATTCTGAGCTCCCAACATTCTGTGCTCCCAGCATTCCGCGCGTTTGGGCAGTCTCTACTGAGCATGATGGCTTCTGACAAACATTCTAGCGAATTATTATATAGGATGCTTGAAATGTTCGTCCCTCAAAGTGGAACTAACACCTTAAAATAACTTAGGTGATTTTAAAAGAGCTTTCATAAACACCTGTGTTAGGCTAGCGATTTCTATTTTAAAACAATAGTTAATAGGGAATTCAGGTTTATATATTTGTCAGTTTATTCAAAGTAGACAATACTGGTTGGCATTCTAGCTAGATATTAACATTCCATAGAGCACTCCCACCTGCCATTTCATCCTGGGCAATATGGAATATAAGAACTGGGCTGGCAATGGAGACAGAAAGGATGAGAACATGTAACACTGGAATCTGGCTGGAAGTGAGTGGTAGTTGGAACAGGGAGGAGTATGGAATATTACAATCTCTCTATTAGGGAGTGGCAAGTGAGAGGGAGTGAAGTGTAGGTTGCCAGGGAGTGGCATTTGGGATGAGGAGCAGTATGGAATGCTATAATATGTCTGGCAAGAAGTGACAGGTGGGATGGGAACAGTATGGAATGTTAGAATCTGACTATCAGGGAATGTGAGAACCTGCTAGCATGACAGCTAGTAATGTCTAATTTGCATACCCTGACAAATGAATAAAGTAAAGTTTTAAATTAAAAAAAATGTCTAACAAAAATATTGGCGCATTTCAAAGCTCTTTCAAAACTACCTTTGTATTATAAAATGACAGTTACACCTTCAGATCTGTGGTTCAGTCTTTAGCAGACAAGGGGTTACCAAAACAGATGCGTATTCTCTGTACAAAAGTCGCGGAGTCAGGCCTGTCAGTGAGTACAGTAGCAGATTATAAATGACCCCCGATACCAAGGCTGTTCATGCAAATCTGAGAAAATGCAAATTCTCCCCATAATGAAACATTTTGAATAAATATTGTAATAGGACTCCTCAGTAAAATGCAGAATTTATGAAAGGAATGTGATCTTTCTGAACACGACTAGATTGAGGATTTGAGAACCCTCTCATTCCTTGCTGCACACTTCAGTCGCAATATTTCTTTTAATATTCACTTCCTATAAACTTTATTTATATGTATACACTAAGGTGAGTTAACGCTGTGAGCTATTTTCTGTGTTTAAGATTGAGGATTTACACAGAGCTGCAGTTGTGTGTTTAACCCTTTGAGTGCCAGTGGGGTAGGCAACACATTGCATCGCAATGGCACTCAAAGGGTTAAAGGGATAGTAATACTTAAAAATTACTATCCCCCATCTTGTAGCCAGAAAAAAATGAGTTAAATGAGGACAGCGGCATCTCTCAAACCTTTATGGTTTGAGAGATATCCGCTTTCAAAGTTGTGCTTTTTGCCTTTTCCCCTGACGTCAGCGTTCTAGCTGACAGCAGGGGAATCCTCTCCTGGGATCAGCTGCCACCTTTTCTTACAAAAAATACCGGCCATGGCATTCTCTCCATAGACTTAACATTGGACAGAAGCCAATTTTTTACTGGCCTGCCGGTAAAATACCGGCTGGGTGATAACCCTAAGCAGAGCCGAGATCGCGTTAATAAAAAAGAAATCCTTCACTAAAAAGGTCTTCTATGTGTGCTTGGTTTGCTCTGCAGACATATTTGGCATCCCAGGGGTTAACTCTTGGCTTGTGGCCCTTGGTGCAATAGAGATACACAACAGTCTGAGAAATTAATACTGGGATCATTAAGATATTTAGAATGTCAGCTGCTGTAGACCACACCACATACATTCACCTCTCCCCTTACACACTTTGTCACTCATTCACTTTATCCGGTCCCCTCATCAGACCACACACTCTTTTCGCAGAGGCACGGAAGCACTCATTGGGTTAAATAACTTAAACATATATTATTCATTTTAAAGGGATAGTAATACTTAGTTTTCACTTTGCATAAAATCATTAAGTGTAAAAAACTAAATCATCCCATCCTTGTCTCTCTGCCCTCACTTCTATAATTATTAAGCTTTTTCCACTTAATGATTTTATGCAAAGTGAAAATTAAGTATTACTGTCCCTTTAAAATATTATCCAATATCTTGAAGGTATGCAATCATAAAAAGCTTAGTTTTCTAAATAACATTTTGAACCCTTCCACTGCTAGACCACCCTGCAACATCACACTTTACTTACAATATATGCAATGTTGTGACCGCACGGAGTAAATGGAGGGGTCTCTGGGGTTCAACTTAGGCCGTTGACATGTTAAAATTAAATAGTTATTTGATCCCTTAAAGGGATAGTAATGTTTCATAATAAAAGCAGCTCTAATTAATCATCATAGTATTTGGACTTTGGAGAGTGTTATTTCAATTCTGTCAGAGTTGTAGTTCCAGAGTAATTCAGTGACAAAGTATCCCACTCCCACCTCTTTTACTGATGTAAAACTGCTCAGCCAGAGCATAAGGGAGGTGCCCAGGTAGACTGCAGAGAGTGACAATCTTCAATTAAGATAAGGGAAAAACCTGAAAAACTTGTCAAGGGGGGCAGGGTTTTCATTGTTCTCATAGGAAGAAGATTGTCCCCTTCTGTTATCTGTCTGGTCTATGGACTGCATTCCACATCTGAGAAGAGATGGCTTACACTAGGTAAAAGGGGCGGAAGGGGAAACTTTGCTTGTGAATATCTTTCAAACCATAAAAGTTTGAGAGATAAGACATATCATTCTTCATGTTTTTTTTAATGCCTACAAAATAAAATAAAGATAAAACTAAGTGTTACTATCCCTTTAAGGACTGGCTGGCACTTAAGGACCATGGGGCATTTTTTCTCCACAAACTGAATCTGGAGAAGCTTCGCGCAGCCATGCGGGAACACCTGAACTCCATGACGTACATATACGCCATGGGTACATCTTGGGTCCTTTAGGGGTTAATAAAGAATTTGAACAGGCCAAAACTATCCAAATCTGCTGTCCTAAGTTCAGGCCTACCTGTTTTAGGCCTAAATACATTACGTTACTTATCATAAATTTTAGATAAAGAACCACAAACAGCCAGCCACAGAACCATATATATATGTGTGAGTGTGAGTGGGGAGGGCAGGGTTGACATAGAGTGAGATAAATAGATGCAGTTTATGAAGATAGATAGTTAGGCAGCTAGATGAATGGATGAATGGGGAGACAGAGATAGATGGACGGGCAGGATAAAGCAGTTTTATAGTAATACATACAAGTTCTAGATGGAAAGAGATGGGTATGTGTGCAAATTCGGTTAGTTTTATAAGGATTAATAGGTGGACTGATGGACGGACACAGTGCTAGATGTACCGACAGAGGCAGATTTATAGAAATAGAGGCAGTTTCAGATAAACATATGCCTGGGATCCCTCATAGATTGACCCTGAGACTGAGGGGTTTGACCCGAATCTCAAGGTCTCAGAGTGAAGGGCCAAAATCTCAGGCTGTGAGAGCTCAGTGTTACCCACTACATGATCTGCACCAATTAACTGCTTCTTTAGTCTCTAAATTGGTGAAATGTATAGCAGAAAGGTGAAAGGAGAAGTCCTGTTTGTCTTGTGTGTGTTCAGGCAGTGAGATCTCTGAGCTGTAGCTTGGCGGAGGTTCTGACTGGTGCACCTCTCGGCTAGTGCAAACAGGGAGGTAACAACTAGAATGGACGTTCTTAGCAGATTTAAGGTTAATACTGCAAAGGTCCTATAGTTCCCAGCTATGGATATATATAGCAGCTGTTTCACAAAGATAGGTAAGATAGATGGAGAGAGAGAGACAGTGGAATATATAGAGAGATAGATAGACTGACATATAGATAGATAGATAGATAGATAGATAGATAGATAGATAGATAGATAGATAGATAGATAGACAGATAGAGAGAAAGACAGATAGATAGATAGATAGATAGATAGATAGATAGATAGATAGATAGACAGACAGACAGATAGACAGCATACCTCCCAAGTGGATACCTCCCAAGTGTCCCTCTTTAGGAGGGACAGTCCCTCTTTTAGACCCAAATCCCTCTGTCCCTCTTTCCCACCTTGATGTCCCTCTTTTTAGGAAATCAGATCGTGTGGTGTATATATAAATGCATCACACTGCTCTACAGCAATAAAACTCACATTATTGTTTGTTTAAACATCCGTATATGTGTTTATAAATTAGTCTGTGTAAATAAAATACTTTGGTCTTGTTATAAGTCATTCATTAGGTTGTACAAGGAGCTGTCAACAGGTCATGAAATAGCTTAAAAATTCTAGATAATGCCCCGCCCACCAGCCACGCCCCCAACAACACCACCTAAAATACAAGTGTCCCTCTTTAGCAATTTGAAATGTTGGAAGGTATGCAAGTGTCCCTCTTTAGGAGGGACAGTCCCTTTTTGAGACTCAAATCCCTCTGTCCCTCTTTTCTACCCTTTTGTCCCTCGTTAGGACATCAGAATGAGTGGTGTGTATTACATTGCTCCACAGCAATAAAACATAAACATAAATGTGTTGTTAATTGTCAGTATATGAGTTTATACATTAATATGTGCAATTAAAATACTTTGGTCTTGCTCTAAAGCATTTATCAGTTACATAAAGAGGTGCAGATGGGTCAAGAAATAACTTAAAAATTCTTGGAAATGACCCGCCTATCAGCCACGCCCCCAGAAACGCCATCTAAAACAGAAGTGTCCCTCTCTCGCCATTTGAAATGATGGGAGGTATGAGATAGATATGATATACAGATAGACAAACAAACAGATTACATAAATAGATAGATAGACAGATGAATAGATTATAGAGATAGACAAACAGATGGATTACATAAATAGATAGATTTAAAGATAGACAGACAGATGGATTACATAGATAGATTGATGGATGGATAGGTATAGAGATAGACAGATGGATTACATAGATAGATTGATAGATGGATGGACAGATATAGAGATAGACAGATGGATTACATAGATAGATAGATATGATATAGAGACAGACCAGTGGTTCTCAAGCTTTTCTTGCTCAAGGCACACCTAACACGCAGTCTGGCATTTTAGGGGCACCCCTATCATTTTACATAATTTGTCAAGGGTGTAATGAAGGTTACAAATACCTAAATATAGAGTTACTAGTTGAAGAGCCCATGCACACGGGCCACAGCGCCACCCAGCAACGCCCACGGTGCAGTCATGCACAGTAGAGACTGCCCACTCCGCTGCTGATACCGAGCGGGGAGCTCCGAATTCAGACCGTAGTCCTCTCTGTGCACCGACTACTTTTGGAATTCGGAGCGCCCTACTCTGTTATCAGCCGTGGCGCAGGTAGTCTATACTGCGTATGACTGCAGTGCGCGCAACCATCTGTACTGCGTATGACAGCTTCTGACAAACATACATTTAGCGAATTATTATATAGGATTGTTAGACCTCACAAGTAAAATAAACATACTGTGCATAGTAATATCCTTAAAGGGATAGTAATGTTTCATAATAAAAGCAGCTCTAATTAATCATCATAGTATTTGCACCTTGGAGAGTGTTATTTCAATTCTGTCAGAGTGGTAGTTAAAGAGTAATTCAATGACAAAGTATGCCCCTCCCACCACTTTTACTGATGTAACACTGCTCAGCCAGATCAGAAGGGAGGTGCCCAGGTAGATTGCAGAGAGGGACAATCTTCAATTAAGATAAGGGAAAAACCTGAAAAGCTTGTCAAGGGGGCAGGGATTTCATTGTTCTCATGGGAAGAAGATTGTCCCCTTCTGTTATCTGTCTGGTCTATGGACTGGATTCCACATCTGAGAAGAGATGGCTTACACTAGGTAAAAGGGGCGGGAGGGGAAACTTTGCTTGTGAATATCTCTCAAACCATAAAGGTTTGAGAGATAAGACTTATATCATTCTTCATGTTTTTTTTAATGCCTACAAAATAAAATAAAGCTAAAACGAAGTATTACTACCCCTTTAAATATACAGTTGGAAGTCTATATTCACATTTTTGTCAAAGCATTATAGACACAATGGGGCACCCTAAGTGGATGTCTGTGGCAAAATGCCAGGGCATCTTGGTTGAGAAACACTGAGATAGACAAACAGATGGATTACATAAATAGACAGACGGACAGACAGATAGATAGATAGATAGATAGATAGATAGATAGATAGATAGATAGATAGATAGATAGATGCAATTTTATACGGATGGATTGAAGGACAGACAGATGTAGTTTTATACAGAGTGTCAGGCAATATAACAGTATCTTTAGCTGCTGCCATAAACTCTCATCTCAGTCTAAATATAAGTCTTGTTTGGATTGTTCTTATGCCTCTTGGCTCTAACATTCAAACTCCAGCTCTACATTACACACACACATATATAATACAGATTCTAAACAAACATAAAAACAGTGGCAAATATATAAATATCTATGTATTTTTCTCTGTTCTGGGCCTCCCGCTCATTCATCATAATGTACGCGTGGAACCTCTTTCCCCAGAGATGATAAAAGAATTGAATTTTTTCCCCCTTATCGGTCATCTATTTTCTGAGCTCAACCTATTACTCTCTCCCCCGCCGTTGCTGGGCAACAAGAAATATTAATAGTTGCCTTTATTAGCTTAGCTGTAGCGGCCCCAGCTCCGGGACGAGAAAATTGGAAGCATAAACGTGTTACATAAATCTCTCAACCTTTCAGGCTCTGTGTTAGTCTCTGTTTTCATAATGATTTATGGAAGCGATGGTTCATTTATGAGAAAAAGGAGTGTGAAATAAGAAAATGGAACATTACCCCCACAAGACTGTTTGAAAATAAATAATTGTGGGTTAGGAGCAGGAGCTGTGAAAAAACATCCCTGGGTCTGTTTTTGGAGGAGTTTTATGAAATTTAAAGACTATAATTCTCTTCGTTATTGGCTAGAGAGGCTTATAGCAGTGTTAAAGGGTCAGTCCCATGTAGGAGCAATGTGACCTAATGACAAGGAAGTGTTTAACGGGCCAACGGGTCAGTCCTGTGTAGGAGTGAGGTGACCTAATAACAGTGAAGTCTTTAATAGGTTAAAGGGCCAGTCCCCTGTAAGAGTAAAGTGTCCAAATGACAGAGAAGTGTTTAATGGGTTAAAAGGACAGTTGTGTGTAGGAGTGAAGTGACCCAATGACAGGGACATCTTTAATGTGTTAAAGCGCCAGTCCCATATTGAAATAAAATGCACTAATGATAGAGGTGGGTTAATGAGTTAAGGGGGCTGTTCCATGTAGGAGAGACTTAACCTAATGACAGAGAAAGCTGTTAGGTATATTAAGAAATGCATGTTTTTGATTTCAGTGAATATAAAGGGATGCAGTTTTCCTACCTATACAGTTGTTTATGCTATTTTAGGGTTAATCTGTACCTCCCAAGTGTCCTTCTTTACGTTGGACAGTCCCTCATTGAGACCCCTGACCCTCTCTCCCAGCCTGGTGTCTCTGTGTTTAGGAGATCAGACTGTGTGGTGTGTATAGAAGTGTATCACCCTGGTGTCCCTGTGTTTAGGAGATCAGACTGTGTGGTGTGTATAGAAGTGTATCACCCTGGTGTCCCTGTGTTTAGGAGATCAGACTGTGTGGTGTGTATAGAAGTGTATCACCCTGGTGTCCCTGTGTTTAGGAGATCAGACTTTGTGGTGTGTATAGAAGTGTATCACCCTGGTGTCCCTGTGTTTAGGAGATCAGACTGTGTGGTGTATATATAAGTGTATCACCCTGGTGTCCCTGTGTTTAGGAGATCAGACTGTGTGGTGTGTATAGAAGTGTATCACCCTGGTGTCCCTGTGTTTAGGAGATCAGACTGTGTGGTGTGTATAGAAGTGTATCACCCTGGTGTCCCTGTGTTTAGGAGATCAGACTGTGTGGTGTGTATAGAAGTGTATCACCCTGGTGTCCCTGTGTTTAGGAGATCAGACTGTGTGGTGTATATATAAGTGTATCACCCTGGTGTCCCTGTGTTTAGGAGATCAGACTGTGTGGTGTGTATAGAAGTGTATCACCCTGGTGTCCCTGTGTTTAGGAGATCAGACTGTGTGGTGTGTATAGAAGTGTATCACCCTGGTGTTCCTGTGTTTAGGAGATCAGACTATGTGGTGTGTATATAAGTGTATCACCCTGGTGTCCCTGTGTTTAGGAGATCAGACTGTGTGGTGTGTATAGAAGTGTATCACCCTGGTGTCCCTGTGTTTAGGAGGTCAGACTGTGTGGTGTGTATATAAGTGTATCACCCTGGTGTCCCTGTGTTTAGGAGATCAGACTGTGTGGTGTGTATATAAGTGTATCACCCTGGTGTCCCTGTGTTTAGGAGATCAGACTGTGTGGTGTGTATATAAGTGCATCACCCTGGTGTCCCTGTGTTTAGGAGATCAGACTGTGCGGTGTGTATGTAAGTGTATCACCCTGGTGTCCCTGTGTTTAGGAGATCAGACTGTGCGGTGTGTATGTAAGTGTATCACCCTGGTGTCCCTGTGTTTAGGAGATCAGACTGTGCGGTGTGTATATAAGTGTATCACCCTGGTGTCCCTGTGTTTAGGAGATCAGACTGTGCGGTGTGTATATAAGTGCATCACCCTGGTGTGCCTGTGTTTAGGAGATCAGACTGTGTGGTGTGTATAGAAGTGTATCACCCTGGTGTCCCTGTGTTTAGGAGATCAGACTGTGTGGTGTGTATAGAAGTGTATCACCCTGGTGTCCCTGTGTTTAGGAGATCAGACTGTGTGGTGTGTATATAAGTGTATCACCCTGGTGTCCCTGTGTTTAGGAGATCAGACTGTGTGGTGGGTATATAAGTGTATCACCCTGGTGTCCCTGTGTTTAGGAGATCACACTGTGTGGTGTGTATATAAGTGTATCACCCTGGTGTCCCTGTGTTTAGGAGATCAGACTGTGTGGTGGGTATATAAGTGTATCACCCTGGTGTCCCTGTGTTTAGGAGATCACACTGTGTGGTGTGTATATAAGTGTATCACTCTGGTGTCCCTGTGTTTAGGAGATCAGACTGCGTGGTGTGTATATAAGTGTATCACCCTGGTGTCCCTGTGTTTAGGAGATCAGACTATGTGGTGTGTATATTAGTGTATCACCCTGGTGTCCCTGTGTTTAGGAGATCACACTGTGTGGTGTGTATATAAGTGTATCACCCTGGTGTCCCTGTGTTTAGGAGACCAGACTGTGTGGTGTGTATATAAGTGTATCACCCTGGTGTCCCTGTGTTTAGGAGATCACACTGTGTGGTGTGTATATAAGTGTATCACCCTGGTGTCCCTGTGTTTAGGAGATCAGACTGTGTGGTGTGTATATAAGTGTATCACCCTAGTGTCCCTGTGTTTAGGAGATCATACTGTGTGGTGTGTATATAAGTGTATCACCCCGGTGTCCCTGTGTTTAGGAGATCAAACTGTGTGGTGTGTGTATAAGTGTATCACCCTGGTGTCCCTGTGTGTAGGAGATCAGAATGTGTGGTGTGTATAGAAGTGTATCACCCTGGTGTCCCTGTGTTTAGGAGATCAGACTGTGTGGTGTGTATATAAGTGTATCACCCTGGTGTCCCTGTGTTTAGGAGATCAGACTGTGTGGTGTGTATAGAAGTGTATCACCCTGGTGTCCCTGTGTTTAGGAGATCAGACTGTGTGGTGTGTATATAAGTGTATCACTCTGATGTCCCTATTTTTAGGAGATCACACTGTGTGGTGTGTATATAAATGTATCACATTGCTCTACAGCAATAAAACTCACAGTAATGTTTGTTTAAACTCCAGTATTTTTGTTTGTAAATTAGTATGTGTAAATAAAATATTTTGGTCTTGCTCTAAATCATTTATTCACCTACACAAATAGGTGTCAATAGGTCATGAAACACCCTAAAAATTTTGGTAACTCCCACCCACCAGCCAAACCCCCAGAAACATCACCTAGAACAAAGTGTCCCTCTTAGCCATTTGAAATGTTGTGAGGTATATTAACCGAAGATCTTCTTTACTCAATAGATGAAGTAAGATTTGCATGCAGTGGTGTAACAATAGGGGTCACAACTGCGACCGGGCCTGTCACTCCAGGGGCCCAGCTGCCCCCTGCGACCCCCTTGCCACACGCCTACAGCAACTCACTCTGTGTAACAGCTGATCTCACAGCGCTCTAGTAATGCAGGGTGCTGGGAGATGACATCATCTCCCAGTGCTCTGCATTACTAAGAACCGAGCAGGAGCGGGTAGGAAATGGAAGTACGAGATGGACACGGGCAATGTGAAGATTTGGGGAAGGCAATGTGGAGATGGGGAGCAATGTGGTCGGGGGGCATGGCAATTTCTGCACCAAGGCCTGGTGGCTTCTACTTACGCCACTGTTTGCATGTATGAGATGGGTCCTTATGGAAATGAGATGCTGTTTTTAACGAGACAAATAAAGATGTATTGGTTTCTGCAATATTCCCTGTGTTTTATGTTTTCAGGACACAAATAAAGATGCATTACCTAGTAGCATAGTAAATTAGGTTAAAAAAAGACATCAAGTTCAACCTTTGACACATAACCCAGAAAAATGAGAATTATATAAACGGTTCTGCTGCCAAATAAGTTAGTCTTTATGTGGAATTCCTGTTTTAGCTACTAATACACAGTATAACCTATATGTTCCCTCTTGAAAGAAATGTATCTAATCTCTAAAATGAATCCATTGTATCTGCCATTAGCACATTCTTGGGCAAGGAATTTTACAGATTAACAAACCTTACTGTAAAAAACCCTTCCTTTGCTGAAGTTGAAACCTCCTTTCCTCTATTCTCAAGGGGTGGACCTGGTTATTTGATCAGGCCTTGGAATCAAAAACTCACCAGAGAGATCCTTGTATTGACCTCTCATAATTATACATTGTGATAAGATCGCCTCTTAGTCATCTTTTCTCTACAGTAAATAAACCAAGTTTGTCTAGATGTTCCTAAATCTTCCATTCCCTTAATTAATTTTGTTGCTCTTTGCTGTACTCTTGCCAGTTCTAAAATATCCTTTTTCAAAAGCGGTGCCCAAAACTGCACTGCATATTCGGGGTGAGGTCTTACCAATGATTTGTACAGGGGCAAAATGATGTTATCCACTCTTGATTCAATACCCCTTTTTATGCAAGACAAGATTTTGTTTGCTTTTGCTACTGCTGTTTGATATTGGTCACTGCTTCCAAGTTTGTAGTTTACAAGGATTCCCAGGTCTTTCTCTAGTAACGAGGCCCCTAAACCAATTCCATTAAGTTCATAAGTAGCACTGACATTTCTTCTTCCCAAGTGCATGACTTTACACTTTCCCACGTTAAATGGGAACTACCACCCCGCAATAACTTTACATGAATTAAGTCTTCATCTGGCGACTAGCTGCTTAGTAGCGCTAGTCGCAAGAAATATTACCTGGTTTGAAAGATTTCGCAGTTTTTCGGAGGCTCACAGTAGCAGGAAGCATGTACATCTCGTCATAGTGACGTCCGTGCGCCTGCGCTGTCAGTCCCTTTTGGAGCCGGCCGGGTGAAGAGGACTGACTGCGCAGGCGTGCATTCAAGATGTCGGAGGTGATGCCTGGCTTCCATTCTCGGAAGCTTAAGCATAACTTTATTCGTGGGCACTTCTTAAAGGTAAAATAATGATTAGTAATCTAGTCGCCACCTGCATAAGTAATGCAGGGCGACTTTAGTGGCGGTGGTAGTTCCGCTTTAAAAAAAAAATAAAGTATCTGGAGAAAGTCCTCTCTCTGTCTGTCTCTCTCTCTCTCTCTCTCTCTCTCTCAGACCTTTATGGTTAATATAAATGGATTAATTTGTAAACTTCTGATGCTTTGTAGCTGTAAAATAAATATATCTATAATTATACTATGTGTCATCGTGTAACAGAGCTAAGGGCTGTATTGCAGAAATGCACCATGTGGCAGAAGGTAACAAAATTAATTGTATTTTTTAAATGCTGCGTTATTAACTCTTTGAGTTTAATGGGGATGTTCATAAACAATGGAAAGAGTTAAAGCATTTCAGCAGAAGGAGCGCTTCAGTAGGAGGGATGAAATGGCTTGAAATTCACAATTCTCTTTAATGTCACAACGGATTTATGTTTAGATATTTGTCCCCGGGGTTCAACTGCTAAAGGAATTTATTGCTGAATATATTTAAAACCCTTTGAATGCAAGAGTTGCATCTAACATATTGCAATGCAATGTATTGGATACTACTCTTGCATTCAAAGAGTTAAATTTCAGATACTACATATCTCCCAAGTGTCCCTTTTTAGGAGGGACAGTCCCTCTTTGAGACCCAAATCCCTCTGTCCCTCTTTCCCACCCCGGTGTCCCTATTTTTAGGAGATCAGACTGTGTGGTGTGTATATAGGTGTATCACCCTGGTGTCCCTGTGTTTAGGAGATCAGACTGTGTGGTGTGTATATAAGTGTATCACCCTGGTGTCCCTGTGTTTAGGAGATCAGACTGTGTGGTGTGTATATAAGTGTATCACCCTGGTGTCCCTGTGTTTAGGAGATCAGACTGTGTGGTGTGTATATAAGTGTATCACCCTGGTGTCCCAGTGTTTAGGAGATCAGACTGTGCGGTGTGTATATAAGTGTATCACCCTGGTGTCCCTGTGTTTAGGGGATCAGACTGTGTGGTGTGTATAGAAGTGTATCACCCTGGTGTCCCTGTGTTTAGGAGATCAGACTGTGTGGTGTGTATATAAGTGTATCACCCTGGTGTCCCTGTGTGTAGGAGATCAGATTGTGTGGTGTGTATATAAGTGTATCACCCTGGTGTCCCTGTGTTTAGGATCAGACTGTGTGGTGTGTATATAAGTGTATCACCCTGGTGTCCCTGTGTTTAGGAGATCAGACTGTGTGGTGTGTATATATAAGTGTATCACCCTGGTGTCCCTGTGTTTAGGAGATCAGACTGTGTGGTGTGTATATATAAGTGTATCACCCTGGTGTGCCTGTGTTTAGGAGATCAGACTGTGTGGTGTGTATATATAAGTGTATCACCCTGGTGTGCCTGTGTTTAGGAGATCAGACTGTGTGCTGTGTATATATAAGTGTATCACCCTGGTGTGCCTGTGTTTAGGAGATCAGACTGTGTGGTGTGTATATAAGTGAATCACTCTGGTGTCCCTATTTTTAGGAGATCAGACTGTGTGGTGTGTATATAAGTGTATCACCCTGGTGTCCCTGTGTTTAGGAGATCAGACTGCATGGTGTGTATAAAAGTGTATCACATAGCTCCACAGCAATAAAACTCACATTAAAGGGGAACTACCACCCCGCAAAAACTGTATGTTAATTAAGTCTTCATCTGGCGACTAGCTGCTTAGTAGCGCTAGTCGCCAGAAATATTACCTGGTTTCAAAGATTTTCTACTTATTCGGAGGCTGACAGTAGCAGGAAGCACAGACATCTTGCCATAGTGACGTCCATGCGCCTGCGCTGTCAGTCCCTTTTGAAGCCAGCCGGCTTTTCCCACAAGCCACACATTTTAAAGCGGAACTTTCATTAAAATTAAAGAGCCACCCAAATCATTATTCAAATAGTGATTAGCATATCAATACTTGCATTATCCTGAATAAGTCTGGCATTATTGAGAAATCCAACTTGTTCGACAGGCGTCAGAGGGCATCAGCACAGACATCTTGCCGAAAAGACATCTATGCACCTACGCTGTCCGTTCCGGTCTACTCTAGGATTGCTAAGGGGGAGTTGCATTGTTCCTTGAGGTAGAGGAAGTGATTGACTAGCGCAGGTGCACAGATGTATGTACAGCATGAATCCTGCCAGTGAGTCTCAGAACAAGTTGGATTTCTCAATAATGGCTGACTTATTCAGGATAATAAAAGTATTTATATGAGTATTGCTATGTGAATAACGATTTGGGGGCACTTTAAATTTAATGAAAGTTCTGCTTTAACGGCAAAACCCTCCTCTCAATCCCACCTCTTCTAATCAAGCCCCACCCACTTTATGATACAAATCACATACTTTGAACACTCCCACCCCAGATCTTAGTGGACCGTTGAAGACTTGAGACAAGGACATTCACAGTCATTCCATTTACTCCCCTAGAAACACCCCCTGAAACAAAAGTGCCCCTCTTTGGCAATTTAAAACGCTGGGAAGTATGAGAAAAATGAGAAAAATAAGCATTAACCCTTTGAGTGCCAGAGGGGGTGTGCAATGCATTGCAGATACACACCCTTCTGGCACGTAACCCTTTGAGTCCAGAGAAGAATCCAACTAGGGACAGATTTCCAAATAGGCAGAGAAGGCAACTGCCTTGAAGGCCATATTTTGAGAGGCGGTGCCTTAGCAGTGCTGGCCACACCCACATGAATTGTTGCGGGTGTGGCCACAGCAATTTCAGTACACCTGCACCAGTTTTATACTCACTAAACAGGCTATTATTTAACCCCTTGGGTGCTAGAGCAACAAAGGGAGTTAAACCTTTTTTTTTTGTTCTTGCTGTGCCAGGATGGGCCAGAAGGCAGGGTCATGTGAGAAGTGGAGGTGTGGCCATGGGCGGAGCTAAGATCACCTACAGTGCCTTGCCTAGGAGGGCCTGGGATGTAAATCCGGTCCTGTATCCAACGCATTGCGTTGCCATGCGTTGTATACCTCCCTGGCACTCAAAGGGTTAAAGGACTAACGGACATATTAAAAGGATAGTAATACTTAAAATGTAAAAACAAAATATGTTGTAGGGTTTATCCCCCTGAGTAAAACAAGAGTACTCCCACTGCTGAAAGGTGTTTCATTCAAAAGTTATTAATTTTCAAAGCTGAATTTTTTAGGTGCAATATCACAGTGGTCTGAAATTGTACAGTGGTGCTCTTGCTACACCATCCTATGGACAGCTCTGGTCCCGGGACCATAAATCTCTATAGGATGGTGTAGCAACAGCGCCACTGTACAATTTCAGGCCACTGTGATATTGCACCTAAAAAATTCAACTTTGAAAATTAATAACTTTTGAATGAAATACCCTTCAGCAGTGGGAGTACTCTTGTTTTACTCGGGGGGATAAACCCTACAACATATTTTTTTTTTTTACATTTTAAGTATTACTGTACCCTTAAGGAGTACTTTTGGAGCAAACCAACCTTACTATAGGGAACATATAAAATATCATAACTGTTTAACCCTTGGAGACTTATTTAGCATTCAAGGATTTAAAAATCCAGTTTTACTCAATGGGAATTTTTATTTGTCCCCATCGATGTAGTTGGTTCACCCCAGGTGTACATTTACTTACATCCAAACGAGAAAGAGAGGATGCGAAAATTCATTTTCATGTTTATAGGATGCGGTTTTGATGGTAAACTAAACAGTTCTCATCTCTGCTAACTCTGATTTATAGTGGCCAATGCTTCATTTGTAAAACAGAACCATAAAACAGAAAAATAGAACATTTTCCAAGGACTGCTCAAAAAATAAATTATTTCCGAGTCCTAGAAGCTGCTTAATAAATCCAAAGGCCCCCACCACTACCGCCACTACCACATCCCCCTTCCCTCCCCCCTTCCTGGTATTTTACAGACTGATTTATATGTGTAATATCCCTGCAGCAGAATGAGAAGAGTAAATGATCATAATCTGAAAATAGGGTCAAATACAGTGGTATCAGGAGGGGAATCGCTTTAATCTGGGGTCCTAACAAGACAACTCCGATCATGTATATTCTCCTAAAGGCAGAAAATATAATATACTTGTCGTCTAATAATATTATTGGGGCTGGATGGATAGGAGCCAACAGAGAAATAAAATACTATCTTGGAGTCCTGTGGAGGAATAAGAGGAGTTATAGAGAAGGATTATACAGAGCAACAGGAGGCGTTATAGGGGGGGTGTTATGTTTAACAATAAGAGGAGTTCTACGGAGGGTTATATAGAGCAACAGGAGGCATTATAGGGAGGAGTTATGTGGAACAGTAGGAGGAGTTATACCAAGAGTTATATATAGAAGGAGTTATAGGGGTGAGTCATCTGGAACAATAGGAGGAGTTATAGAGAGGCGTTATATGGCTCAGTAGGAGGAGTTCTATGGAGCAATAGGAGTTAGTGGGAGGAGTTATATGAGCAATAGGAGGAGTTATAGGGAGGAGTTTTATGAAGCAATAGGAGCAGCTGTAGGGAAGAGTTATATGGAGCAATAGCAGTTAGCGGGAGGTGTTATATGGAACAATAGGAGGAGCTATAAGGAGGGGTTACATGAAGCTATAGCAGGAATTATAGGGAGGAGTTATATGGAGCAATAGGAGGAGTTATAATCAGGGGTTATATGGAGCAATAGGAGGAGTTATATGGAGGGGTTATATGAAGCAATAGGAGGAGTTATATGGAGGGGTTATATGGAGCAATAGCAGGAGTTATAGGGAGGAGTTTATGGAGCAATAGGAGGAGTTATAGTCAGGGGTTATATGGAGCAATAGGAGGAGTTATAGTCAGGGGTTATATGGAGTAATAGGAATTCTTATAGCGCAAGCTTATATGGAACAATAGGAGGACTTATAGGGAGGGGTTATATGGAACAATAGGAGAAGTTATAGGGAGGAGTTACAGGGATAATTTATATGGACCACTAGGTGGAGGTATAGGAAGATACAGTGAGGGGTTATATGGAGCAATAGGAGGAGTTATAGGGATAATTTATATGGACCACTAGGTGGAGGTATAGGAAGATGCAGTGAGGGGTTATATGGAGCAATAGGAGGAGTTATAGGGATAATTTATATGGACCACTAGGTGGAGGTATAGGAAGATACAGTGAGGGGTTATATGGAGCAATAGGAGGAGTTATATGGAGGAAAATAGAAAGTCTTATATCGAGCATAAGAGGGCATCTGGGAGGACATTAGCAGGAGGAGAAATTCTAAGAACATTTGATGAGTTATACAACCCCCCACATTGATGTTATCTCTTAAACAGAGGTAACATTCATAGGAGCCGTTATAATTTCTGGCGATAGTTTGGTAAGTGGAGAGGTATTATGAGCAAGGTCAGATGAAAGCCTATCTAACCTCTAATCCCTGTTGCTCCCATCTACAATCACTATGGTGGCCACGTGTCCCGGATTTTAAGTGTGTGTCCCTTGTCCCATGTAGCCCCCTTCTGGGACGATACAAAGTCCCGGAATGAAGAGAGCACAGAGTTCTAAACACGAGGAGAAGTGCCCATTGCTTACTGTAACAGGAAGTTATGTCTCTGTTGGGCTCCAAGAAAATGGCTTCCAGACAGAGCTCTACACACTAGAGGGACAACTGAGCCTTGATCCAGACATCAGTCGGGAGCTGCAGTATAATTTTGTTTTTGTAAGTTTAAGGCTTTGGGCTTGTTGTATATTATCTTGAAGCCCACAACAAGCATCACTTTCTGCCACAGCAGTCAATGGGCTGATCTCATTCTAGTGTTTAAAACTCTGTGGTGCCATCTTCACTCAGAAGTGTCCCTGAACAGCAGGACTGAAACACTAACGATCACTCTGCCACCTACAACCTATCACAACCTCGCTGATCATACTGAGACTTTTTCTTTCAAACAGATCCACCGCTTCCCTAGACCACTGCACTGAAAAGCTGACAGTACATGTGACAGAAGGCACTTACACCCTACAGTGCTTACCCCTTCCGTGTGCCATCTACCTTCCTCTAGACTGTAAGGTCTCTCCAGCAGGGGGCTCTCTGATCCTTTTGATTTCCATGTTCCATTTTTACTGTTTATTGCCTCTGTATGTCTATTCCCTATTGTACAGTGTTGAGGAATTTGTTGGTGCCACATAAACAAAGGCTAATAATCCTATATAATAATTCGCTAGGATGTTTGTCAGAAGCCGTCATGTGCAGTAGAGACTGCTCGAGCGCTCAGAATGCTGAGAGTTCTGTGCTGGGAGGTGTAGGGATGCTGGGAGTTCTGTACTGGGAGCATTCTGTGCGGAATGCTGGGAGTTCTGTGGTGGGAGCATTCTGTGCGGAATGCTGGGAGTTCTGTGCTGGGAGGTATAGGGATGCTGGGAGTTCTGTGCTGGGAGCATTCTGTGCGGAATGCTGGGAGTTCTGTGCTGGGAGCATTCTGTGCGGAATGCTGGGAGTTCTGTGCTGGGAGGTATAGGGATGCTGGGAGTTCTGTGCTGGGAGCATTCTGTGCGGAATGCTGGGAGTTCTGTGCTGGGAGCATTCTGTGCGGAATGCTGGGAGTTCTGTGCTGGGAGGTATAGGGATGCTGGGAGTTCTGTGCTGGGAGCATTCTGTGCGGAATGCTGGGAGTTCTGTGCTGGGAGCATTCTGTGCGGAATGCTGGGAGTTCTGTGCTGGGAGGTATAGGGATGCTGGGAGTTCTGTGCTGGGAGCATTCTGTGCGGAATGCTGGGAGTTCTGTGCTGGGAGCATTCTGTGCGGAATGCTGGCAGTTCTGTGCTGAATGCTGGGAGTTCTGTGCTGGGAGCATTCTGTGCGTTCGGGCAGTATCTACAGCGCATTGCGTGAGTGACGGCAGACACAGAGCAGGACCGGTCTTTTAACATCTCCCAGACCTTGGCCCATGTACACGGGCTTTTACACTAGTAATAATATAAAACAGGGCTGCAAGCATAAATTAACCCTTTGAGTGCCAGGTAGGTATCTAACGCATTCGAATGGTTAAGCTTCCCATTGGAAAGAATTATAAAGTTGGAATTTGACCACCAAAAATATGGTGTATTGCTCTGTGGTGGGTTTTTTTTTTTTTTTTTTTTTAAAGATCTTTCTTAACAGACACTTGGAAATACATGAGACAATTAGGCAAATTCTAATATAAGCATATTGAAAACATAGACGTAGGTGTTGCATGTATCAAATATATAGAAACAATGCTCCACAGAGCTATTAAAGAGATAGTAATACTTAATATGTAAAAAAATATATATTGTAGTGTTTATCCCCCTGAGTAAAAAAAAGGGTACTCTCACTGATGAAAGGCGTTTTACTCAAAAGTTATTACAGCTCAAAGTTGAATTTTTTAAGTGCAATATCACAGTGGCCTGAAATTGTACAGTGGCGCTGTTGTTACACCATCCCATGGACAGCTCTGGTCCATACACCATAAATCTCCATAGGATGGTGTAGTAACAGCGCCACTGTACAATTTCAGGCCACTGTGATATTGCACCTAAAAAATTCAACTTTGAGCTGTAATAACTTTTGAATAAAACTCCTTTTTCAGCAGTGGGAATACTCTTGTTTTACTCAGGGGAATAAACCCTACAACATATTTTTTTTTTAGGTTTTCTTCCCCAACATAAAACCTAACTCCTTTACTATTTGATCCTACACTAATAATACAAACCCATGTAGTTCCCCATGGGTCCCCACAACCGCAACGCAAGCAGTACTACAACAACGTACTATTAGTTAACCCCTTAATGACCCTTGACAGTCATAGTACGTCATGGGTCGATCCGAGTTAACGACCCATGACGTAGTATGACCGTCATGGAATTCCGGGCTCCCCCAGCGGCTGCATGCCGTTCGGGGAGTCCGGAACCGGAATTAAAAAAAAAAAAAAAATGTTCCGTGGTCCTTAAGTGACCGCGAAGCGACGATCAGCCAATCGTTAAGGGGTTAATAATAAAAGTGAATATCATGTGATGGCTTGCCACGTCTCCACAATCGCTCTGTGTTTACCATTTCACTTCTTTGGCAAGAGTAAAAGGTAACAGCCCTACCTGGTGCAAATATTTTTTGGGGCCCAATAACATTATCCCCTTAACGACAGATGACTTACCAGGTACGTCCCGCAGAAACTGTCACTTAGTGACAGAGGACGTACCTGGTAAGTCACGGAAGTCCGCGTCTCCATGCGGCTGCACGCCGCTCGGAGACTCCGGACTTCTTTGGAAAAAAAAAAAAAAATGTTCGGCGGGCGTTAAGGTGACAGCCGCGTACGAACGCGGCTGTCACTAAAGGGTTAAAAAAAAAAAAAAAATCAAAAAAATCATAGAGGCATAACTAAACCTTTTAGCGCCTGGGGCAAGTTGGCATCCCCCTTGGAATGGGTACAACTACACCCTCTCAACCCCCTGTAGTTGCACATTTGCCTCTTTATATTTTTATGATCTTAGTGGCCTCTGAATCCAATTAAGCAAATGGAAGAAAAAATATTAAAAAAAACCAAACCCAATCAACATGAATTTTCTAAATGGAAACTTGCAATGCAAAGAAGTAAGGGGAGAATCATGCAAATTCATTACTGCAATCCGTCCTGCAAGGTCTGATTTGTCAAACATACCCCATTAGACACGAGGTCCGTTCTCTCTTTCAATCACCAATCAGCGGAGAACGCTCATACATATGCATAGGATACAATTACACACTCAGGCTAAGGACACTGTGCAGTTCATGGAAAAAAAATCAGACTGCATAATAAATACATCTTCTCTTTTTTTAATCCTAACAGCATATCTCTGCTATTCATTTTTTTTACACACGTGTGCATTTATCTATTAATTTTTATTTTCATTTTATGTATTTATGTAATTTTATTACATTGTTACTTCTGTCACTAGACCTATCTCATCTCCCCCTCTCTCTTTATCTCAGAATTTAAAGGGATAGTAATACTTTGTTTTAACTTTATTTTATTTTGTAGGCATTAAAAAACATGAAGAACGATATAAGTCTTATCTCTCAAACTTTTATGGTTTGAGAGATATTCACAAGCAAAGATTCCCCCTCCCGCCCCTTTTACTTAGTGTAAGCCATCTCTTCTCAGATGTGGAATGCAGTCCATAGACCAGACAGATAGCAGCAGGGGACAATCTTCTTCCTATGAGAACAATGAAAGCCCTGCCCCCCCTTGACAAGCTTTTCAGGTTTTTCCCTTATCTTAATTGAAGATTGTCCCTCTCTGCAGTCTACCTGGGCACCTCCCTTCTGCTCTGGCTGAGCAGTGTTACATCAGTAAAAGGGGCGGGAGGGGGATACTTTGTCATTGAATTACTCCTGAACTACAACTCTGACAGAACTGAAATAACACTCTCCAAAGTCCAAATACTATGATGATTAATTAGAGCTGTTTTTATTATGAAACATTACTATCCCTTTAACCCTTTGAGTGCGAAAGGGATACACAACTTTGCAATGCATTGTGGAACTCTCTGGCACTGAAAGCGTTAAACCGCTACAGCAGAGATGGACAATTAGTGGCCCTCCACAGCTCCCATCATCCTCCACAGCTGGGCGGTCTCAGATTGCTAATCACTGACCTAGAGACTGGAGAAGCAATGCATTGGTGACAGCTCTTTTGTCTAAAGGGTTAACCCCCTTCTATTCCCTGTTCTGCATTTTCGGTCAAATTTAACCCTTTGAGGGCCAGTACTCAGTGGGTTAAAGGATATAGCAATGATCACGAGAGCAATGGCAAAAGTCTCAGATACTAGATCTCTGACTTATTGCTTTGTGATGTGTTGTAGCTCTCTCAGGCACCCAAGGGGTTAAATCATTCCGTGGGGCAATTTTATTACTGTCCGGTGGTCATATGTATAAAGGAGAAATTGGATCACTTGTGGAGCAAACTAACTGCACTACAAGGGACCAACAAATATTCCTTTTGATTTAAATGGGTCTTTTAACCCCGTGAATGCTAGCGTGGTCTCAGACGCATTGTGATACGATTGGATAAAATATTGTTATTTTATTATTTATATTAAATATTGTTTATATTGTTATTTATTCTTATTGTTATTTGCTCGCTGTGGTGCAACTGGATTACATCAGAATTTTTCCATATTTGCCTTAAAGTGATCATAATACTTAATATGTCAAAAAAATATATATCGCAGTGTTCATCCCAATGAGAAAAATAAAGGCACTCCCACTGCTGACAGGTGTTTCATTCAAAAATGATTACAACTCTAACTTGAATTCTTTAGGTGCAGTATCACAGTGGCCTGAAATTTTACAATGGCGCTGTTGCTGTGCCATCCTATGGAGATTTATGGTCAACTGACCAGATCTATTCATTGGATGGTGTAGCAACAGCGCCACTGTACAATTTCAGGCCAATGTGATACTGCACATAAAAAAATTCACATTTGAGTTGTAATAACTTTGAATAAAACACATTTCAGCAGTGAGAGTACCCTTGTTTTTACTCAAAGGGATAAACCCTATGAAATATTTCTCTTTACTTTTTAAGCATTGCTATCCCTTTAATTAATACGTAAAGGGGAATGTTCTTTTCGCCTATTTACCAATGCAGGAACTGGGATCAGATCACGAGAATATTTGCTCACTGAAAAATGTTTGGAGATGTGCGGCTTTCACAAGTCAGTGGGTAATGCTATGAATGTCGTAGGTATTTTCACACGTGATCAGACTTGGGACATCTTCATATCTGCCCCTGTTACTGGGTTTCCGGCTCTGTGAGCTCATTGGTAAGTAAGACAAAAAGAGTTGTGAGGAGCACCCATTGAGCACGAACAAGATAAAGTGTGTTGTTCTTAGGCATGGTAGCCTCTCAATGGTGCTACAACTCACGTTTTTCACTCCCATGTGCCACTGCAGAGAGGAAATCTTCATATCCACATCAGACTGGTCCCGCCCACAGACAGTCCAGCTCCGAAATGTCAGGCAAATCCTCTCCGCATGAGAGAAACAGCATAACCACAGACGTACGTTTCGGCCTATGTGGGCCTCGTCGGTGTGGTGCAGCTGAATCCCTTTAGGCACATGGAAGCAAGGGCCCATGCCTGGGATACCCTTATACTTAGAGAGACAAAAAGAGTTGTGAGGAGCACACATTGAGCACGAACAAGATAAAGTGTCTTTTTGTCTCTCATTGGTAAGTAACCCTGGCCACTTTCCTGCCTACTCCTGCCCATGTTCCACCCACTTCCTTCTATCTTAACCCATCAACTCCACCTACCCTGGTGAAAGCTCCGCCCACAGTAGGATACAAATCACGTAATTTGGGCATTCCAACCCAAAGGTATGCATTTAATGTGACAGTTTTTGACCTTGCAAGTTTACAAATCCTCCACTAAACTGACACTCTCAGTTTTAAACAGCTTTGATGATTTTGAAAGCCCTTTAAAATTAATCTATATTTGCTATTTAGACAACACATTCTTGAGTTATTTAGATTGAAAGATAATGCTAATTAAGGCATGCCATGCAGGATCTTCCTATTTTAGCTCTACATAACCTCCCCAACTGACTGACATTTAATCCTTTCTGCTGTAGAGTAGCTGGAAATACATTGATGACTAGTGTCAGTGCGTGTGGGAGGTAATGTAGGTCTAAGACAGGAAGCGTCTACATGGCATGCCTTAATTAGCATTATCTTTCAATCTAAATAACGCAAAAAATACTTTTCTAAATAAAAAATGGCCAATACCACATATATATGATTTTGAAAGCTCTTTCAAAATCACCAATGTTATTTTCAGGCGATTGGATTCTTGAAAAAAGATGGCATTTGTGATAGACAGAGATACGTGTTATTCCCCTCCCCCCGAAAACAGCAGCAGTTATGCTCAAAAACGCTTTGGTAAAAGGGAGGACTGTAAAAATGAATACTATAAATAAATAAATGAAAGAATGTTACATTATGAGAGTAAAAGGCCAACGTGCCCTTTTGTAAATGTCAGCCTATGTTTTTCCTATAACATACAAAACACATCACATTAAAAACATAGTTTTCCCAACCCTCTTTAAAGGGACCTATACCTATAGGAATAATTCACACTTTATTTCTTTGCCAGAAGGGCTTAGGTAGGTGTTCCCCATTTAAGTACTCTGGTTTATCTATTTACATTTTTATTCACTGTAAATATGCGGTGCTTTATACCGGGGAATTCTGTTTCACAATCTGAAAATTCTTATATGGTTCTGCAGAATGTAGGAAGGTTTTTTTTCTCGTTCAGAGCGATAAAGTTTATTGTGAGAAGATATGAATGAACCCTTTGAGTGTCAGAGGGGTGTGCTCCCCTCTGATACTCAAAGGGTTAAATACCAAACTGTGTTAAAGGAGAAAGTAACAGCTCCTAATAACCTCACATTTACTTTTCTAATGCCAGAAAATCCTAATGGCCATCACGATTTTTACACTTGTTCTTTGGTTCAAGAGATAACATGTTCAACCACTCCTAGATGTCATGTTCAGACAGTTGTTTGTAGGACCACAAAACACTCTGCCCACGGTAATCTTAATCAGACCCATGTACCCAGCATTATTCATTTTGAAAAAACTGATGGCAACTGTCATGTCCGCCTCCATGGACATGACATCCAGGACTAATTGAAGATGTTATTTCATGAACAAAGGCACAAGAGCAAAACTTATTGGGGCCATTGGGATTTTCTGGCCATAGTAAGGCAATTAAGAATCATTATTAGCAGGTGTTTTTTAATGAAAATATATATACTGTAGGCCTTTTCCTGTTGAGTAAAATAAGGGGTACTCTCCCATTTTTTTTTTTTGTACATTATCAGTTCCCTCTAGTGGTCAAATTCTAATTAGATATTCTGTTACATTCTATTCAAGAGGAAAGTCACTGACAAGCAGTTCTCCATAGAATGTGATAGAAACTGCTGAGTCACTTCCTGTCAGAACTATCAGGAAGTAAACACACAGTACATTCACTTCCTGATTATTTGAACTGTTATAACTTTTGAATAAAATAACTGCTAGTCGCCTAGCAGGAAGGTTTTGTTGTCCCATTACTGCCCTAGAACGAGAGGAGGGCAAGAGTCGTGGAGAGAAGGACAGTACACCAGAAATATATAGACTGATATATTTTTTATACACTTAGGAACTATTGTGTATAGTATTCCTTGAGGTATATATATCCTTTTGGTGATATTTTAGAGTATATTGTGGAATTTGGATGTCATGGATGCTAAGTAGAATCTGATGAATTCATATTATTTCCAACATATAGAGTAATATTCATCTTTTTACTGTTGTTCTGTGATTTTTCACACTATCATATGGTACAAATCAGTGTTTTTAAGAAAGATTGGAATTTAAGATATTGAAGGGAAATATTGTATGATTATTCCTTTAAAGGGATAGTAATACTTGAAAATAATTTTATTTTACATTGTAGCCCTTAAAAAAACATTAAAAGTGATATAAGACTTATCTCCCAAACCATAAAGCAAGTAAAGTTTCCCCTGGAGTGACGTCACTGCTCAAGCCTTCAGATTTGAAATCCGGTCCTCAGACCGGCTGCGGCTCCCCAGAAGTGCCAAGATCACGATCTTTAAAAATAATTTCTTAATTGGAATGGTCTACAAAGTGTGCTTGCAAGCCAGGCACACTTTGTAGACAGTTCCAATTAAGTAGTTATTTTTAAAGATCGTGATCTCTGCACTGCTATAGAGCTGCAGGCGGATCTGTGGACTGGATTCCAAATCTGTCCACTAGATGGCAGACTTGGCTAAAACAGCCAGGAAAAGGGAACTTTACTTGCTAATATCTCCCAATCCATAAAGGTCTGGGAGATGAGACTTATATCATTTGTAATGTTTTTTTAAGGGCTACAATATAAAATAAACTTATTTTCAAGAATTACAATCCCTTTAATTTACCCTTATACGAAGATCTTTAGATTATAATAAATTCCAATGTTAATATCTCAAGTGGTTATCTTTAATTCACGGTTGCAACGCCAATACTGTTTTGTGTAATTCCTCACACTGTGTTGAAGGAAATATCTGACTTACAGTGGGCAGTTGTGAGGAGAGAAGATGTCCATCTTGGCTCAACATATTGGAGACCATAATTGCGGGGAGGTCCATATTCTGGTACGAATAGGCCGGTATCAGGCTGTTAGGAGGGAGGCTGTGGCACAGTGAATGATATCCAGACTCATGGTCGACCAAATGCAGGAGAGAGGGATCCGGCAGGTTGGGTGGGGTGATGGGAGGGATCTCATAATCTTCATTGCTCTCGCTTTGACCATTGTACGTCTGAAATTAATAACAAGGTGCATTAAATATCTACAGACTGAGAAACATTTATCACAGAGTCAGTTCAACACTCAAATCAAATGGCAGTAAATCTAGAAATCAATCAAACACAGACCATCCATCAGGGGGTGTTAGTTTTCCTTTAACCCCTTAACGACTGGCCACGCAGGCACGAGGCGGTCACTAAAGGACCACGGAGCTGGTTTTTTTTTTAATTTTGATTCCGGACTCCCCGAACGGCATGCAGCCACGGGGGGAGCCCGGAATTCAATGACGGTCATAGTAAGTCATGGGTCATTAACTCAGATCGACCCATGACGTACTATGACCGTCAAGGGTCCTTAAGGGGTTAAGAAAACAGGCTCATATCTCTAAATGCCCCCATTTAGATAGACACACAGTTCTTATCTATCATAGGGACCCATTTAGGAAGACCCTCCCGCTTACATTACTATATCCATAAAATCCTAATGGCCCCTATGAATTTCCATGGAGGCAGACATGACAGTAGATTGCAGGTCCACAGACTCATGCACTTTTCCTGTTACAGGGATAGTAATACTTCGTTTTAACGTTAGTTTATTTTGTAGGCATTAAAAAAACATGAAGAACGATATAAGTCTTATCTCTCAAACCTTTATGGTTTGAGAGATATTCACAAGCAAAGTTTCCCCTCCCCCCCCCTTTTACCTAGTGTAATCCATCTCTTCTCAGATGTGGAATGCAGTCCATAGACCAGACAGATAACAGCAGGGGACAATCTTCTTCCTATGAGAACAATGAAAACCCTGCCCCACTTGACAAGCTTTTCAGGTTTTTCCCTTATCTTAATTGAAGATTGTCCCTCTCTGCAGTCTACCTGGGCACCTCCCTTCTGATTTGGCTGAACAGTGGGGGGATACTTTGCTTGTGAATGTCTCTCAAAACATAAAGGTTTGAGAGATAAGACTTATATCATTCTTCATGTTTTTTTAATGCCTACAAAATAAAATAAAGATAAAACGAAGTATTACTATCCCTTTAACAGAATTTATGGAGAGGTTTGAAATGCACTGTTACTGCACTTCAGCTTACATGCAAAAATTATTCTTCATCGGAGGAGGCTGGATCGAGGGAGGAGGGCAGAGGCAGAGTGAAAGACTGTGGTACAGATCTGTACCCGCAGTCTGTCCGGAAGGAAGGCACAGGATCATAGTTAAATGTTTAATTTCAGCCAAACAACGAATAAAAAAAAAAGACAATAGTATTCCAGCTAGTCTCTCTATAAACTTACTTGTAAGCCAAACTTGTATAGGGGTGATAGTTCCCCTTTACCCTCTAATTGTTGGTGGTTCAGGCTGGAAGTTTATGCTAATTAGATTCCATGCTGGGCTGCTATCACCACGCACTTTGCTATGAAATAAAATACATGGGAACTTAATCCTCTGGAGAGGTTTCATGTGTTGTGATGGGGGGGGGGGGGTTGTAAATGACATGATTTTGTCATGGGGGGGCCTTAATTGGGTAGGCAGGGCTTACTGTCATTGTGCAGCAGAAAGTGGATGGAACAGGAAGGGAAGGAAGAGAAGTCAGCGGGAAGTGTGAGGAACAGGATGGGAAAGAGGATAAGTGGGCAGGAAGTGAGAGGAACAGAGTGGAACAGGGTCAGAAGGAGGATAAGTGGGTAGAAACTAGGAGGAACTGGGTGAGGAAGGAGGGGAAGTGGGAGGAACAGGGTGGGAAGGAGGAGGAGGAGTGGGCAGGAAGTGGAAGGAACAGGATGGGAAGGAGGAGAAGTGGGCAGGAAGTGGGAGGAACTGGGTGGGGTAGGCAGGAAGTGGGAGAAACAGGGTGGGAAGGAGGAGAAGTGGGAGGGAAGTGTGAGGAACAGGATGGGAAGGAGGAGAAGTGGGCAGAAAGTGGGAGGAACAGGGTGGGAAAGAGGAGAAGTGTGAGTGAAGCAGGAGGAACAGGGTGGGAAGGAGAAGAAGTGGGAGGGAAGTGTAAAGAACAGGATAGGAAGGAGGAGAAGTGGGCAGGAAGTGGGAGGAACAGGGTGGGATGGAGAAGAGGTGGGCAGGAAGTGCGAGGAACATGGTGGGGAGGGGGGAAGTGGGAGGAACAGGGTGCGAAGGAGGAGAAGTGGGCAGGAAGCGGGAGGAACTGGGTGAGGAAGGAGGGGAAATGGGAGGAACAGGATGGGAAGGAGGAGAAGTAAGAGAGAAATGGGAGGAACATGGTGGGAAGGAGTAGAAGTGGGCAGGAAGTGGGAGGAACTGGGTGTGGTAGGAGGGTAAGTGGGAGAAACAGGGTGGGAAGGAGGAGAAGTGGGAGGGAAGTGGGAGGAACAGGGTGGGAAAGAGGAGAAGAGGGCGGGAAGTGGAAGGAACAGGGTGGGAAGGAGGAGGACTGAGCAGAACTTCACAGGACACTCACCACCGCCAGAGAAACAGCCTCTGTTCCCGGAGACCCAGTAATTAACTCTAAAAACCCGGGATCTCCGGGACAGAGTAGGAAAGATGCCAGGTATGTGAATGAATCTAGGCAGAACACACAAGAGGAAGGCTTGACCTGGAACACAGCCAATTAGCATACTGTGCATAGAATTAGCATAAAATGCCACACTGTATCAACGAAAACATAAATGGTAATTTCTCAAAAGTATTTTTTAGAAAAATTGTCGGTACAATATATGATTGGATTTTAATTTTCTGCACAAACTAAATGTTTCTTAGAGTGGTAGGTCCACTTCAACCCATTATCCTTTTGAGTGTCAGACAGGGTGTAAAACAGTGGCGTAACTATAGGGGTCGCACCTGCGACCGGGCCCGTGCACTCCAGGGGCCCGGCCTCCCCCTACGACCCCTCCGCCTGGCGCCCGCAATCTCCCACTGGTGCTCTAGTAATGCAGAGCGCTGGGAGATGACATCATCTCCCAGTGCTTTGCATTTCTAAGAGGACCGTGCAGGAGTTCCAGGTAGGAGATGGGGCATCGTTGAGGGGGTCAATGTGGTCAGGGGGGCCCGTTGCACTTCTTGTACCAGGGCCCTGAGGCTTCTAGTTACGCCTCTGGTGTACAACACCTTAAAAACCAAGATTTTGAACAGCTTCTAACACTCAAAGGGTTAAGGACCACAGTGGTGTACAGTGGATTGTAAAGCAATATTTTGCATACTCCTCTGATCCGTAAAGGGTTAATACGTGTCTTTTTATCAGCTCCAATGTAGGAAATGACTAGTTCCTTTATTTATCACTATATATTCAGGAAGTGAACAACTGCAATATTGCAGTGCATTGTAGCAATGTTCTGCACATTCATCTGCCATAATATAAATGCAAATGAGCCGTTATCAGCGAGATATTGGTGCCATTGGAGGAACTCGGCACCGCTATAGGATGGGGAGCCTAACAATGCACCTATTGTAGTAGCTGTACATTTATTCTTGGGTATAATTACTTCCAGAAAAATCAGGGTCCTGTCTAGTTTATTGCTTTATTTGTGTGAAAAAAAATCCCACATTTGGATGAAATCTGGATTACTTAATAAAATGTAAAGCAAAAGAAGGCTGAACTTTGGAGACACAAGAGCAATTCTAGAACAAAACAACTGCTCCATAAGAACAAATACAAATTCTTAAGGAGATATTACGTACATACCTCCCAAGTGTCCCTCTTTAGGCGATATTAGGGGTACATACTCCCAAGTGTCCCTCTTTAGGACATATTAGGGGTCCATACCTCCCAAGTGTCCCTCTTTAGGAAATATTACGGGTCTATACCTCCCAAGTGTCCCTCTTTTGGAGATATTATGGGTACATACCTCCCAAGTGTCCCTCTTTAGGAGATATTAGGGGTACATACTCCCAAGTGTCCCTCTTTAGGAGATATTACATACCTCCCAAGTGTCCCTCTTTTAGACCCAAATCCCTCTGTCCCTCTTTCCCACCCTGATGTCCCTCTTTTTAGGAGATCAAACTGTGTGGTGTGTATATAAGTGTATCACATTACTCCACAGCCATAAAATGCACATTAATGTTTGTTTAAATGTCATTATATGTGTTTATAAATTAGTCTGTGTAAATAAAATACTTTGGTTATGCTCTAAATCATTTATTCAGTTACACAAAGAGGTGTCAATAGGTCATGAAATCACCTATAAATTAATAGTAATGCCCCGCCCACCAGCCAAACCCCAGTAACACTAACTAAAACAAAAGTGTCCCTCTTTGGCCATTTGAATTGTTGGGAGGTATGTATTAGGGATCCATACCTCCCAAGTGTCCCTCTTTAGGAGATATTAGGGGTCCATACCTCCCAAGTGTCCCTCTTTGGGAGATATTAGGGGTCCATACCTCCCAAGTGTCCCTCTTTAGGAGAAATTAGTAGTAGGTGGGTGTTTGAAAGGAGCAGTTTGTTATGAGATGGGTGGGAAAGTAAAATTCCTATTGATTTAAAAGTGAACTATTAAACCCTTGAATGCTAGAGAGCACTCTAATGCACTCTCTTGCATTCAAGGGATTAAAAAGTTCAGTTTAAATCAATGGGGATTTGAGGATGGATTTTTCATTTGTCTCCTATGATATAGTTGTTTTGCACTTGTCTTTTATATGGGAACATCATACATATTATATATATATGAAAACAGAAGAAGCATGGAAAACACTCACTCAATGTTAGTCTTATTGCCCAGGTGCACAATTCCTTGAGATAAGGATAATAGAATCAAGAAATGGGCAGAACCCGTGGGACTTTCAAAGCTTTATTCGCATCATCATAAGTAATATAACAGGGCAACTTTTCGGTCCAAACAGGAACTGTTTGGACCAAAATGTTGACCTGTTATATTATTTATGATCATATTACTTATGATGATGTGACCCAGGGGCGGATTGTAGGGGAATACCAGCCCGGGCATTTTTTTTTTAAAGCAGCCCACTAGCTGCACCGACGTCCCTATTGACACCTCCTTGTGGTCCCTGTGCAGCATGGGAGAGCAGGCGTCAAGATATTATGTCATATCCTGGCGCTCTGCATTAACAAGGAATGTGAAAGCTGTCACAGAGAGTGCCTGTGGCAACACAGACCTCTCCTTCAAAATATTGTGGGATGGTGAGGTGAGATCCTCTGGTCTCCACCACCGGCCCATGATCTAGCGGCCCACTGGGGGATGCCCAATCCCCCGATAGGACAATCCGCCCATGATGTGACCTGTTTGGACCAAAACGTTGACCTGTTATATTACTTTTGATCATATTACTTATGAGGACATGAATAACGCTTTGAAAGAAGTCCCACGGGTGCTGCCCATTTCTTGATTATATATATATATATATATATATATATATGTATAATATTTGAAAACTAGTGAGGTCTTCAGTGTAATAATATGTAATCTAAGAGATTAAATGGATAATGTCAGCTAAAAACAACTTTGGTGATTTTGAGAGAACGTTGAAACTTGTTTTGCCATTTTTAATTTAGAAAACTAGTTTCTGTGTTACTTATATTCATAGATTAATTAAGACATGTTGCCAGCACTTCCTGTCTTATCCCTATATTACCTCCCCACTCACTGACACTGCTCTGCAATGCATTGCCCATCTTCCCTAGCACTAACTTCCTGTCTTATCCTACATTACCTCCCCCACTCACTGACACTGCTTACAAATGCATTACCCACCTCCCCTATCACTGACTTCCTGTCTTATCCCTACATTACCTCTCCCACTCACTTGACATTGCTTACAAATGTATTACCCACCTCCCCTAGCACTGACTTCCTGTCTTATCCCTACATTACCTCTCCCACTCACTTGACATTGCTTACAAATGTATTACCCTCCTCCCCTAGTACTGACTTCCTGTCTTATCCCTACATTACTTCCCCCACTCACTGACACTACTCAGCAATGCATTACCCACCTCCCTAGCACTGACTTCCTGTCTTACCCCTACATTACCTCCCCCACTCACTGACACTGCTCAGCAATGCATTGCCCACCTCCTCCTAGCAATGAAAGGATTAAGTGACTATGAGAGGGGGAAGTAATGTACAGCTTAAACAGGAAATGCCTGCACAACATGCTTTAATTAACATAATCTATAAATCTAAATAACACAAAAATTACTTATCTAAATAAAAAAAAATGACCAATACAACATATAGGTGACTTTTGGAAGTTTTTTTCAAAATCACCACAGTTGTTTTTTAGGTGACTTGGTCCTTTAAGATTAAAACAAAACTTGGTTTCTGCCTCCTTTGTGTACTATTATGCACACTCTGCCCATCCGTCCTTATTGTTCCCTATGACACTTCCCCATTGATCCTCTCCCATCAATTTCCCTCAATCCCATAGTCATTGTTTTGTTGACTGTCGGCTCTGACTACTACATTTGCCTCTGACCTTTCCCCTCTCCTCTTCTCCATCTAGATCTGTCAGCCTGGTAACCTTTTGCAGAACCATCATATCTGCCAGACTTCAGTCTTCTATGTCCCCTCAGCAGTTCTGACACTCACAACTTGTAACCCAACACCCTTCTCAAGGGCTGATTTTCAGCCAAATCATGACAGCTCAATGATTCTACTGTTTTTGTGTCCATGAGACCAGTGAATCAATACACCATTACATACAAAAAAGCAAGGAAACACACAATTAAAGAATTACCTGGGGATTTTGTAGGAAGATGTGAAAAAGAGGTGGTAAAGAGGAGATTAACTCCTGTGTGATAAAGTTCCTACGTTATTCCATGGAGTCTATGTACTCCAAATTGAAATAATGCATTGACCTCGTAGAATGACATCGAACTCCGGGACAGAGTGGCTGATTCTCTGGCTTTGGTGAGTTTTCTGGGTAACTCCACTCATTTTCACCCATTCTACCTACTTCTCATCATGTTCTGCCCACTACCCTTGAATTAAAATATTAAGCCACACCTATCCTTTTCTCAATCCTAATTAAGCCATGCCTACCCAATTAAGCACCCCCCACTTTATGACACATTTCACATCATTTACACATGCACATTCCCAGCCCTTGAGCTCTTAAGTGGACACCAAAGAAGAACGTTCCCAGGTGTTGGTCTTGAGAAAGATCCCGGAGGGGGATTGAAACATTGACCTACAATACATGTGAAAGTCAGGACAAGCCCTGTGAGTGCTGATTTATGAATTCTTGTGTGATTGATTTTTTTGCATCTGATACCCAGGCAATGATTCCTGTTTGTCGTGGGTGCGTTATCTCCCTGGATATATATATATCCTATATAATAATTCGCTACAAAGTTTGTACCAACGCAGTCATGAGCAGTAGAGACCGCTGCGCATGCTGCAGTCATGCGCAGTAGAGACTGGTCACGCCGCAACTGATACAGAGCTGGGCGCTCCGTAGTCAGCCGTGATGCGGGCAGTCTGTACTGCGCATGACTACAGCATGCGCAGCGTGCTGTAGCAACATTTAAAAGTAATAAACAATCTGTAAATGTCCAAATAAGGCATTTTTAGCAATAATATTCCAGCATATATTCCTCTATCAAAGCTGCTGAGGCTCACATCAATTAAATCCATTTCTTTGTAAATTGTAATTGACTTGCATAACGTTAGCAAACACCTGTTTACTAAAAAGAAAAAGGAAAAAAAGGCTTTAAATGGGTCAAACTTAAGTGCGCAAAGCCTACCCCTTTGGATGAACAGGCTTACAACACACACAAGTAAAATCACACTGCACAATATCCAATCAGCGTAATTATCCTGAGATCATAGCAGCAGGTTACACAACAAGCCAGTGTATTGGAAGTGCTGTGTAATCACAATCTTGTCTTCTGTAAATATGTGTGTGGCATATTTAAAGGGATAGTAATACTTGATAATAATTTTATTTTATATTGTAGCCCTTAAAAAAACATTAAAAATTATATAAGTCTTATCTCCCAAACCTTTATGGTTTGGGAGATATTCACAAGCAAAGTTTCCCCCTGAGTGACGTCAACATTCTCAGATTTGGAATCCGGTCCCGGGACCGGCTGCGGCTCTCCAGAAGTGCCGAGATCACGATCTTTAAAAAGAATTTCTTCATTGGAATGGTCTACAAAGTGTGCTTGCAAGCCAGGCACACTTTGTACACAGTTCCATTTAAGTAGCTCTTTTTAAAGATCGTGATCTCAGCACTTCTAAAGAGCTGCAGGATGATCTGTGGACCAGATTCCAAATCTGTTCACTAGATGGCAGACTTGGCTGAAACAGCCAGGAAAAGGGAAACTTACTTTATTTTACTTTATGGTTTGGGAGATAAGACATATAATTTTTAATGCTTTTTTAAGGGCTACAATATAAAATAAATTATTTTCAAGTATTACTATCCCTTTAAAGGAGCAGATGTCCAGGTTAGATCCTCGAGGGACACCAACAGGCCAGGATTTAAGGATTTCTCTGATTCCGCATCCGTAAGTTAATCAGTGGTTCACTCATTTTGATTGGCCAACCTGTGCACAAACAGGGAAATCATTGACTACTGGTAGCTCTTGAGGACCAACCTTGGACTCCCTTGTACCAGAGCATATGATTGCTGTAATGCATAATGGATTATCTCAGGATGCTCTTGGCAGTAACCTTTTGCAATGGAATGTCGTAAATAGACAGCATCAAAATGAGGACGTGGTTATGGTAGATACAATGGATACATTTAAGAGAAGATTAGATACATACAGGGTTATACTGTGTATTAGTGGGCAAAACAAGAAGTTCTGATAAAGATCAACTTATTTGGCAGCAGGAAAGCTATATAATCCTCATGTCTCTTATTTTTGAGGCAAGGGTTGAATTTGATGGACTTATGTCTTTTTTCCAGCCTACCTTACTATGTTACTAAGGGCTCGATCCAAATGTTGGCGTCGGCCGAAAAACTGGCAACATTGGTTTTTTAAGTCAAGTATGCAATGCAGATGTTCCCACAAGTAAGAAATAATGGCAGTTTTGAAAACACGACGCTCGTTGCCAAAAGATCAAAATATCGCCCATTGAGGACAATGTAAAAGCAAACCCCAGAGCCATTCAAATGTTGGAGTTAGGGATAACGTGAGTTAAACTGCAACATTTTCCTCCAGAAATCTAACACCCATTTTTTTAGCCGTATACCACAAAACTCTAAGTAAAAACCACCATCGAGGAAAACTAAACAGGAGTGAAATTGCAACAAAACAGGAGTTAAATTGCAGCATTTTCCGACTAAAATCTAACACCTACTTTGTTAGCACACAACTCAGAGTAGAAAACCACCGTAGAGGAAAACAAAACATGAGTTAAATTGCAACATTTACCTCCAGAAATCTGACTGAACTTGATACTTTGGGGTGCTGTGATTGGCTGTGGTGCTAGGTAACGTTTTTATTGTGTGTTTTTAGGTAAGATTTTCTATGCAGGTTTAAAGGGATAGTAATACTTCGTTTTATCTTTATTTTATTTTGTAGGCATTAAAAAAACATGAAGAACGATATAAGTCTTATCTGTCAAATCTTCATGGTTTGAGAGATATTCACAAGCAAAGTTTCCCCTCCCGCCCCTTTTACCTAGTGTAAGCCATCTCTTCTCAGATGTGGAATCCAGTCCATAGACCAGACAGATAACTGCAGGGGACAATCTTCTTCCTATGAGAACAATGACAGCCCTGCCCCCCTTGACACGTTTTTCAGGTTTTCCCTTATCTTAATTGAAGATTGTCCCTCTCTGCAGTCTTCTTGGGCACCTCCCTTCTGCTCTGGCTGAGCAGTGTTACATCAGTAAAAGGGACGGAAGGGGGATACTTTGCCATTGAATTACTCTTGAACTACAACTCTGACAGAATTGAAATAACAATCTCCAAAGTCTAAATACTATGATGATTAATTAGAGCTGCTTTTATTACGAAACATTACTATCCCTTTAACCCCTTAGCGTCCGGTGACGTACCCGGACCGTCACGCTGGTCCGGCACTTAAGGACCAGTGACGGTCCTGGTATGTCATGTACTATTACTCACCGCGCTCCTGCAGGAGCGCGGTGAGTAATACCGGGGACTGAATTTGATCGCTCCAAGACCGGAGCGATCTCTTTCAGTCCCTCAGTTCGACGTGCCGCACCACGTGATCAGTCACGTGGGGCGGCACGCCGAAATTCTCTATCTGGTCCTTAAAGGACCACTCACCCCGCGACCGCTGGTCGTTAAGGGGTTAAGGTGAATGTGTATTTTGTTGGTTGTCGCTCGTTAGCCTTTCTGGCTAAGGAAGATTTGAATCTCACGTTACCCGGTCTTGGTTACCTCGTGAAGGCAGTTGTTTTCGTCACGTTGGTTTTAACTCCAACATTTGGATCGAGCCCTAAATCCTGTGAGTTCCCAGCTATGCCCTTAACGTGCTGTAACTTTGAGTGTTCACTGTCTGAACATACAGAAAAGAAGCAGGGCATCTCCCTTTGTGTTTCTGATATAAATGGGAGCAATCTAGGGACTAAATAAACTGTTAATCCTTGCAGATGAGATAGTAGGTAACACTGGACTCTCTCACTGAGAATTTGGGCCTTCACCCTATGATCTGGGTCAAACCCTAAGAGCTGCCAGGTATGATGAAGGTTTAGTGGTACAAATCTGTGCCAATGCCATGAAAGGGTGAATTAGGCATGTCTGATTTACCTATTCACCCATGTTCTTCATTCATAATTAATGGCTGGCTTTTAAGGCAGTGACCATGTGAAAAGTATATTCTATACACATTAAGTACTTTATGTGCAAAATGCACACTTTTCTCACCATCAGTAATGAGGTCACTCTAAAGAGTTCCCATTTATACTATACATATATAGGATTTAGAGCAACGATTTCTAATAGACAGTTTGCAACCAGGGGAGGGCTGGCAACTTGTGGCCCGGGGGGCAAATACAATCAAGCGGCCCATTTCTACTATCGTTTGAGCCCACTCTCAAAGCCCACCTCCTTCTGTTAATTTTAAATGTG